>CALYLW010000659.1:0-334455 GCA_944989445.1 Ampullaceana balthica | reverse complement strand
AAAAATTGTCATTCAACTTCTTTATCATACAGGTCAAGGTCTTTGGTCTCAACGACTCAAAAAACTCTCAGAAAACTCGGAGACAACTCTGTCGTTATGAAGATCGGTATCATAGTGCAGAGTTACTTTTTCCTTACTGGAAACAATACAGCGATTTCATGGGCGGCCCCAACTTTGAACCCAAAGCCCCAATCAATGAGACACTGCTGAACAGTCTGTTTGGCCATTTTCAGCGTTGTGGAAAGCCTGTCATCAGTAACACCCATCGCATCGTTAGCGGCCAGGACGCCCCTGAGAAGGCGTGGCCATGGCAGGTATATCTAGACATCCCATTGCCAGAGGGAGAGTCTGGTCAGTGTGGCGGCTCTCTGATCTCTGAGTCCTGGGTACTGACGGCGGCCAACTGCATCCATGAGGTCAACCACGTTATCCTATACTTGGGCGTCCATAACGCGACCATCAGGAAGCACGGCCCCAACGTCCAGGTGAGGAGTTCTGTGAAGCTGATCCCACACGCCAGATACGACATGCTCCACCACAAGGAGGACATTGGTCTGGTCAAGATGAACCGCCCAGCCGTCTTCAACCACTTTGTCTCTCCTATCTGTCTGCCGAAAGAAGGGGATAGTTTTGAGACCAACGAAGAATGCTACATGACGGGGTGGGGGAAGGTGAATCTTTCCACGCTCGAACTTGACGTGATTCACAAGGAGATACTCCAGCAGACGAGAATCAACGTCATGTCGCAAAGTCTGTGCGCTTACAGCAGCGCCCTCACTCAGGACATCATAGATGGGGGGATCATGTGTGTAGATTTACGCTACGATGGACGGGGGCCTTGCTACGGAGATTCTGGGGGACCGCTGTCCTGTCACGACCCCAAGACGAGAAGATTTGTCCTGGCTGGCATCAGTGCCACCATGGGGGACTTCTGCTCATACAAATATGTACCAGCCCTCGCGACGAGGGTGTCCGAGTTTATTGACTGGATCGTCCAGCAGGTCAGTGACAACGGATGATACCGGTGAATCTTTTAGCTGGAGTCGGAGTCGTAAACTGTTCTAACACATGGGGACAAGGCGCATCATGGCGTTGATATGACGTTAGTGGTAGCAGAAATATAAAGACAATCCTTAGCAAATACGTGTCAACGTCACGAGTTGAGAATTAAATTGACGACAACATAGACGGAATCTAGACACAGGAGGCCAACAGAAGAGAAATGAGTCTAAACATACAGTTTGGTAAACGCGTATATGTCTGTAATTTATCCGCTCAGTATTAAATGCCAAAACACAAATTTTTACCATCATCATGTGATGGCGTCGTGCCTACTATAGCTACTTAACAAACTGTGCTTTCAAGTCCAACAGTAAATAATATTCCAATAAACGCCCTCCTTCAACGTACGCCAATGCACTTATTTACGCCCTTGATGTATTTTGATATTTTATTTTAATCCTACATGTGCTGCTGTCTAATATTTAAATTTTTGTAAGACGAAATAAAAAAAAGTTTTTTATAATTTTTCTAATAATTTAATTTTACATTTGATACTGGCTATTTCAACTTGATTTATTTTAATTAAAATAGTGCTTGATTTATCAATATTTTGTTACGCATCAAACGAGAGTTTCTATTTTTGTAGCTCTCCAGTAGGAATGAACTAATAAATGAGAATGATAAATATATAATAGAATAAACATTGTTGGTGTACCATCTTGAAATCTACAAATTTTACCCACACCTCGATCACCAAGTCCCACTCCACAAAAAATCGTGTACTCGGACCAAGATTTCCTAATCACTCATTTTATGACCTGAGAAGAGTGCAAAGTCACGTGGTTTCAGCACAGAGTTGAAGTCAAACAAACGGATCAACTAAACGCAATATACAAGTTCGAAAAGAGAAACAAATCATTTCAACAGAGAAGTTGTGATCTAACTTAACAAACAGTTCACTCCCTTGGTTTGGGGGGGGGGAGCCTTCACAAAGCCAACGCACAAAAGTAACACATTATTAACAAATTTCTCATACAAATTAGTCTAGAAGAGAGAAATGCAATGAGTTGAAAACCTTTATTTAAAAACAGAAATGTGTTACGCCTGGTGCCCTGTTTCAAGAGAAAAAAAGCAATGTCATATAAGCTTTTTTTTCATATAAGTGTCCAATAGATAACTCATATGCCGTCAATGTCATTTATATAATAACTAATATTATAGTTGAGTAATAAAGAATATTTACACTATGTCCTAAGGGAAAACTTAAATATTTTTATATCGTCATTTTTGGATTATCAGAAAAATATGTCTTTTAAAATTTCAAAGATGTTTATTTTTGTAATGAATTGTGTAAATTATGTTTTGTAATTACGTCTGGTTTATTAGATAAATTATGAAGCTGAGATCCTTCAGCGTATTCTGAGATAAAATAGACTATATGAGACAAGTTTGTCCTGTACTACAGGTTTATGGAACGTTGAATAACTTAAATGAAGTTTAATGTCTTTTAAATATTGAAAACACTTAATAGGTTTTAAACTATTTAAGTTCTAAAAATTGTGATTCCAAAAATTACACGGATTGTTTTCTTACACTTTTCCCTCGAATACATTCACTCTCTTTTTTGAAATTGTCGGTTTTTTTTGTCCATCAATAAGAATAAAGAGATAGTGCCAATTTGGCAAATAATCTGATACATGACTCGATGGCAATTTCAAATAGATTTAATTTGACTCCTCAATGTTATAACTGGTGTAACAAGTAGAACGCGGCAGATCTAGATCAGTTGATATATTAATCTATTTATTGCTAATCCATTTATATCTTTTTCTTTAGCCTAGCTCTAGTCTCATTTGAGTCAGCTCCACTCTGAAATTGGGAAATATTTTTTGTAATAATGGGGGAGGGGAGATACTTGAGGGGGAGGATCCGTTGTTTAAAATTATTTTAGTAGGACAAATGAAATCGTTTTATTACATGTATAACCAAAAAAGCTGGAAAACTTAAAGTCACATTCATTTTTTGTACCGGAGTCAGGGGAAAGCTGAAGATCGAAGAGTTTGAGGCGAGGCTGGTAGATGACAATATGTTTTGGTTTTTTTTAAATTATTATTTATTAATTTATACCATCGTCAAATTTCGAAGATTTTAAAATTGATTGTGATTTTTTACAGCACGGAGCAGTTTCATCTTTTACTAGTACATAGTACATAATTAATTCTAAATTTGAGTAAAACTAATATAATCAAATTTTGCTGAAATTTTCCGCAGTTTGGATATTCCCAATAATAGTGTTCTCACATGCACCGGCATTTCTATCGGGGTTTCCCCCTCTGCCAAACAATTCCCTGAATACTTTCCTATACTTGGAACTCATCTTGTAATAAAGTAAAATGTTGACATTGGAGTTGACCGAGTGAAGCATGAATCCAAATGACCACGCAGCCCAGAACAGGTTTTTCTCCCTACCATCCACGCTGAAACCGGCCACACATATGGTTATGGTGGACAGTGTTACACCCGGCAAGTAACAGACGATCAGAGACAGGGCCACCAAGATGATCATGATGACTGTCTTCTGGTCCCTACTTGACATCGTCTTCATTTGAACCTGGTTGGACGTGGATTCTTGCCGCCATTTAGCCGTGCGACGCAACTGGATGACCAACACGCTGGTAAAAAACACAACGCACAAGAACGCACTGAACGAAAACGCACCGTGGAATGCGAACGTCAGCCCTTTTGTTAGGAATCGATTACTTCTAAACGCCAGTCCGAGTATCGTCGTATTTTTCGGTGCGGAAAAATGATAATCGTAATAAACGGTGGAGTATTCGGGTACCAAAGACAAGATGTTCACGACGTAGATTATCACCACGGCGACGGCAGTTTTTCTTGGGGTGATCACTTGTTTGATCCTCAAGGGCAGTGTTATGGACAGGCAGCGCTCAGCCGTGATGTACACAGTTATCCAGCTGGTGATGCGGGCAGCGCAGCCGTGTGGCCAGCCGGCCGTCAGGTACGACAGGTCGGTGAAGCTGATGCTGTCGTCAAGGCGGAAGATGTAAGGGTTGAGGCAGATGTTCAACCACAGCAACGTCACGAGGCTGCAGAGCTCCGAGACCGCCATGGAGAAGAAGCTGATGTTGGTGGAGGTGCTGAGACCTTGCTTCAGAAACACGCAGATGTTGATGGCGTTGGCCACCGTCCCGGAAACGCCGATGACGCTGCTGAGAATCACGTGATTAACCAGGAGAAAAATGGCGCCAGCTTCGTCACTTAAAACCCCGGCGATGCGCGTGTCGCCTTTGATGACGTGTGTGGTGTTAGCAACCACATCAATGTGTGGCCATTTGGTTTTCAGAACCTCATCAACGCGTGGCTCGGAGAATGAAATGTTGGATTCCATGCCTATTATTAATCTCTCAGTCATAATTACAGTGAATTTTTCACGATTCGTGGTAATAAAGACACTTGTCCTTAATCATAGAAAATAGGCCATTTCCAGGTCAAAATGATTCGTTTCATCACTGACAGCAGTTTGTCATACATTGAGTTATGAAACAATCAATATTGTTTCGTTTCAAATTTGACCAAGTTCAAGTTTCACAAAGTTTGTCTGACGTCACATCACCTTTTCTCAAGCTCGAGCATGACGTCATCAAGTCTCCATACTCAGTTTTTTCTTTCTGTTTTCTTTTTGACGGCTTGAAAAAAAGAATGGGTTGGTAAAATATGTGTACCGACAATAACTTTTGAATTATTCGCGACTGTTTGTTTTACTACCTTCAAATTGTGTTATGGCAAACAAAGTTATGCTCGAGATAGTTTTAGAGTTTCTCGAACTCAAATGAAATACTGTCAAGGCTACAATGTTAGTATAATCAAAACTTCAGGATCTAATAGACGTTTATTTTCTATCTAGAGGAATGGTTGCTCCATGAGTTTTTGTTGTTCAGCTAAAAGCACGTATGTTAGACAACTAGTTTGAGTTTTTGCTGAAAGAAGAAGAAATTGAATTGAAATATGCAGCTTAATTTTTATCAAAATCATTCAAGTCTTTTGACAAATAATTTTTATGAGTAATTATTTCTAGATTTTAACGAAATTATTGTTTGAAAATCCCATCTGAAAGCAAGACATTTTGAATCAAGTAGTAACACAAATAACTTAATAAATACCCGGATGTTAGAATTGGATCCGTATTTTATATTAATCTCTTATATTTTATATATGAATTTGTCTTGATTAGAACACGAAAGTTATAAATTTAATTTTTTTAATAAAACATTTGGAAATAAAGAAAAGTTAACTCTACAAATAACGTTAGAATATATCACGTGACATTTCAGACTATCGAAATCTGTAATAGTGACTCAAATATTAGAAGGCCGTAGATTTATACTAGGTTCAGGCTTGTTAATGAAAATGTTTCGTTTATAGAAGAGCTCTTGTATTTATATTAGGATAAAATGGTATGACCAGAAATACACTGTTAAAATAAAATCAGAAATATCTATTTATAATTACTGATTTTGGTGAACAGGTTTTATTGACATGAAATAATTCACTCATCTCTCCATTAATCCCCGGAAAAAATGACAGCGAAAGATGTTTGTATCAGAGCTAATCTTTTTGTTTAGAAAAACGTTATTTAAATTATCTCTAGCATTATATTTTCATTTGTTAAAATATCTCAAAGACGATTACATTAACCGATTATGTCCATGATTGTCTCATTTATCGTGTCCCAACCAAGCCTACGATTACTAAGAAAGCGATCAACAAATTCTGATCAATAATTGGAGTGTGTTGGCCAATTACAATAATTTAACGTCAAATTTTATTACCTTCATTTTGAAAGTTACTGATTATAAAATGCAGTCAAGATATTAAATTTGCTTTTGTTCGATTACAAAATAAATTTTGAGTGTAAAGTTAGGGTGGTGATATCGATTTCTAATAAAGTTCAACTCGAATACGTTTGTCCTCAAGCCTTTCGATACTACTGATGTGGGGAAAATGATTACTACGAGCTACAAAATGTAGCCAGTTACATTGAAACATGATCAACACTACATATTGTATTACAATCGCAGCACTTATTGTAAAACAGTGAGTGTAATAGAAGAGAAAAACTAACGCAAACTAATTTTTTACATTATATATTTAAAGTCCTTTTTAAATAAATATTTTTACGAGGAAATCAGTTGATGGATAATATTACATTTTTTGGCAGTATTTGAAAGACCTGCATATTACCTTAATTCATTGTAGGAGTTAAGCCACCGAAAAAAAAGTTTTATGTTATAAGTTTAACAACGTATGTAACAAACTATTAAGTAGTGATTTAAAATACCTCTATGATTTCTCTCTGAAAATGTATATTCAAAATTCAATTTTATAAATTTTATATAAAATAATTTTAAAATTTGCAGCAATTTATGGTGTTCCAATTTCACGAGTACGAATTTGACATATGTACAAGGACTTCAGGCTTTTCACCTTTTAAAGAATGCTAGAAATAGTTTAAATGGTTTGGGCCTGAAACCTGTAGACAAAAAAACATTAAATAGAATCGGCGTGTGAACGTCGTAGCTCAAAATTTTATTAACGAGTCACTGGAAGATGTGTCATCGACCAACATTTAAACGTAATACGGTCCTCCTATGTTTTAAAAAATATAATTTTGACGTCCAACGGTTATGGTTGAAACTGAGTCAAGCCACAGCCCCAAGGGAGGGAAGAGATTCCATCAAAATTCTTGCGTTACATTTATGCTAAGATTTCTTCTTAATATCACAACATCTATTGCAAACTTTCGTGAGATAAAATTAACTTGTTTACATTCAGCTGTTGAAACATAACAGTTGGGGTTATAATTTTTGTATAGTTATCTATTTGTTTCTCCTTGTTCTTACATGTTATTTTTACATTTCATAGTTATTTAAGGAAAGGGGGGGGGTCGTTTATAAGTTATATTTTACAGTAAGCTTTAATAATAAATTGAATACGGTAATATTCATTTTTTAATAAAATTAATAAATAAATAATTAACATTTAATGCATATAACGTCGAATAGTAATAAACATCAACCGAATTGATACGTGCATGATATTGATAGGATATAGACAGGACATTGACAAGACGGGGAGACGATATCGACTAAAAATGAACAGATATTGGCATGTCCAGGACATAATATTGACATGATATTGACATGATATTGACATGATATTGAAATGTTATTGGCATGATATAACTATGATGATATAATACGATATTGTCTTCACCTTTTGTAAATTCCATTGCCAGTTAGATAACCAACGTAAAAAAACGAAAGTTGATTTGCTTTATACTCTTGTCTCGACCTTTTATAAATATATGCGCTTTATAAGGTCACAGAAAGCACGTTTATCTCCCCCCCCCCTGTCTGTGGTCTGGCCCACTCTATCATCGGCCCACTAGAATGTTGTTCTTGCCACCTCTGTAGTGGTTCTTTTCCCGTCTATTAACAACGATTTAGCATGGCCTCATTTCAGCCCTTTTCAGAGTGTTCTCTAAAACTCAGCTTTGTATCTGCCTACATGAGATTTGTTTCAGTTTCTCTTCGTGTTTCAACGTTCATATTTTATATCTCTTGTGGTGCGCTTTTAATTAATTTTTAGACTCGAATATCTGAAAATTTGCTTTACATCTTTAATGGCGGTATTGTTTGTAAATGAAGTATTAAGTAAATACAAATAATTAACGTCTTTGATTATTCTAAAGTTTTAAAAGCTTTCAAGCGCCTTGATTTCTATACATGTTCATGTGGACTATAAATATCCTTACATTAAAACACACACAAACTATATATACCTACGGCTCGTCTCTAGTGACCGCTACACCTAAAGGGTTAGCAAACTCTTCACTCACTGTTACATTCCTAAAGAGCTGATGAAACTTGTCTCTGAATTTTGAGCTCATTTTGTAATAAAGAACGATGTTTACATTAGAGTTGATAGCGTGAAACAAAAAACCAAAGGACCAAGCGGCATTAAATAAATTGGCCTCTTTACCGACGACACTGAAACCTGGCAAACAGATGGACATCACGGAGAGGCTGACTGTGGGAGTGTAGCAGACGATCAGGGAAATGGCCACCAAAATGGTCAAGGACACGGCTTTCTTGTCTCGCGTGGTCAGACTCCCGATTTGTTGGTGGTCAGAAGTGGATTTTTGGCGCCATTTCGATGTCCGTCTGAGCTGAGTGACCAGGACCCCCGTGAAGACGACCACACACACGAATGCACACAAGGATAACGCGGCGTGGAACGCGAAGGTCAGCCCATCTGTGACCGGTCTGTTCTGTCTGAAGGCAAGCCCCACCATCGTCTTGTTCCTGCCGGGGTAAAACTTCCAGTCGTAGTAAACCGTTGAGTACTCCGGCACCAGGCTTAGAATGTTAACCACATAGATCAACGCAAGGATGAGGGCTGACCTTTTCGGCGTGACCATCTGTTTGATCTTGAGCGGGAAGGTGATGGACAAGCATCGCTCGGCCGTGATGTAGACAGTGATCCAGCTGGTGATGCGAGCCGAGCAGCCGTGCGGCCAACCAGCTGTGAGGTAGAGAATCTCTGTGAAGACGAAGCTGGTCTCGACGACCGAGATGTAAGGGTTGATGCAGACGTTGAGCCACAGCAGTGTGACGAGGCTGCAGAGCTCAGAGATGGCCATGGCGAACAAGCTGATGTTCATGGAGTTGGTCAGACCTTGTTTGACGAATACACAAATATTGATGACGTTGGCCACAGTTCCCAGAATTCCCACTAAGCTGGACAGCACGACGTGATTGACCAGTATAAAAACACGACTGACCGCGTCGCTTAGCAGCCCCGTTATACCAGTTTCATTAAATGTGGTAGCTTCCGATTGACTAGTAAAGTCATTTAACCCAAAAGGCGTCGAGAAATTCATGGAAGAAGCCATAAGACGTTTTACTATAAATTAATCAATTTGCAGATAATATCACAAATGTACCTTTATTAGGCAAGCCAGCTCATAATTTCAACTTTATTATTTTAAAACTTCTCAACAGACAGACAAGTTATTCATTAATGTCGTTAAAGATAAAAGAATTTTTCCGCACACACTTCAGCTTAACTTGATTTTTGCTTCAATTGTTTATAACCTTAGGGCATAAGTTCAAAATTGGAGATCTATTTGAACTTATAAATTAATTTATCTTTCTAACTTTTTGCTAATTGTGTTATTAAAACTTGGAATTATCTCTTAGACGAATCAAAACTCTATTTTGTTATTTTGTGGGGGGGGGGTAATTTTATTTTATGGAAGAAAAAAAAACTGTTTCCATAAATTTAAAACAAATGCTGTTTATAATCATGATTATGTTCCATGCTATCTGTCTTTTTATTCATTTCTAAAATATTCTTCTAACAGTCAACTAAAAGATTTTGAACTGAATTTCCCTTGAGTCTGTCGTCTCATGGACGTGTAGGGAGAAATGTGTCTACCATCATCCAGAAGGCAAGTAGACATGTTGTTGTTGTAGTTGTAGTTGTTGTTATTGTGTGCTTCCATCGTGGCCAACCAACGCCACACTTGTCCAACTGCACTCAACACTTGTGTTCGACTTTCTTCACTAAGTCATTTTTGTCTTATGCACTGTGATGAGTGAGCAGGTGAACAACGAAAGTAACGTCATCAGATGATCCAACTTCCGCCAGGCGGAGCTAAGATATATGTAAATTAGTGAGGGGGTATTACTCCTGATTGTCTAACTTTATATTTATTGTTGAGTTTATGTCTGGAAGACAGCGGGTGATAACTCCTTTTTTATTGACGCAGGGTCGTACACTTGACTTAAAAACAGAATTGACTTGATCTTGACTTGATCTTGACTTTGCAATGGCTTAAAACTAACGACGATAAACAAGAAAATTATTTTAAAATGATTTCCGTTTAAAATAAATAAATAAATACTTCTATTTGATAGTTATGGGGGCAATAAGATCTGATTCGCGTAAATACAAGTTCAATATTAAAGTTAATAATTTCCTTAATTTTTCCAAACAAATATTTCAAATCGGGATAGATGTGGCTTGTTAACTACCGATGAAAAAAACCAATAATGTCAGAAACTGAACAAAGAATTTAAGATCGACTCACATCCAGGTCCCTGGTGTATAACTACGTCTGACGTCTGACATGATCACTTGGAAATTGCGTCCATCGATTATATTTTAATTATATGTACGTCCCATATTTCTTGTATCAAGAACATTGTGTAAATTAAATGTGATAGATCAACTGTTTATTTCTAATTGTATTTGAACAATTAATTAAAATAAAAGATATGACGTCACCACATAATTGCCAGTCACGTGACTATCTCAGCGTCGGTTTGTTTCTTTGCTTACAATTGCAGGGCTTCTGGCGGATGTTTTTGTAGACATTAAATTAGAACGTGTGGAATTAATTTTATGAATTAAACAAACGGGAAAAGTTTCATGTGCACAATTCAAACAATTTCATCCAGCAGGAATGTAATGACTGGTCTCCCCTTGTTTACAGGCAGGAATGTAGTGACTGTCTCCCCTTGTTTACAGGCAGGAATGTAGTGACTGTCTCCCCTTGTTTAAAGCCCCTGCGATTGAGACGAATATAAACTCTGTCGCCAGCTAGCAAACGACAATATAAACTGTGTCAGTAGCTAACAAACGACAATCGTGTTTTCAAATCATTTAGGGATGTGGTGAAGCTGTAAAAATGTTGACTTTTTCTTTATAAATATTTTAAAACATGCAGCATCAACAAAAGTAACAACAACAACAAAATGATTGTAAATACATGATTTAATTTTTTTTTATGTATCTTTCTGTGTCTGTTGCAATTTCGTAGCTCTCTGCGATTCGTGAAGACGGTGTATTTTTAGCGACAAATGATAAGATTTGTAATAATGCAATATAAAGGAAATCTTTGGAAATATATAATATGTAAATTATATGTGAATTATAAGTAAAGTATAAGTGCAGTATATGTAAAGGATATGTTCTTATTTTTATGAAACAACTGGGTGTAGACGTAGACATCGTCTTCAAGAGATTGACCATTAAATTAATTTTTATTTGTAAAACAAAGGCGCTGGCAGTAACCTTTAACCTCTATCATCCTTCCTGCCCCTTTGTCAGACGTGACTTTTAACATTTATATTTACAATAGACTTATAGCGTTACATTACAATTATTTTCCACTTGAAAAATTTACCAAAAATTACTTTCCCCAACATTTTCTTGGTACACATAAAACAGGACAGAGAAGAAAGTCTTTCTGAAGTGGGCGGTGAACAGTAGACGAAATACGAGCATGAAAGGTGCGATAAGTGACAAAGGGGGGGGTGGTAAAAATAATACGATCGATTTGATGGTTGTTACTCTATATGACTTATCTGTGCCTGACTTTCCTAAAGGAAAAGAGCGAATTTCTTTGCGTAGACACTGTCTAGAGTCATACAAGATTTTTTAAGATATTTTTAAAACAAGGTTGATGTAAAATAAATCAAATTTAGTTGATCTATTATTTTACATAGTCTAATATTTCATTTATTATTTTATATAGGCTATTATTTCATCTATTTATTTATCTAGTCTAATATTTCATCTATTGGGTTTTGTATTTTTGTTCTAAAGCAGGGGTCTCCAAAATTTTCTGCCGGAGGGCCACATTAACTGTCAAACAGCAGTTTTGGGGCCGACTACAGACTAGAGGTCCAAATAAGAATTAATCAAAACATAGATAATGTGTTTGATTATTTATTTAATATCATTATATTTATAATATTAATATTATTTAAAAGCATGTTTAATATTATTTAATAATACATTGATACACTACACATGAAAACCTGTATTAGTGGGAATGGTGAAATTATTTCCTGGATGTTAAAATATTAGATATTTTTGGCTTTACATTTGATGTCCTTAACCTGAGATTATCATCAGACAAGTTAGTTCTCAAATTGTTCTTCACGTACTTCATCCTCGAAAATGTTTATTCATACAAGAATGTTGTTCCAAAGATTGAAAGTTATCTTGATGCAAAAGCTTTGACATTAGGAAAGTCTTCCTTGGGCAAAAACTGGTAAATTTTCAAAAGACCGTCTTTGAACTTGTCCCTAAGGAGGTTGTAACATCTTTGTGATGTTTTACTTATAAGTGTATCTTGTAGGCGTTCTCTCAATACCTTGCATACAATAATCCTCTGAAGAATTTGTTTCAATAAAACAACTTTAATATCTACACTATGTACAGAACATATATAATTTGAGGTTATACAACGTGGAGTCCTCAAGCACACGTCCGCCATTACACACAGAATTCTGACAACTCCTCTTAATAATCTCGATTCTTCTTCCCGCGCTTTCACTCACGTGACCTCTCCGTCATCCAACTCGTGATTCACATGTGACATTCATCCCCATCCTTCAAAAAACATGTTTATGAAATACAACATTGTTGGTCTTAATAAAATCAAATTAATCTACATGTATATTCAAATTTCAAATATTTATCATCAATGGACATTCATTGCCTTACAAACAACATCTAGACATAAAGATCAGGAGGAAAAAATCTGTAGGACTTCAACAGTCTACCTGTACTGAAATAATGAAACTGAAATTTTAAACACCTGTAATTTTGTGTAAGCAAAATACTTTTAACAATCAATATTATAAAAATTAAATAATAATGCAGTGGAATTCAAACACTGCTCCTTGTTTATTGTTCAGCGAATAAAAATACTAATATTAATACAGTCTCTGGTTTTATCATTTAGGAATTCACAGAATGTCTTTATTTATTGTCATTCTACTTAATAGGTCTGGAACCACATTGTCCTTTCACTTAACAGGCTTAATGTCAAATTTGTAGTCGGCTAATAGCTTAGCCTTGTTCAAAAGTAGTCATTCTTCAGCTGACGAGTATGAATTCAAATAGTTGGGCTTTCAATGTTTCTTAAGACTATTCAATGTTCAATAATTCATTAACCACGCCCACGATTATGTCCATTCACAATATCAATTCCAGCATCTTGAATAAGTCGCTTAGCTTTTGAGATGTCATTTTTGCTTCCAGATAATTCAACAGAATTTCGGCCAGCTGAGTCACTGTCACTAGAAACCTTTATCCAAAAATCACTGTTTGTTTCTATGTCTTTGATTCTGTTTAATACACAACCAAGTATTTTTCCTACTTCGGATGATTCCACACAAATGGTCTCAGACTCACTAGTACCATCTCTATCTCTGCTACTATGACCTTCATCCCTTTTGTCATATACGTGGTTGTCAATAGTGGCTACAGTGTCACTAGTTCTTATTTCTTCTCGATTCAAATTTATTATATCATCAATGTCTTGTTTTTCATTCTTTCTCCATATTTAATAATAATTTCTGTTTCTGGAATCAAAACAATATTTGCCTCTCCAAATTTTACGCTGACACGGTTGTTAATAGTCCATAGCTTCCCAAGTTCAAGGTTTGTTTACAGTTCTTTCTTGGAATTATTAGTAATGGCCTGTAATTGCTGACGTATATACGTTCACTGTATGTAACAGACAGTAGGCCTGTACATACTGTCGACTGCGTGTCCCTGATTCAGTGCGTCTAGTTGCAATGTGGGAAGTCAAGCCGCCATTTTGAAAAATTATTGTATCAAATATTTCATTGAACTACAAAAGTTTATTCACATCTGCTTACGAACTTGAATATTCACAAATTACGATGGCTCACAATATATCTGCCTTCAATTATTACTTCCCTCTTTTGAATACACAAAATAATTGTCACTTCCACGAATATCTCCTTCCTGTACTTTATTCACTCAGGACTAATGGTAATCTTAATCATTTTTACTATCTGACACCAATGTAACATCTTTGTGGTGTTTTACTTATAAGTGTATCTTGTAGGCGTTCTCTCAATACATAACCTTGCATACAATAATCATCTGAATAATTGGTTTCAATAAAACAACTTTAATACCCACACTATGTACAGAACATATATAATTTTAGGTTATACAAAGTGGAGTCCTTAAGAACCCGTCCGCCATTACACACAGAATTCTGACAACTCTGATAATAATCTCGAACCTTCATCCCGCGCTGTCACTCACGTGACCTCTCCGTCATCCAACTCGTGATTCACACGTGACAGAGGTCATTTGCTTGCAAATCAATGACCTCCAGCTGCAGCTCATCTGAGCGACTGGCCATAGCTGCTTCAATGACGGTTTTTGCTTTCGCTAGTGTTCTTCGCTAAGTTTTGTGGTAAGCTATCGGTAAAAATAGTATCACGGGCCGTAGTTTGAAGACCCCTGCTCTAAAGAATCAATGTGAACGTGTTTGTTGCATATTACATTCCCTTTTCACTTCCAAATGTGCTTTCTATACCCTGTCACTTCCAAATGGACTGTCTATATCCTGTCACTTGCAAATGCACTGTCTATATTCTGTCACTTCCAAATGCACTGTCTATATTCTGTCACTTCCAAATGCACTGTCTATATTCTGTCACTTCCAAATGCACTGTCTGTATCCTTTCAACAGTCGTAGGCTGATGACATCTTGGTTTGAATTGTTATAACTTATTTATATTACAGCTGACCATGTGACAAACGACCCGGATTGAGTGGGGAAATGGTGTGGTGGTTACAAAACAAAGGAAAACTTGACTGAGGTGCACTGACGTATAATTGGATGCCGATATTTATAGCTGACCAATGGTGCGGTCAATGAGTTTTAAAGAACATGAGTCTGAAAAAAGGTGCCTCTAATGAGTCAGATTGTCTAATGAATGTTAGATGTACATGAAAACTTTGGGAAGTGTTAGTTTAATAGACTAATAGAAATTTTTTGGATGTCAAATAGTCGATTTGAAATTGATGAAGTTCACCTGAAACCAGACAGTTGACCTGAGATTTGACAGTTGACCTGAGATCAGACTGTTGACCTGAGACCGTACAGTTGACCTGAGACCAGACAGTTGACCTGAGACCAGACAGTTGACCTGAGACCAGACAGTTGACCTGAGACCAGACAGTTGACCTGAGACCAGAGAGTTGACCTGAGACCAAACAGTTGACCTGAGACCAGACAGTTGACCTGAGATCAGACTGTTGACCTGAGAAAGGACAGTTGACATGAGACCAGCCAGTTGCTCTGAGTACAGACAGTTGACCTGAGATCAGACTGTTTACCTGAGACCGGACAGTTGACCTGAGGCCAGACAGTTGACCTGAGACCAGACAGTTGACCTGAGACCAGACAGTTGACCTGAGGTCATACTGTTGACCTGAGAACGGACAGTTGACTTGAGACCAGCCAGTTGCTCTGAGTACAGACAGTTGACCTGAGATCAGACTTTTGACCTGAGACCGGACAGTTGACCTGAGATCCGACAGTTGACCTGAGACCCGACAATTGACCTGAGACCAGACAGTTGACCTGAGACCAGACAGTTGACCTGAGACAAGACAGTTGACCTGAGACCAGAGAGTTGACCTGAGACCGGACAGTTGACCTGAGGCCAGACAGTTGACCTGAGACCAGACAGTTGACCTGAGACCAGACAGTTGACCTGAGGTCATACTGTTGACCTGAGAATGGACAGTTGACTTGAGACCAGCCAGTTGCTCTGAGTACAGACAGTTGACATGAGATCAGACTTTTGACCTGAGACCAGACAGTTGACCTGAGACCAGACATTTGACCTGAGACCAGCCAGTTGACCTGAGTACGGACAGCTGACGGAAAAGTTCGTCTACAGACAGTTTAAGACAGGACTAGTGGTGGGCCATCGATGATCTCATTCCAACAAATCGTGACCTGACCCCTGGCCTGACATATTTAGCCAGACATTTTTTGAGCTCAGAATTAACAGGTAGAAAGATTGACTGCTTCACTCGCGACCTTGTAACCAAGTAGGTATTCAAAAAATAACAACCTTTTTGTTTTCCTGATTGACTGAAGTCTTAAAGCTCTACTTGAAATCACCTTCCTACTGTGAAAGCAAACATTCCAACAAAAGGTATCAACAAAATGTTGCAACCGTAACCGTTGCTATACGTGTCCGTAAGTAGTCAAAATAGACATCAATTCTTTTCCTTTTGAGAAATTTTAAATGTGAATAAAATATATTTTACTTAAACGAGTCTTAACGTGAATTTTGCAATTCATTGAAAGAAGTGTAACAAAATCTACGCTGGGGAGTCAGGTCATTGCCTGGGGGATAGGGTTAGAAGACGTGTACGATATCTGATATACATAAACAGACCCTATTCCCTGTGTCTCAACTCGTCAATAGGGCTTGTCATGAAGGGATTTTAGATATTGCAATTACTGGCATTCTATATAATAGCAATACCCCCGGTATGACTTAAATTGAAATAGACAAATAAAACGAGTTTGTACCTAGGCTCCATATTTGTTGAACCAAGTTTACAATATTATGTAACTGTAGAATCTTTTTTCCAGTTTTTGTTTTTAACTGTAACAGCCCAACCAATGGCAAAAAAGTTTTCTGGGGTGGGGGGAGAGAGATTTACCTTAATAAGGAACACTGATACAATAAATATGGTTAGTCCCAAGGAATACATTATTTTTAAAGTTAATGCTCCATTAACGCTTTATAATTGTCCCTTGTGTGGGCCATTGAATACCTTTTTCTTTCTTTAATTAATTGTTTATAATGATGTGAAATAAAACAAATCATTTGCTCCTAAAATTATAACTTAAGTTAGTTTTAAACTTATATAAAATTACAAAACACAATGTATGTCAAACATGGAATAGAGTGTATTATTGTGTGTCCCATGGTCAAAAAAAGTTCTTATTGTTTAGTCAGTAGTTATTTAGACGGTGATGTTTTATCACATCTATGAAAATAGCTTGTTTCGTTGGAATACACTACTACCTCGGTATACATCTGCTGTCCAACTTGGTATACGTTGTGTTTCGAAGCGAAATATTTTGCTTGGTATACGACCTTTGTTTGGAATAATACCTGCAAGCTAGAACTTGTATGTGTAATAAATAGAGGTAAAATAAACCACGTTTTTATAGTGTACTAAAAAGAAATAAATAATTAAAAACTAATAAGTTCAAGTACTTTCATATAATATGACTAAAAACTTTGGGCGGGCGCTTATGAGATTTTACATATGCAGTTCACTCATTCTCTCACTTATAGATCTATCTTTTGCCTTCTAAATTAGTAATCTTTAATTTTTATACCAAACACCCACCCCACGTTTTTAGTCACATTATATGAAAATACGTGGGTTTTTTTAATATTTTTTACCTTTTATTTATTTTATTCTTTTTAGTCCAATTACAAAAACGTGGTTTTTAAATATATTTTTTTACCTCTATTTTTTTTATACCAAACCCCTCATAAGTGCTCGCCCAACGTTTTAAAAACACGGTGATTTGGTCACGGTGTGAACTCATGGATGTCAACAAAAGCAGACGGTACGGATGCTTATATATAGATAAACTAAAAAGTTCAATAATTTAATAACGGTAAATTCGTTCGATCTGAAATTTTAATACAATGCATTGTCGTCCAAGATCTATCTGTGGTACAATTTTGAGATCTCTAGGACCATCAGAAGTGGTTCAATTTTACGTTGGCAGATTTGAAAAAAATCTTGGACAAACAAACAATGCCCAACGAAAGCGAGTTAATAAAAACGTGGTAAAATGACACATCGCGAATGCGTAACTTGGAATCACATCACACCGAACAATACTTTTGAGTGTTAGTACGGCAGTTGCTACCATCCATTGAATGACTCGTGCAATAACTGTAGATTGTCATGTCATTTTGTTTTTGTCATAAATGTTTAATGAGTTTACTTAAGATCCCTTCTAAGCTAAGAAAATTAAAGAGAGAGCCAAGCAACCGAGAGAGAAAAAAAGTGTTTAATAATCCTGGAGATGAAAAAAGATTGTTGTAAAAAATGAAAGGGGCATGCATGTACGGGATTTAGTTGCAGCATACCGAATGCCGAGAATGAGGATTTCTATAATTAATATTTTCCCCTTAATTTCTTATGTCAAAAACAACGACTTTATTAAAGCGGCTAATGTTACCAAGGGAGTGAAATCAATTACAAAAAACAAAGATCTGGAAAATTCGAGCATGTTGTTTTTATTTATGCATTTTAGTATTCAGCAGTGTTTAAATTATTTTATATAATAAATTTATAAGATGTAAATAACAAAATTATTTCATTCATGGGAATGGATAAAATATTTTACCTTTATTTCGTATGTGAAAATACGTTTGGTATACGCTCAAGGGTATGGAATGGATTGAGGACGTATAACGAGGTACCACTGTACACTTACGTCAGCCTAATTATATCGTGCCCATTGAAGTAATAAAGATTTATTTTTATCAATGATTTGTTTATTAAAGATTATGATAAAAAGACTACAGAGATGAGAATGAAAAGTCTTAACAAGGGTGTCAGTGTTAGAACATGAAATATGTTATAACTATTAAGTATTTGGTCCTCGTTACATTGTGACATTAATCTAATTGTGCAAATATTACTACAGCATGTGCTTCAATTCACAAGGGAGTGCAACTCATGAAATCATTCAAATTTGAACATGAGATAACTCGTTTACTTCCCTAGACAAGAATTTGTGTAGCCTTTGAAATTGATTTTTTATTTTAGTTTGTAAATAAAAAATCAACATTTCTTGTGGTAAAGTGATAAAAGTGAACGTATACATAAATTTTGATATACTTTGGTGAAATATCATAGCAATGTTTGTAATTTCAAGTTTTTAAAAGTAAAGAAACTAAAAACACAAAGACTTATGTTTTCAAAAATTATTACTATTTAATGTCTACAAGTGGTTGGAAAAAATCTTTGTCTCCTAATACAAGAAGTTCGTAAGGCTGTGTAAATTTATTTTTAACACACATTGTTACTGCCACTATACCTTTGGATGAACTTGTCATAAAAATAAATACATTTTTGAACACTGATTAGACAGAAGCAATTATTTGTGGCTCTGAGCGCAATCTTCGGAAGGTAAACATAACATCAATTTAAGTTGACACTTCTTGTCCAACACTGTCAGAGATCTCAGCTTCTACACCGACAGATAACGGGCGATAAGTTCAGCGTTCAGTGCTTGTTTCTATCACCTACGTGCCATGGGTCAGTTGTGTCTTTAACTGAATAAGATAACAGCAAATGTTGTAGCCGTCTCTTTTATACAATCGAGGCTAGATAACTTTTGCCTGTGGGGATTGACTGACTCAAAACTAAGTACAGAGACTACAGAAAGTACAAAACGCTACAGGGCGCAATGTATTAAAGTCGTTTAATGCCCCGAAAGCGCGATGATGCACGCCTTTACTCTAATCCCAAAGCGCGGTAAAGCGTGCCTGGATAACACTCTTTTTATTTTACACGCTTTTATTTAAGTCACAATGTTTGTATGTTGTATCCATCCTTCCTTCAAAACTTGAAACGTAAAATTATACCACTTCTGGTGGTCCTAGAGATCTAAAAACTTTACCACAGATAGATCTTGCATGACAATGCATTGTATCAAAATTTCAGATCGATCGAATGTACCGTATTGAAATTAATGCATTTTTAGTTTATCTATAGTCTATATATAAGCATCGGTACCCGTCTGCTTTGTTGACATCCATGAGTTCACCACGTGAACATAACATCCGGGTATAAAACGTTGGGCGGCCGCTTATGGGGTGTTTAGTATAAACAAAATAGTGGTAAAAAAGATGTGTGGGCTTCAGACGTGAATTTTAAAGAGTTTTTATTATAAGTTTTAAAAAATAGCTGTAAAAACAAAGTTTTTGACAATAAATCCCTTATATATGAGACATTACTAAAAGTAGTGATTATGTTAAAAGCGTGTCCTTTTTAAAAAAAGATTTTTTAAATATTTAATTATTAGTAATGAAATCATTGACAGTAGAAATTCTTCATTTAGTGAAGGAAGCTTTAGTCGACTTCCGGAAATAGCGGCGGTTGCCTTCGCTAGTGATATCGCTCGATTCGCAAAGTTTTGTTGTAGTTTTTAAATTTCTTTTGGTCCTACTGAAGATGTGATCTTTCTATACTTTTTTGTTAAAATGATAGTACTAAACCAGAGGCGTCACTAGGGTTGGTGTCACCCGGGGCGGTAGCTCATGGTGTCACCCCTTCACGACTGAAGGGGCCGTCCATAAATGACGTCACGCGAGGTTGCCGATTTTTACCCCACCCTCCCCCAGCGTCATACTTTGTCACAAAAACTTAGACCCCCACCCCTTTTTTACGATATGACGTCACAAAGCTTTGACACCCCTCCCCCAAGCCGTATTTTCTCAATAAAAATGAGCATGTTGCAAATTATTTTTTGTCATTTAAATATGTATTTAAAAGGGTAAGTCTGCACTGTAATTTCGTAACACGCATGAAGTAATTGAAAACGTAATTAAATAAATGGTAAACAATCAAATATTTAAGTGGAACTTTTATTTAAAGTTTCGCGTTTTTGATGTGACGTCACATTTTTAAAACACACCCTCCCCCTCGTCACACATCGTAACAGATGCGTGACCCCCATCTCCCTATGGTGGATTAAAAAAAAGGGGGGGTGCTGAATGGGCTAAAGCCCCCAATAATTTAAGGGCCCCCAAACTTTTTATGAATTATAGTGTATAATAAAGATGCAGGCCATTATGTTTGTACGAATCCCTGAAAATGCCTTGGACAGTCATACGGCAATGCTGCAAATGAGTAGGAAGTATAACGGAAACCAGGCTATTCTTCGTGCGAAGCGCATTGTAGCTCATTATGTGACGTGTACAGCTCATTCCTTTAATTTGGTTGGGAAAAGAGCAGCAGGTTGTCCTACTGCGGTCAGATTTTTTTTGTCTTCTGCAAAATCTTTATACCCGACTTGTTGCATCTGCTCATCGTTGATGGGTACTTCAAAAACATATGAAATTGATACATGCTAACAAAGCCTTGTCTGACACAAGATCGTCAGCCTGACATTATGCTGTAAGGTCTGTTAATAGCTCATACCATGAGAATATCGCAGCACTAGAAGAATTAGCAACGAATGAAAATCAGCCACGTGACTGCCGACTTGAAGAAGAAGGATTTCTAAAGGAAATTGAACAACTGGAAGTCGCTATTTTACTTGAAATTTGGGAAACAATTTTAGAAAGGAAGTCTCTCATTGAGTTTGTTAAAAATAGCATTCTTAATTGTATTCCTATGAAGACAAAGGAAAGGAAAAGTCCGTGGTAAAAACAGTGTAAACAATCTTCAATACTATCAAACAAAAATGAAAGCGTCAGTTTGATAAAGGGACATCAACAAAACAGTATTCTCCTGGAGAAAAAAATTCAAGATTGAGGTATTTCTGGTAATCATTGACAAACTTTCTTAAGCCCTACAACATTGGTTAGGTGCATATAAATACATCCATGAGAAATTTGGCTTTCTTACAAACCTAACTGAGCTCAGCACTTTCGCCACCCGATGGGCAGCAGCCAAGTTAATGGAAGAACATTCAAGAGATTTCCAAGAAGGGGTCGGGTAAATCCGAAGCAACCGTTTCGTCCCCCTCAATTTACTAGCAACGACATCGAGCGGTGCCGGTTTAGGGCCAGGAGCGCCAGTACGGATTAGCAAAAAGTGCCGCGAAGAACGCATTGGACGCCAGCTCTGTGGAAAACCTTCCAGTGGGGGTTGCACCCTAGGTAAGTCTTTGATGATCCCCCGGTCTGCGGCGGTCCTAACCATGGAGACCCGTGTGCTTTGCCGGGATGGCGCCAAAGTGGTAGCGGGTCGTAGTAGGAAATTCCACCACCTCCTTGTGAGGGAAACTTAGTGGGAGGCATCTTCGACTGTATGTCGTGGATGCCCAGGTGGCCGCTTCAGAAGCGACCGCTTTGTTCCTCAGCTGTTACGTCCCTTTGGTGGCCAGATGGCTAAGGGGGTTCTTCCGGGAAGACCCATAAAGAGCACTAGGCTCGGGGCTTCTGATTTTCTTCCACATGTAGGTTCATGAGTGATTTCGAAGACTGCTTACCTTCAGAATTAGTCCGATTTTCAGAACTCTTAAAAAAGTTATTGTCCAGCCCAAGGCTCAGGGTAAGGAAAAGGAATTAGCACAAAGCGAAACTCAAAAAACTTGCACAGAGCTAAAAAGTGTGCTGCTTTTGAATGAGCTATATTTCACACAGTCCTTTACAAATGTACACATCGCACTTCGCATCTATCTTTCAATGATGACATCAAACTGCAGCTGAGAGCGATCCTTTTCAAAGTTGAAAAGAATATATAATGAGTTAGAATTTGCATGGGACGAAAAAGGCTGAATATGCTCTCTCTAATGAGCATTGAAAAGGAACTTGTAAGCTTACTCAGCTTTATTGACTTGATTGAAAACTTCGCCATTTGAAAAATTCGCAAACGAAAGTTGTAGGTTGAAATAATAATCATACATATTTTTCAATATTTTTTTAAATTTCAAATAGAGAAAAGAATTCGTTACTAATCGTTACCTCATGAAATTTTTTTTTAAAATGCGGAATAACGCGTAATACTATTCTTTACGGGGTCGCGTTCGTAAGCACTAAACAGCGTAAGTCGGGATGGGACCGTCGTAACCGGAGGACTAACTGTATATAAACATGCATATCTATGCTTTAACGCCTTTAATAAATATATATATAAAAATATTAACTCAAAGACATTGAAATCACAATTTTCCTCAAGAAAAACATCAACAAAGAAAACTCATCTTTTGATTTTTTTTCTTTTGGGGGGGGGAGGGTGATAAAAATCGTATTCCCCCCACCCCACTGTGGTGGAGGGAGTCGTGAGTTGGGATTCGTTCATGCTGTCGGTGTGTCCAAGCCCAAATGGCTTGATATCTTTTAAAACAGAAGACACTGCCTCTTTCATTCCAGCCTTTTTTAAAGATCTCTCTGCTGCGAATATTTCTGTTTCTTTTTTTCCTAATCTGTTTTAATGTTGTTCGTGTGTTGGGACTGTTTTATTATTGCAAGTAAGCTGATATTTTTTTTAATAAGAATTTTCACGTTTAACGTATTTCATTGTATTTCTTAATTTCTTTCTACATTAAAAAATGTGTCATCTTTTGTTTTCTGACATAAAATCGTACACAGTAAAATTTTAGGCTCGGGTGTCACCCCCTGATGGGTGTCACCCGGGGCGGCCCACCCCCCCCGCCCCCCCCCTAGTGACGCCACTGTTAACTAAACTACAGGTTAAAATAGTATTAAACTCAAGACGGTCATTTGGATACGTAAAATAACCATTCTTATTCTTAAAGATTAAGTCAGTATGACAATAATATTATAAATACATTTTCCTGAATTTTTTAAATTTCATAACCAGTTGATCGCAACAAACGGGAAGTCCTTACGGGACTGAGGCGGAAGTTTACCGTAAACCTTATGGGGCATTAAACGACTTTAAATAAGAGGAATTCAGGCCCTATCCAACCGGCACTAAGGAACCTACACGAGCTCCCTGTTTCTGAACGAATATACCACACGATTATGGCACTATCTTATGTCATGATGGATGTTTGAACGCCGCAGTGTTTGAAGGAATTAACATCGGAACATTGCAGACTCATTCGCAACTTGAGAGCATATTAAATCGGCTATAATCCGCTAGATGTATTTAAAAGCTGTCATGTGTACGTGTACTCTTTGATGAGGCGCCAACTATTTAATCTGTTCTTTCCAGAAAACGCATTTTCAAATTCGATATCTATGTACATTTCTCATCTACGAACGCACTATACAAAGACACAAGACTCCTCCCCGCGTTTTGACTTAAAATACCTGCACATAATCACTTACAGGTTTCTTTTAGGCTCTTGTCAGGGTTCTTAAACTCCCCTGATGCGTTTTGGGCAGGGGCTCAGCACCAGACCTGCGGGGAAGCTTACGACGCACTCACAAATACCCTGGGTCGTGTGGACAGGATCTCGCGCCTTCAGGGGTATCGTCAACATAAATGTTTATATTGTGGGGTAACTGGCTAACAATTTCCCCAACCCCTGCTCTAAGCAGTCTCTTCTGAACATTCCCAGAGGGAATAGACACACGGGGAAGTCCCTTCACGTGCGCTTTTCTGAATCTGCTTCCAAAAAATGTCAGTCTTCCAAGATGTTTGAAAGATTGTAACAATACAAACAAATTTAAGAAAATTTGAAGACATTTTATTTGATGGGGTTTTTGAACAACAGAGCGCAACAAGCGCTGGACACACATTGATAGTATTAGTACAACGAGGGCTGGACTCACATTGATAGTGTTAGTACAACGAGGGCTGGACTCACATTGATATTGTTAGTACAACGAGGGCTGGACTCACATTGATAGTGTTAGTACAACGAGGGATGGACTCACATTGATAGTATTAGTACAACGAGGGCTGGACTCACATTGATAGTATTAGTACGACGAGGGCTGGACTCACATTTATAGTATTAGTACAACGAGGGCTGGACTCACATTGATAGTATTAGTACAACGAGGGCTGGACTCACATTGATATTGTTAGTACAACGAGGGCTGGACTCACATTGATAGTATTAGTACAACGAGGGATGGACTCACATTGATAGTATTAGTACAACGAGGGCTGGACTCACATTGATAGTATTAGTACAACGAGGGCTGGACTCACATTGATAGTATTAGTACAACGAGGGCTGGACTCACATTGATAGTATTAGTACAACGAGGGCTGGACTCACATTGATAGTGTTAGTACAACGAGGGCTGGACTCACATTGATAGTATTAGTACAACGAGGGCTGGACTCACATTGATAGTATTAGTACAACGAGGGCTGGACTCACATTGATAGTATTAGTACAACGAGGGCTGGACTCACATTGATAGTGTTAGTACAACGAGACTTGGACTCACATTGATAGTATTAGTACAACGAGGGCTGGACTCATATTGATAGTGTTAGTTCTAGAGAAGAAAGCCATCATCTTATCTTATCTGTTACAGACGCTCCTTCTATACAGAAGATTATTGCGTCCTACGCTTATCTATGGCTTGTGTTTAGTCCTGCATTTTTATTAGAGATTTGAATGTTGATAAAGTGTTGATTTTCCTGGTTTCTTCAGGCAACCCATTTCACGCCCGAGTTCCGGACGGGTAGAACGAAAATTTAAATGTGTTTGTTCTTGCATACGGAATAAGAAAGGTCTTTTTATCCCTATGTCTATCTGAGGGTTGTATTAGGTTATCTATGTGTTGTATTTCTAAATTAGAATTAATTGCTTTTTGTATGATTTCTACTTTGCTCTTGGTTCTTCTATCCTCTAGTGCAGTGGTTCCTAACCTTTTCGGCTCCATGCACCCCTTCAGATGCCCAAAAACGTTCATGCACCCCCTCGAAAAACTTGCAGAAAATGCATAATAAACTATGTTTATTTTAGGAACACAACAATAGGCAACAGGGAATTTAGTGAGAGATCTGCTGATTTTTATGATCAATCAGTAATTTAAATCTGGGGACTGTTTTGGACAAAGCAACTCTGTATGTCATCCTTTGCATTTAACTTATTCTTTGCCTTGGGTTTAATTGTCAAAAGTGTGAAGAATCCTGCTTCACAGAGATATGTTGTGGCAAATGTGTCCTTTTTCGCTAGTTGTGGGTAGGAATCTAGCTGGGCGCACCAAAATGCAATCGATGTATTGCAACTGAAGGCACTACTCAGTACTTCTCTGATTCTCAAATAAATCAGGCCATCTTCAGCAAGGTAACTGTCATCAATGTACGAGTCAAAGATAAAAGGATTGCGAATCCAAAGGTTTTTACTAACAATTTCTTGACAGATATACTCATCAAAGGACCTTTGCAATGTTGAAAGGTGTTCTGAAATTTCCCCTTTGATGTTGCCAGGCAGAGATCCCTCAGTGCTTCCTTCTGCACCAGATATTACAACTTCATCCAAGAGTGGAAAGTTGGCCAAGTTGAACTTTTCTAGTCGTCGTTGGAATAGTGGCAGTTTGTTAAGGAATGCTTGCAATCTCTCAGTAGCATCCATTACAGTCACAGCAGGTCCTTGGAGAGATGTGTTCAACTCATTCAAGATGGAGAAGATGTCAGCCAGGTATGCCAAGTAATGAATTAAATTTGGACAGTCAAACTTGTCAGCAAGATCACTCTCTTTTTCTCCAAGAAAATGGCAAGCTCCACTCTCAGTTCTACTAACCGAGAAAGTATCCGTCCCCTGGAAAACAAGCGCACCCAGTGTGGTAGAGCAGAACTTCATGCTCAGAGCCCACAGCCTGACAGAACAACTTGAAGAGGCAGTGGTTCAAAGCATGTGAGCGGATAAAATGTACAACTTGGACTGCAGTAGAAAGAACTGACTTCAAGGTTGGAGGTAGAGTTTTGCATGCAAGGACCTGACTATGATAGGATACAGTGTGTAGTGACAATATCTGGAACTTCTTTCTTTACAAGTGCTGAAAATCCTGACGAGTATCGAAGTATCTATCAAAAAGGTTGTATATGGGCGCCCTTTGACGCGACATGCTTTGATTATGGTTTACGTTTTCAGATTATCACTTTTTTTCTTTCTTTTTTTTTCCTTCATCTTTTTTTTCTTCCTCTTTTTCTTTTTTCCCCTCTCTGAATCATTCATGCAACCCCTGGAACCTGCTCATGCACCCCATGGGTGCATGCACCACTGGTTAGGAACCTCTGCTCTAGTGTTTCAAGGTTTAATGATTTAACTAATGGTGTTATTCTTGTCAGTTTTGAATATTCTCCAGTAATGAATCTGGCAGCTCTTTTTTTAATTTGTTCTAGATTATCAGTGCTTTCTTTTGTGGATGGGTCCCATACGGAAGATGCATATTCTAGTACAGGTCTCACCAACGTGAGGTAGCATTTTAGTTTTATATCTCTGTTACATTTGTTAAAGTTTCTTTTTATAAAGCCTAAGGTTTTGTTTGATTTTTTAATAACTTGATTGACATGGGGGTTCCATGATAGTTTCTCATTTATTAAGACTCCTAAGTATTTTGAATCTTTAGTTTGGGTCAGTTCTTGTCCATGAATGTAATATTTTAAATTTATGTGTTTCTTTTTCTTTGTTACTCTAAAGAGTTGACACTTTTCTGGGTGGAAAGACATACTCAAGTATAACATCTTTGTGATGTTTTACTTATTAATATATCTTGTAGAAGTTCTCTCAATACATAACCTTGCATACAATGATGCTCTGAAGAACTGGTTTCAATAAAACAACTTTAATATCCACACTATGTACAGAACATATATAATTTGAGGTTATACAACGTGGAGTCTTCTAACAGCACGTCCGCCATTACACACCGAATTCTGACAAATCCTCTTAATAATCTCGAACCTTCTTCCCGCGCTTTCACTCACGTGACCTCTCCGTCATCCAACTAGTTATTCACACGCGACATCCAGTTAGTTTAACATTTAATCAATTCATCTAAGTCTTTTTGTAAAATTTTGCTATCTTGTTCTGATTTAATTGTTCTATAGATTATACAATCATCAGCAAATAACCTAACTTTTGTTCCTGTTGAGATGTTGTTGGGTAAATCATTTATATAAATTAAAAAGAGTAAGGGACCTAGAACAGTTCCTTATGGAACACCTGAGTTAACCTTTATTGGTGCAGATTTAGATCCATTAATTATTACAGTTTGCTCCCTGCCCAAAAGGAAGTCTTGGATCCAGTGATGTAAGGAACCTGAGATTCCAAAGTAGTTAAGTTTTAAAGTAAACTAAGGTGGTGAACTTTGTCAAATGCTTTTGAGAAGTCAAGTAATATTGTATCTATTTGATCATTTTTGTCTAAGCCTTTTGATAGTTCATCTATTAAACCTATTAATTGTGTTTCACGGGATCTGTTTTTTTTCTAAAGCCGTGTTGATGTGGGCATAGGGCATTATATTTGTACAGGTGGCTAACTATTTTACTATATATTATGTGTTCTAGTAACTTACAGATTTACTTGTAAGATACTAGTAAGTGATACAGGTCTGTAATTACCAGGGTCTGATTTATCACCTTTTTTAAAAATGGGAGTTACGTTAGCTAATTTCTAATCATGGGGCACTTTACCCTGTTTTAGAGAGGTTTGAAGAAGAACTACAAGGATTGGGGACAGTTCATTATCATCATCAACTAGATGTCTCCATTGTCATTCACACAAAATGTAAAGAAAGGAATCGATATTTAGAGAAATGAAATCGCATGTATCACAATTAAGAAGACAATGTAAATAAAATATAGTTGATTTATTCTAATAAAAAAATTAGTTAATATTTTAAAAGGGAATACATTGTTTAAGGAAAATGTAGATTCCATTTATTTCAAATACTAGCGTATCACCCGTCAAAAATAACGGAAGTTTTCAGCTGAAATCTATTTATTTTATTTTAAAAAATGCACTTGTTTTAGGGCACCTACGGCGCCGACCTTTTTCAAAAGCCCAACTAACTTGTCCTTGTTTGATAAATACGAAATATTAAACTTTCTGAAATGTACACAAAGTATTTTATAATAGGGGTTGCAGGGCGCCTACGGCGCCCCTTTCGTTTTTTCATTTTATAATTAACCATCATCAAATCCTCTTTTTACATTGATCCCTTTTCCAAAATTTAAATATGAGCGAAAACAATGACGTCATATAATTTTTTTTTACAGCGCTTCTTTAATTTGCACACCTTTTGATGCATTGGTGCAGTAATTTAGTTTTTCCTGCTTTCTAAAATTAGTAGCGTCAGGACTGACAGACGCTACTTGCGTGAGAATTGCAAATTATATTGTTTAATTTTAATGACGATGATTTTTATAAAATACTAGCAGACCCGTCGTGCGTTGCAACGATCTCTTTAAAAATGAATAAATTGAAAGAAACCAAAGATTGGTATTTTTTAAAAGAATTATGCCATAAACCTTCGGGGAAGTGAGAAAAAAAAGTCCAAGTTTAATAGCAAACTGTTACATAAATTAATAATTAAAAACTTACAAAAGGAAAAACGATATTAAGAGGCCCAGCCAAAAAATGAGTGATAATTTAATTTTTTTATTGCCATTGTACTCAAGCTAAATTTCTCAATATCGTGTAAAATTGAATGGGGAATTAAATTGTTACCGTGCAGTAAAAATGACATTTGGGGCCCCCAGCTCCGAGGGAATGGAGATTAGGAGTTCAGTGCCCTATAGTAATATATTATAGCTATATACTGATATAAAAAACGAAATTTAGGGGCCCCTGGGCCCATTCGGTGAAAGATTTCAATTTAAAAAAATGCTGTTCATTTTAATTCAGTTTCCTCATAGATATATTCCTTAAGATCGTGAAAAATTAAATGGGGAAAACTATCTCAAACATATACGAAGAAAAGACATTTGGGGCCCCAGGCCCCGAAGGAATGGAAATTTGAATTTCTGTGCTTTATAGTATTTTAATATCGGCTGCCAAGTTTTTGTATACAAATTTTGGTTAAGGTCCATTCATTTACTCGGTAGCTAACGCATAAACTTATTTTTATATACCTCATATAAGCAAAAAACTACATTATGGGCCCCAGGGCATAATTATCGCAAGAAATAAAGTGCGAAAGACATTTTAATTTGAATAAATTTCAAAATACATACATTTATTTATATGTCTCAATATTGAATGAACGATAAAATATTGAACATTTACTAAAAATGAAATTTTGGGCCCCCTGCCCCAAGGGAATGAAAATTAGGAGTTCAGTGCCCTATAGTAATAAAATATAAACCCTTAAGTTTTTATATATTAAGATGGGTCAAGATCCATTAATTTTCTCAGTATTTAACGCGAATACTAATTTTTATACAGCTAATATAAGGAAAAAAACGACATTTAGGGGCCCCTTTAGTGAAAGGTGTCAATTTCAAAAACCTGTTCATTTAATTCAGTTTCCTCATAGATATATTCCTCAAGATCGTGAAAAATTGAATGGGGAAAAATATCTTAAACATATACGAAGAAAAGACATTTGGGGCCCCCGGCACCGAATATATTGACATTAGAAGTTTAGAAACCTTAATTATGTCAATATGGGCTACTAAATTTTTGTATGCAAATTTTGGTTAAGATGCATTCATTTACTCAGTAGCTAACGCAAAAACTAATTTTTATAAAGCTCACATAAGCAAAAAACGACATTAAGGGCCCCAGTGCAAGATATAAAGTTCAAAATACCTGTTCATTTCAATCTGTATAATAATGGATACATGTGTCATTAGTTGTCAATATTGTTAATAATTGAATGGTGAATAAAATCTTAAACGTTTAAGAAAAAGAATTTTTTGGGCCCCCAGCCCCGAAGGAATGACTATTAGGAGTTCAGTTCCCTTTAGTGTTTTAATATTGGCTATCAAATTTTTAAATACAAAGTTTGGTTAAGATCCATCAATTTACACAGTAGCTAGCGCTGAAACTATATTTTATATAGCTCATATAAGCAAAAAATGACATTATGGGTCCCCGGCGCCCCATGAGTGATAAATTTAGAAAAAAAGTTGCCAGTCTCCAAAAGTTTCATGATGATCGGATGAATGGTTTAGTCAGCTATAAAGGACATGCACACAGACATACATTGATTTTTATATATATAGATTAACAAAAACGACATTAAGGGCCCCCGGGCCCAATCGGTGCAAAAGAATAACTTTAAAATACCTGTTCATTTCAATCTGGATCATGATAGATATATTAGTCCATGCTTTTCAAGATCGTGTAAATCATAACGGGAATAAAGTATTTAACGCTTACAAATAAAAAAAAAGGATTTTGGGCCCCCGGCCCCGAAGGAACGGACATTAGGAGTTCAATGCCATATGGTACTTTAATATAGGCTATCAAGTTGTTATGTACCAAGTTTGGTCAAGATCCATTAATTTTCCAAGCAGCTAAGCCTTAAACTAATTTTTATATAGCTCATATAAGAAAAAATTCTCATTATTTAGCCCCCGGCGCCCCATGAGTGTTACATTTTGAAAAAAAGTAGCCAATTTCCATCACGTGAGCGTACTCAAAAGTCTCCAAAAGTTTCATGGCGATCGGATGAATGGTTTAGTCAGCTAACGGGAATAACATATTTAACGCTTACAAAAATAAAGATTTTGGGCCCCCGGCCCCGAAGGAACGGACATTAGGAGTTCAATGCCATATGATACTTTAATATAGACTATCAAGTTGTTATGTACCAAGTTTGGTCAAGATCCATTCATTTTCCAAGCAGCTAAGCCCTAAACTAATTTTTATATAGCTCATATAAGAAAAAATTCTCATTATGGGCCCCCGGCGCCCCATGAGTGTTACATTTTGAAAAAAAGTAGCCTATTTCCATCCCGGGAGCGTACTCAAAAGTCTCCAAAAGTTTCATGGCGATCGGATGAATGGTTTAGTCAGCTAACGGGAATAAAGTATTTAACGCTTACCAAAAAAAAGATTTTGGGCCCCCGGCCCCGAAGGAACGGACATTAGGAGTTCAATGCCATATGGTACTTTAATATAGGCTATCAAGTTGTTATGTACCAAGTTTGGTCAAGATTCATTCATTTTCCAAGCAGCTAAGCCCTAAACTAATTTTTATATAGCTCATATAAGAAAAAATTCTCATTATGGGCCCCCGGCGCCCCATGAGTGTTAAATTTTGAAAAAAGTAGCCTATTTCCATCCCGGGAGCGTACTCAAAAGTCTCCAAAAGTTTCATGGCGATCGGATGAATGGTTTAGTCAGCTAACGGGAATAAAGTATTTAACGCTTACAAAAATAAAGATTTTGGGCCCCCGGCCCCGAAGGAACGGACATTAGGAGTTCAATGCCATATGATACTTTAATATAGGCTATCAAGTTGTTATGTACCAAGTTTGGTCAAGATCCATTCATTTTCCAAGCAGCTAAGCCCTAAACTAATTTTTATATAGCTCATATAAGAAAAAATTCTCATTATGGGCCCCCGGCACCCCATGAGTGTTACATTTTGAAAAAAAGTAGCCTATTTCCATCCCGGGAGCGTACTCAAAAGTCTCCAAAAGTTTCATGGCGATCGGATGAATGGTTTAGTCAGCTAACGGGAATAAAGTATTTAACGCTTACCAAAAAAAAGATTTTGGGCCCCCGGCCCCGAAGGAACGGACATTAGGAGTTCAATGCCATATGGTACTTTAATATAGGTTATCAAGTTGTTATGTACCAAGTTTGGTCAAGATTCATTCATTTTCCAAGCAGCTAAGCCCTAAACTAATTTTTATATAGCTCATATAAGAAAAAATTCTCATTATGGGCCCCCGGCACCCCATGAGTGTTACATTTTGAAAAAAAATAGCCTATTTCCATCCCTGGAGCGTACTCAAAAGTCTCCAAAAGTTTCATGGCGATCGGATGAATGGTTTAGTCAGCTATAACAGACATGCATACATACATACTTTGATTTTTATATATATAGATGATTAACAAGGTTCTGCTGCGGCGTCGTGGCGCCTGCTGCGCCCACTTTTATTTAGGGCGCCGTTTAGGGCGCCTACGGCGCCCACTTTTTTCAAAAGCCCAACTAACATGTCCTTGTATGATAGATACGTAATATTAAACTTCCTGAAATGTACACAAAGTATGTATATAATATTTTTTTACAGTGCTAATCACCACACGATTTTTTAACTAATTTTATAAAGCAGCAAGCACCAAAAATAACTCTTTGAGTCAGTCAGCACTGTTTACAACACAAATGCTGACGTCAAAGATTCGTGCGTTGTTTGGTTAATGTTAATCTGAAAACCAAAATGATTATGATTATAAGTCCATATTTTTAATTTTAAAAAAAAGCAGCAGAGTGATGTCCCTTAGCGTTAGGCGTCAGCCATAATTGAGGGTAAATATATATATGATTCTTTGTATGATCTTTTTTAAAGCTTTGTCGTAAGTAATAAGATTATATGCATTAATCTCTGAACTTTTAGTTCTAGATTATCAAAAACTTCTAAAACGTTTTTAGCCAGTAGTAATTTAAACACTATTTCAAGAGTAGGTTGTGCTGCGGCGCAGTGGCGCCTGCGGCGCCAACTTTTTTTTTAGGGTGCCTACGGCGCACACCTTTTTCAAAAGCCCAAGTAACTTATCTTGGTATGATAATACGAAATATTCCTGAAATGTACACAAAGTATTTTATAATTAACAATCCTCTTTTTTACATTTTAAAATATGAGCTAAAACAATTACGTCATATAATATCTTTTTACTGCAAGAAATTTTAGGAAGCAGCGCACCAAATTACTGCACCAAAATATAATTATTTTCGAACGTCCACATGAAATTGTTCAATTATCCTATATAATAAAAGGCAATGTTCTGTCCGGTCATCGATAGCGATTGGTCACTCAAACACACATGACTCCTACAGCCAATCATATTGAACACGTTTAAGTGGACGTTCAAAACGAGTTATTTTTGGTGCAGTATTTCTTTCAAGACTTTATTTTGAGTTATGCACGTTAGGATTTATAGCAAAAAGCTCTGTTTTTACGAATTATTTATTTTAACTATAATGAATAGTATTTTTGACGCGATGCACATGTAATGCCGGTCGAGACGGCTGTTGGAGGGGAGTTACAACATGCCACCGAACGCTGGCGGAAGGTCCTTGGAAGGGCTTTGTTGCTCGTATATATTTATATTAATCTCTGAACTTTTAGTTCTAGATTATCAAAAACTTCTAAACTTTTTTAGCCAGTAGTAATTTAAACACTATTTCAAGACAGTGCTAACCACTATTCCTAAACAGTGCTAAAATCAGTACATAAAAAGTGCTAAAGACTATACCTAGACAGCACTAGATTTCTTTACTTTGTATGATGATTGTAGCATATCTTCACTTACCAAATGACAATAATTATAAGAATTCGTGAATTTGTTGTTTATTTTGTTTAACATGATTTGAATTGGCATGGGCTTGTCATGTCCTTCAATATTGGAATAAAAGAGTTGTTTTTTTTAAACTCCTTTATTGGTTTTTAAGTTGTTTTATTTTAAATTCGGTTACGTAAGTAAAATGAAACCTAGTAAGCATTCCGTTGTTGGTTTTTATTTTTCGCTCTCTTTTTTATTAAACAATTCTACATTCGCATGATCCATTTGAGTACATGTCACGTTTATTTGCTGTTATACTGTACATGTGAGTGATGTGTTTGTTCAAAGTGTTGCTAGCTTCTCTCTATTTGTGGGTACGAAACTAGAGTAAAATATCAAAACATTTTACAACTAAATTAGGCAAATATTTTAATCATGATTAACACAAAACAATGGTTAACATTGAGCTATCACATTTTAAACAAACTTTTCTCACAGCCTTCAATTTAACATGTTATCTATTTGAACCTAAACCTTTAGTTAAGGGATTTAAAGATAGAGATACGTAAACCTTTAGCTAAGGGATTTAAAGATAGAAATAAGTAAACCTTTAGTTAAGGGATTGAAAGATAGAGTTACGTAGACATAACAGCGATGTATTGAGCTTTAAGTATTGTAAACAATTAGAGAGAGGTGAGAGATACAGAAGTTGCTGCTGCACACCAGCAGTGGTTGAAATCTCTAACAAAGCTAAAATTTGCCGTATACCATTTTGTAAATAAATAAAAGAAATGTTGTTTTTTTTTAATTTATCCATTTGAAAAGGATATTAACTCATTTCCTTAAAGAAGCAAATTAAAATGTGTAAATCCCTAAAACAGCGGATCATAAAGTTTCAGACAGTCACATGTATGAATGACACGGCAATATCTGATCTAAAACTTTTCGCTGCAGTCCATGTTACGTGACGACTCCAGGTCCGGATCTGGTCTGCCACTCCAACATTTGCCGAACATAACGTTGAACGTGTGTCGGTACCTGGAGCTCATCCTGTAATACAACAAGATGATGACGCTCGAGTTGATGGAGTGGGTGATGAAAGCAAACGACCAGGCCACGTAGAAGACGTTCGACTCCTTCCCCAAGAGGCTGAACGCTGGCACACTGGACGACACAACGGAAAAGGTCACGGTCGGGACGTAGCAGACGATTAACAAAGTGGCCACCGTGATGATCATTGTGACGGTCTTCCGGTCACGCGCTGAGAGGACGTCTGTCTGACTTCTGTCGGAGGTCATTTTCTTTCGCCATACGGCGTTTTCTTTGAGTTTGAGAATGAGCACGATTGTGAAAATGGCCAGCGCCACAAAGGCGAGCATAGTCAAGGCCGCGTGGACGGCAAACACCAAACCTTCCACGGTCAGCCCGTTGACGCTGCTGCCCAGAGTGTGCATTGCTTGGGGGCGTTGGCCGGAGAACATGTTCCAGTCGAGGTACACAGTCGACACTTCCGGTATGAGTGTGATGAGATTGACAGCGTAGATCCCCGTGATGGTCAGCACCGTCCTCCTTGGAGTGACCATCTGTTTGACACTGAGTGGGCGAGCTATGGACAGGTACCGCTCGATGGTGACGTAGACCGTGATCCAGCCGGTGATGCGAGCAGCGCAGCCGTGGAGCCAGGCACCGAACAGGTAGTGTATCTCGTTGAACACCTTGTCCAGGAATGGACTCAGACAAACGTTCAGCCAGAGGAGAGTGACCAGACTGGCCATGTCCGAGACGGCCATCCCCAGGAAGCTGATGTTCATGGAGTTGCTGAAGCCCTGTCTGACCAGCACGCAGATGTTGAGGGAGTTGGCCACAATGCCCACGAGGCTTATCACCGTGCTTAACACCACGTAGTTGGCGATGAAGAAAATTTTTGTTGCGTGGTCACTGAGCAGACCACTGTCAGGGGTCAGCGGGGAATGTGACAAAGTTAAGTTGCCATTACCCTGGTAGACGCTCAGCTTCTGCACACTTTCTAACGGCTCCATCAGAGTCAATGATAAACTGTGACACTCTCTAAATAACTGCGCTAACCAAGGCAGTCGTCTTGTGTTAATATGTGCTAGATGACGTCATCGCGGGATAAAAGGTGTATATTTAATGTACATAGAATGTAGATGAAAATAATTCAGTCATCGAAATAAATATTTTACAAAGCCATAACTGCCGTCTACATCAACAAAACTTTCTTTGACGTCATCTTCTCAAGATAAATTTCATTGTCATGAGTTATCTTCCCGTGAAATAGCTGAAATGAAGTGAAAGTGTCTAAAAATGTGAAAATAAAACTGTTTTTTTTTAATCTTAATTTTAAAGTGATGTGAAAATAAACGTTTAAATAACTCTTGCACTGATTATTTTGTTAACTAGTTTTCTTTGTCCAATAGAATTCATTCTTTTATCGTGACACGGAAGTGACAACCATTGAGATTGGTTTACTTCCGGTTAATCAACAATCACTTGCTATCTTAGCAACGTCCTGGTGTCAAGGACCTTTAGGCACATTTCACCAGGTCTTGTCACTTATCCATCAAATAATTTGGTTGACCTCGGTGCATTCAGGTCACGGGAGCACGAAGCTGGGAGTAATTGCTTCAAACTACAGGGAATCGATTATTTCATTTCAAGCCCTCACCACGATTCCAACCATTATCATACATTAGAGCAAATAATAAAATTAATTTAAATAAACTCTCTAATCTATCAACAAATTTACGGGAAAATTCATTAAGTCGTTACGTTTTCGATCATTTCTAATACTTAGCTATAGAATTTTACGCTCCTGTGATTTTAATCTTTCTAAGATTGAATTTCAATTCAATTTTTGACGGCTGACATTTTAAATAAATTTCTTAACTGTCACAACTCAGGGAGAACCTGCCTTAGGCTACATACAAAATGTGGGAAATACTTTTGAAAATGAATTTAATTTAATCTTCAGCGACACATTAACTCTAAATCTACCAATATTTATACACGACAAATCATCGATCGCCCAATGATGTAGTTTCTAGCGTGAACGGGTTAACTTATATCAGGGGCAGGCAACTGATCTTCTGAAACTAATCAACATTTGTTTACCTTGCTTTACAAAAGAGCCAGTTTTTTCATTAATTCGCTTTGATTAAGGGCGGTGAATTTTATTTTTTGTTTTAACGAAATGCGCATGGAAAAAAACATATGTTTTTAATGTAATTGCAGATTAAACAAAAATTTACGAGTAATTGTCAACGGTTGTTTTTTTTATTAACGTAATGTATATTAGTATGTGTTTGTTTTAGGGTTAGTATTGTGATTAGTGTTAGATTAAGGTTATTTGTTGGGAATTAGTGTTAGTTTAGGGTTAGTATTGTGATTAGTGTTAGATTAAGGTTATTTGTTGGGAATTAGTGTTAGTTTAGGGTTAGTATTAGTATTAGTCTTAGGTTAACGTTAGTTTGTAATTAAGTCTAAGCTTAGGGTTTGTAATGGGATTAGAGTTCGGTTATGGTTAGTTTTGGAATTAGTGTTAAGGGTAGTATTGGGATAGTATTAGGTTAGGGTTAGTTTTGTGTTTAGTCTTCAGAAAAACCTTAGAATTTGTGTTAGTCGTAGCTTAGGGTTTATAATGGGATTAGTGTTAGGTTAGAGGAAATATTGGGATTATTGTAACGTTAGGGTAAAATTTGGTACTAGTGTTAAGTCAGGGGTAGTTTTTAGATTAGTGTTAGGATATGGTTTTATTAGGATTAGTGTTAAGTCAGGGTTAGTATTGCGATTAGTGTTAATTTAGGGTTTTATTAGGATTAGTGTTAAGTCAGGGTTAGTATTGGGATTAGGGTTTAGGTTAGGTTTAATATTGAGATTAGTGAATTCTTTTTAAATCATTTTTAAGGAATTGCTTTTGAAGCATAAAACGTGGCCAAAAATAAAATGGGCTTCTCAACCATGTTTAAAGTATCGTTACTTTTGTATTGGACGGAAGTATCGTTACTGTTGTATTGGACGGAAGTATCGTTACGGTTGTATTGGACGGAAGTATCGTTACTTTTGTATTGGACGGAAGTATCGTTACTGTTGTATTGGACGGAAGTATCGTTACTGTTGTATTGGACGGAAGTATCGTTACGGTTGTATTGGACGGAAGTATCGTTACTGTTGTATTGGACGGAAGTATCGTTACGGTTGTATTGGACGGAAGTATCGTTACTGTTGCATTGGACGAGATTTGTCTAAGTCCTTTGTGTGCTCCGGACTAAATGAATGTATAACTATAAGGACCGAGCAGCCATTTACGAGACATACTTGGCACTACATGGCTGAGATTGTGTGTATAGACATACTTGGCGCTGCATGGATGAGATTGTGTGTATAGACATACTTGGCGCTGCATGGATGAGATTTTGTGTATAGACATACTTGGCACTGCATGGATGAGATTTTGTGTATAGACATACTTGGTGATGCATGGCTGAGATTGTGTGCACAGTCCTACTTGGTGCTGCATGGCTGAGATTGTGTGTGCAGACCTAATTGGCACTGCATGGCTGAGATTGTGTGTACAGACATACTTGGCACTGCATGGCTGAGATTGTGTGTACAGACATACTTGGCACTGCATGGCTGAGATTGTGTGTACAGACATACTTGGCACTGCATGGCTGAGATTGTGTGTACAGACATACTTGGTGCTGCATGCCTGAGATTGTGTGTACAGACATACTTGGTGCTGCATGCCTGAGATTGTGTGTACAGACATACTTGGTGCTGTATGGCTTACATTGTGTCTACTGTCTAACTTAATTATTTAAAGTAAGACAATAAAATGTTTATTTGTTAAAATATCTATATATTTTAAATATTATTGAAAATATTCTATTGTATTGTTGTTTGACGTCATAAACCCAATGTCACGTATGATATGGGGTTAAACTTGTCATTTACCAAAAACTGTTTTTATGTCAGAATAAATGGGCAGCGTTTTTTTTTAATTCGAAATATCTCTTTTCAGTTTATTTTTTAAAATTATATTTTATTAATTATTTACTTCTTTTTAAATACAAGTTCCAAATACAAAAAGTCATTAATTTATGCATGTCAAAGGTTATCATCTACATACTCGTCTCAGGCTGCCTCTTGTCTGTTCAATTCTTGTCGTCTGCTCAAAAAAACGAAATTGTTACTTCAAGGAGATTTGTCATTTAAAATAACGAAATGTCTTCATGGTCTGATAAAATTATTCGTAAAAACTTTCAATTCTTATTTCACATTTCAGAAATACATGTTATCCCCAAAGCTATTCTCTAATGAGAGCACATTCAAATAAATTGTAAACTTTTCAAGGAATAACTATAGAACAAATGGGAAAAATAAGATTATGCATAAGTATATATATCCCTATATATATTGCGCCTAAGCGCGTCCGAAGCCGTGTGTGTGCGTGGGTGCTCGCTATGCGGGGTAACTCCCGAAAATAAAATAAATTATTGAAAATTAAATAATAAACATTTTGGTGTCGAGATTAACAAGACGGCGTTTCTCGCTATAAAATATTGTGACTTGACGTAATAGTTCGAGCTCATATTAATTTGTAAAATGGAAACAAAGTAAAAAGAGCCGCGGTTATTTCAATGAAATGTGATTTTTTTAATGGTACTATCTGTTTGTGTGTTTATGTTTGTGTGTATAAGTGTGTGAATAAAGTGAGTGTGTGTGTGTCTATGTTGTGAACTAAATGTGATGAAACGGTTTATTTTTATGTCTGATAATGTTTGCGCCTCTAACAAGAATACGTATAATTTTTTTGTAAAAAATTACAGAATTAATATTTGTTTGCAAATTACATCTTTACACTGTTTCCTTTATGTATTTTCGAGAAGTATATTATTCAGCCGTTCGAAAAATTTATTTGCTTTGGTCCTTCTCCAGATGTCTACATTTATGTTCAACGTTAATCTACCTAACATTTTTGTTTACAAACCATAGTCATTGTTTTTTTAGCGCAATATTTTAACAATATTTATATACTATTATTTTCTATTATTTTCTTTATGATCAAATACACAGTATCATTTTACCACTTTTCTTTATATCTTTTATATGTTTAATTTAAATACTTAATGTATTTGACATTTTACAAGTTAGTTCTAGATAATCAAATACTAATCAAATACTAACAATGTATTCAATGCATTAGAGAAAGAAAGCACATGAGTGAAACCAGATACCAAACACTATAGCTTAGCCACTGTTAATATTCTTTTTGCATAAATTAAGTCACACATGCTAGGTAAGTTATATTTATCAATGATTCTTAGGTGGGATATTTATTTTCCTTCGGTGCTTAAATAGTTTACACGATTTTTTTTTCTGGAACGATTGCTCCATAAACTGCCCCAAGGAAATACAAGGAATGAAAAATAAAATCGGTACTGTTATAGACGAAAATGGATTATATATAAAAGTTATATGCACGGACCAATGAGTGTGGTTAATAGGTGGAACAGCTATTTTTATATTGAGTACAACTTTATGACCTTTTGAAACGTACCATTTATTGGTGGGATAAGAGTCAATAATATCGCCCAACCCTGGATGACATAAACACTATAGCTTAGCAACTGTTTTTATACTTTTTGCATAGATTAAACTAAATCAGCAGGGTAAATTTTAAGCCCAGACCTTGCGATTCAAAATGTTTCTTTAAAACAAATAAAACCCATGCACACCTTACTTAAGCATCAAAATTCACATAAATAATATGCTTTTCCCATAAAAATCATTGCTAAGAAAGGTATTTAAGAGCTTACAAAACTAAAACATTCATTAAAAAAATAGTTACATTTCTAGAACAATGAGATGCGTGGCACACACTTCAGGTATAAACTGTACGGTTCTTTAAGGTATAAATATATTTAGTGTAAAGACATATCGCGGGTATTACGACTCATATATAGGTTCTAGCTTCAGAAAGTGCGTGCTCAAGCGAAAAAATACACTAACAGCAACTGATATTTAGACATAACAGCTTGATTTTATTTGAGCAATATTATGCAACGAGGATAAATTTGTGTATAAAGACTGATTTCAAAGGCAGATCATGTTGTTTACTAAATGGCAGTTTTCTATTAAGCTGTATGCACTTTCTTGAAAAAATTCTTTTTAAATTATTCTGATTTAATATCAAATGCCTACAAATATATGTTATATATTAAGACCATTACCAAATATGTCATTTTATAAGCTAAAAAATGCTACAACAAAAAAGGCTTAAATACAAATACAACGAAAAGTAATCCTTTATTTTAGTGGAACAAGTATCTGCCAACTTATTGCTTTGTTAATACTAGAAGAAAAGAGTGAAAAGTACTTTGAAAATGACGCAATTTATTAGAAAATCAATCTCTAGGAAGTTAAAAAAAACAAACATTGTTTTTAATGATAATATTCGTGTGTGAAAAGAAAATGAGAACCATACACCCGTAAACCATATTTCCACCCTCCACCAAGCATACATATTCAAATAAATATTATCTGACTCAAATGGTAATTAATTCGTCTTAAACTAATTTCATGCTTAAACTATACAATGGAATTGGTGTTTTTCAGAGCATTTTCCTAGAACCAAATGAATCATATGGAAATATATATTTAATTTTTTTTATTAATCTGAAAATAAATTGAGCCTTGCCGATTAGATTTTTATAACTCTTAAGTACCTTTCATATTCTGTAGGAGTATATTATATAGAGAAAAGCATGCGTTATTAAAGCAGACATACCAAAATTGATGGTTAATATTTAAATTCATCATACTTTCTATTTTCTCGACACACATATCGTGAATTTTATAAGAAGTGTTTTGATTTATCACTACCCTAATTTCATGATGCATTTACATTCAATTTTAAGGGAAATTTGAGACCTAAATCAAAATAAAAATATTTTTTAATTGTGCCTACCCCTGTTCTGGCAAAAAATACACTAACAGCAACTGATATTGTGACATAACAACTTGATTTTATTTGAGCAATATTATACAAAGATGATAAAATTGTGTATACAGACTGATTTTTTTAAAACTATTGTTTTAAAATCAAATGCCTACATAATATATGTTATATATTAAGCCCTAACTTATATGTCATTTTATAAGCTAAAAAAGCTACAATGAAAAAAGGCTTGAATATAAATACAAAGAAAAATAATCCGTTATTTAAGTGAAACAAGTATCTGCCAATTTATTGCTTTGTTACTATGCTAAAAAAATATCCTAATCGTCTTGAACTAATTTCATACTTAGCTTATAAAATGGAGTGGGTGATTTTAAGAGCTTTTCCCTAGAACCAAAGGAATCAAAGATATTGTTTTAATTTTTTGATTTATGGAAAAAGGAATTTAGCCTTGCCCATTAGATTTTTGTAACTGTTAAGGACCTTTGTTATTCTGGTAAAGTATATCGAGAAAAGCGTGCGTTTTTAAAGCAGAAATATCAAAATTGATGGGAAATATTTAAATTCATCATACTTTCTATTTTCTAGACACACATATCGTGATTTTTATAGAGAAGGGGTTTGATTTATCAATACCCTAATTTCCTGATACGTTTACACTCATTATTAAGGGGAATGTGAAACTCAAATCCAAATAAAGTTATTTTCATTGTGCCTACCCGTAGCATCGCACGGGCATTGCTCTCGTATATATATAATGTGAGACGTGTTCTGATATAGCGAGCAACTATATTACTTTATTTTTTTTAAAATTGTTAACAAGCAAGGGATCATGTAATATGATGTCAAGATTCGCATTCAATTAAATGAATTCCTATCTAGTACTGGAGTTCATGAACAATATAATTAATTCTAAACGAACCTATTGTTTAATTAGTTTACTTCTCCTTGAAAATTATAAAATGATGTAGTGAATAATTATAAAACAAATGTGCAAATTAATTTGTTAAAATCCATATTTTTATTTGTATTGTATTATTACCTCCCTTATGCTTTACATTATCAGTGTTTAATGACGAGGTGTCACGATAATGGAAGTTATCGATTGGGTAATGATCAGACTGCCCTCCCTTGAGCTAAGGTTTAGTTTCTTGACTCTCTAAGCTAATAACATTGTAAGCCGTAACCAAATGACACACACACAAAGGGTAGACAACTCATACAGTGTAAGCCGTGTCCAAATGACACACACACAAATGGGTAGACAACTCATACAGTCACAGTAGAAACATATTGGGCTTGTAATACAGGAATTTGAATGTTCTTCTTAACGAAAGAATGTACATTTCTTTAAAGGTTATATCGCAAATTATAAATTGTCTTCTACTTTGTGCAGCGAATTTCTCGTGATTTTCTATAAATGCAGCCCTCACTACCTAAGGACCAGTCATTACTTTGACACATTTAATAGAAAAGCTGATCTGACAAATTAAGACATAGACTGTCATCGGTTATAGCGCCAGTAGCTATAACTGGTGAGCTTTAGTCTATAAATTCTTTTCTAAATTAAAAAAATATACAGATATATAATTACAAAGTTAACACAAAGATTTATAAAAAGCCACAGATTACTTGGAAATGTAAGCAGAAAGTAAAACCACTTAATCTAACTTTTTTTTAAAAAAATATTTTTTAGTGCAAATTTTGCTACGAAAGCTGCTATCTGAAAATAATTGGTTTATATAAATATAGAATACTCCAATGCACTCGCTGAGCTGTAATACGGAGCTGTGCCGTCTCATCTTATGTTTCAACGCAATTTATTAGCAAGCAAATTATCTTATAAATCAATTACTTAAAAAGCAAATTATCTTACAAATAAATTTATTATTAAATAATATCAAATACTTGAAAGTAGTCAACCAAGATGCAACTGAGCATAGTGTCACGGTCGGATGTTATGGTGTGATAATGACTGTCTTCAACGAATCCGCCACAGATAGAACTTTTTTTTTCAATAAACAACAAAAAATCACTTAAATTAACTTCACATTAATTTTATTTGAATTCGTTTTGTAAAATTCTAAGAGTTTTTATTTCCACTTAAAAGCTAATACATTCTTTACAATGGTAATGAATTTAACCTAAAAACAATAATGGTAGCTTTTTATCAAATAAGACGGATGTTATCATTTATTGCCTGTGATTTATTTGTTATTTTATTCCAGTCTTTAATTTAATATTTTCATTATCAATCAAAAATACTTCTTTGAAATAATAGTCCATGGTAATATCGTTAGATTGTCTAAGAAATACTTTTTGTCTAGTAAGCTAGAAAATGGTAGCATAAGATATTGACTGTCTACATTTATATTAGTCTACATGTATATTAGTCTATATTCTATTATTTAGTCAAATTTCAACATCTAAAAACGTGATTAGTTCCATACCGATGGACAATTGCCGTATTTATAGAATGATACCACGAGACAGTGGTTGGTGGAGGGCGTCAATAGATCTTACTGTGGTCGTGTTCATCAACCAGAGTTGGTTTTGTGGTGTTACAGCTGTAGTTGGTGGAGGGCGTCAATAGATCTTACTGTGGTCGTGTTCATCAACCAGAGTTGGTTTTGTGGTGTTACAGCTGTAGTTGGTGGAGGGCGTCCATAGATCTTACTGTGGTCGTGTTCATCAACCAGAGTTGGTTTTGTGGTGTTACAGCTGTAGTTGGTGGAGGGCGTCAATAGATCTTACTGTGGTCGTGTTCATCAACCAGAGTTGGTTTTGTGGTGTTACAGCTGTAGTTGGTGGAGGGCGTCAATAGATCTTACTGTGGTCGTGTTCATCAACCAGAGTTGGTTTTGTGGTGTTACAGCTGTAGTTGGTGGAGGGCGTCAATAGATCTTACTGTGGTCGTGTTCATCAACCAGAGTTGGTTTTGTGGTGTTACAGCTGTAGTTGGTGGAGGGCGTCAATAGATCTTACTGTGGTCGTGTTCATCAACCAGAGTTGGTTTTGTGGTGTTACAGCTGTAGTTGGTGGAGGGCGTCCATAGATCTTACTGTGGTCGTGTTCAGTCAACCAGAGTTGGTTTTGTGGTGTTACAGCTGTAGTTGGTGGAGGGCGTCCATAGATCTTACTGTGGTCGTGTTGTTGCTGTAGTCAACCAGAGTCGGTTTTGTGGTGTTACCGCTGTAGTTGGAGGAGGGCGTCCATAGATCTTACTGTGGTCGTGTTGTTGCTGTAGTCAACCAGAGTTGGTTTTGTGGTGTTACTGCTGTAGTTGGTGGAGGGCGTCCATAGATCTTACTGTGGTCGTGTTGTTGCTGTAGTCAACCAGAGTTGGTTTTGTGGTGTTACGCTGTAGTTGGAGGAGGGCGTCCATAGATCTTACTGTGGTCGTGTTGTTGCTGTAGTCAACCAGAGTTGGTTTTGTGGTGTTACTGCTGTAGTTGGAGGAGGGCGTCCATAGATCTTACTGTGGTCGTGTTGTTGCTGTAGTCAACCAGAGTTGGTTTTGTGGTGTTACTGCTGTAGTTGGAGGAGGGCGTCCATAGATCTTACTGTGGTCGTGTTGTTGCTGTAGTCAACCAGAGTTGGTTTTGTGGTGTTACTGCTGTAGTTGGAGGAGGGCGTCCATAGATCTTACTGTGGTCGTGTTCATCAACCAGAGTTGGTTTTGTGGTGTTACAGCTGTAGTTGGTGGAGGGCGTCCATAGATCTTACTGTGGTCGTGTTGTGCTGTAGTCAACCAGAGTTGGTTTTGTGGTGTTACAGCTGTAGTTGACAAGACTTGGTATGGTGATGTTACTGCCGTATGCGTAAAAGTTAAACATGGTTTGCATTTTATTGTTTGTAACGATAGAGTGATCTATAATGACATTGCCCGTGAAATCTAGTGTGAAAATATTGTAATGATCCGAACAGTGGCATTGTGTTTGACGATTGAACCATACATGCAGTTAATTTCTGGAGTGTATAATATGAGTAACCTTAAAATTTTCAGCAGAATAATTAACCTGGCCTGAATTCGCCAAAAATGACACGCGTTTCAGGCCCGGCACGTTTCAGGCCACGTACTTTTCAGGCCCGGCACGTTTCAGGCCCGGCACGTTTCAGACCCGGCACGTTTCAGGCCCGCACGTTTCAGGCCCGCACGTTTCAGACCAGGCACGTTCCAGGCCCGGCACGTTTCAGGCCCGGCACGTTTCAGGCCCGGCACACGTTATTGTTGTAAGTGGCTCTTCTGAAAGTCTAGACTATAGAGAAGGGGTCACCAAAAACTTTTAAGGCGGGCCGGATGGCTAAGAAAGGACGAGCGGGGCCGCATACCAATCTAGATGAAACGAAGTTTAAGTTCAGCTAACCGTTCTAAAACTTGGCGCAAATTAACAAAGAAGATAGTGAGACTAAATCTAGTGTGCATATATCCTAAATCCTAATATTACAACATAAGAAGCAAAAGACGTTCGTGAGATTTGTGACACTGACATTTTTACTTCAAGATGTCATCAATGTTTGGTATGTAATTGTTGCATACAGTCAAAAGAACTGATTTTAAATTTCCATCAGTCGATGTGTTCATTTTTTGAAGTTTACCCACAGACATAAGTATTTCTAAGCAATGATTCATTTCCAGAGGCAAAATTCTTCAGTTTCAAAAACTCAACATCAGGTAAGCAGCGGTAAACTTTAAAGTATTTTCTTTTCTATTGTTCTTTTTCAACAAGTGTTTTGCCTGCTAATGAGTGACTTCCAATAATAGTTTAACTGGCACATCAACAAGGTTACAATCAAACAGATTCTTTAAAAGAAGAATTTCACTTTCAATTCTGTCAGTGCCTTATAATCCATCCAAAGAATTATTCCTCAATTCACGAATAATTTTTTAAGGAAATTTGAGTTTAACACATTCTGTGATTATTGAACAAAAATCTTTGAAACAATGAACATGAGAAGAGATTTTAAGTTACAGCTGTTCAAACAGTGACAGATTTCTCTGGAATCATTTGACGATTCTGTAAAATGTCAGTCCAGTTATCCTTTCTTTCAAATTTTGGTAGACTAAATAGATTAATAGTCATGCGTTAGTAGGCTAAATAAATTAGTAGTCCTACTTTTGCAGGTTAAATGAATTCCTAAAGCGTGTTTGACCCATTCCTGTCACATGTTCTGTTCTGTTCTGTTCCAACCTGCCCAAGAAATGCGGGTAGGCGCCACGTAATGGGCACCGGTTATAAGGGGTGAACAATCCATCTGTAAACCTCTTCTGTTAGGGATGTCAGTAGTGTTACCTCATGTACCTCATGTACCTTACCTGGGATGTCAGTAGTGTTACCTCATGTACCTCACCTGGGATGTCAGTAGTGTTACCCCATGTACCTCACCTGTGATGTCAGTAGTGTTACCTCATGTACCTCACCTGGGATGTCAGTAGTGTTACCCCATGTACCTCACCTGTGATGTCAGTAGTGTTACCTCATGTACCTCACCTGGGAGTTCGGAAACCTTTTGATACTTTCAATAAGGTTTTACTACTTCCAGCCAGTTTGTCGGTGCTTTGTTGCAGTAAGGGCTTGTGTTCATTCTTTCTCTTCTCATTTTACTTGAGTTTCAACCAGCAGGTAAAGTTAATGTCCTGGAAAGTTATTATAAAATAGTAAAAAATGTACACATTAACTCATTTGTGAACACGTGTACAAATGTTTATTATAAAAGCTGACATTTTATAATTTTATCAACACAAACTGCTTCATTTAATCTATTTAAAAGTCATAAATAAATCCAAATTTGTGTCATGAAAGAATGTTTCAATTGACGTATTTGTGTTTACTAAGCGTGATGCAGTGATCTTCAACAGCTGAAAGTGGAGAATTTTGATGGGTAGACCATAATAAATATGATCCCGTACAATGGCGTCGTATCAACCAAACTTTTTATCTGAAATGTATTCTAAAATCAAAAGCTTTTTACTCAGTTGATAATGTAGTTTTTATCATTTAGCAAAAGACATGTTGTCGTTTTTTTAAAACTTGGCAAATATTTCCCATTTTCTTCTCCAACTGCGATATTTGTCAATTTTAAGAAGGTTCCTTGTTAAACCCTTGTTTAAAGTAAAACTTTAATTTATGTAATTTGTTATAAGGAAATATTTTTTAATTTAATGCGATCTTTTATAATTATTTTATTATTTTTACTTCCTACCAATATGTTTTTCGCAGCTAACAAAAAAAAATTGTTTTAAGTATTTTAAAGAATTAAAGATGATATTTGATTTGAAATGTTTCTGTTGTTTAGTTTTTTTTTAAAGCTGAGATGACTTTGATGGTGAGGAACATCAGACACAAAAAGTCTAACAATTTTATCACTATTAAAATAAATATGTTTCTATGTCCAGAGATTCTATGTCTATGCCCAGGTATTTATGTCTACGTCCAGGGATTGTATGTCTATGTCAAAGGATTGTATGTCTATGTCAAGGGATTTATGTCTATGTCCAGAGATTGTATGTCTATGTCTAGGGATTGTATGTCTATGTCCAGAGATTGTATGTCTATGTTCAGTAATGAAATATTAATTTTATAATTTTTCCAGATAAAAAACAATTACATATTGATTGAGTAACATTTAATTAAAATGACAACTTGTCAAATTGTGACATTGACCACGACTGACTGGCCTAAAACATCTGTACAAGTTTAAGGATATGATGGTCTCCCGGTGTCCGACAGTTCAGTGGTTCTCATCTCTGATTTACAGGTGTGATGGGTATTCATGCGTCCGACAGTTCAGTGGTTCTACAATTTTCATCTCCGATGTCCAAGTTTAATGGTATTCTGGTGCCATAAAGTTCACTATTTGTATCTGCCGTCATGAAATTAGAACTATTGATCCCATGAATGTTGACATACGTTTCAAAACAACGCCATACAAAACAGGGAAACTAATTTCTATAAATGTACGCTACAATTGTGTTGGTGTCACAAGGAACAGAAATAAAGATTTTTAAGGAAAGGAATGACCATCTGTGTGTCCCTTTGCTTCACAGCCAAGTGATTCAAGCACCACTCTCCATGGAATTGCTCTGCCACTTCATTTGTAAATGATAAATAAATTATTACTGATATAAAGTATGCAGCATTTTGTTTTTGTCGTCTCCTTTATTACATGGAACTCTAAAGTTTGTGTTAATTTGTGGTTGTCAATTTCTTCCTATTTAATTAAATCGACTAATCTTGTTAAACTAAACTTGCAAAGAAAAGCAGAGTAAAACATTTTAACCATTAAAAAAAACACAATTGAAAAACACAAAACAAATTACAAATAGTTCATTGAATTGATGTTTAAAGTTATGATGTGCTACTGTAAAAAGACAAGAAATATCTTAAGCAAAATAATGTGATTTCATTGTTAGAGTGGTATGATTTCATTGTTAGAGTGGTATGATTTCATTGTTAGAGTGGTATGATTTCATTGTTAGAGTGGTATGATTTCATTGTTAGAGTTGTATGATTTCATTGTTAGAGTTGTATGATTTCATTGTTAGAGTGTATGATTTCATTGTTAGAGTGTAATGATTTCATTGTTAGAGTTGTATGATTTCATTGTTAGAGTTTTATGATTTCATTGTTAGAGTTGTATGATTTCAAATGATTTCATTGTTAGAGTTATATGATTTCATTATTAGAGATGTATGATTTCATTGTCAGAGTTGTATGATTTCATTATTAGAGTTGTATGATTTCATTCTCAGACTTGTATGATTTCATTCTCAGACTTGTATGATTTCATTGTTAGAGTGGTATGATTTCATTGTTAGAGTGGTAATGTTTCATTGGCGGTCATAATATTGTTCATTTTGAACGATCACAAAACCAATGTCTTCTACTGTGCTTACACTTGCAGTCTGTCCCCAAGTGATGTCCTGTCCTCACTGGCAATCATTTTCTTACGTGCTCTCCAGTCCAAATTTTAAAACTCTATTAATGTTAACATTAAAATACAATTCAAAATATTTAATGGTATAACAAGTTTTACTTCTAATTGATATACTCTTGAAAATAGGCTTTAATAATAGTAATTTGATAATTTATATAGCGATGTACCCTTAGCCAGAAGCTGGGCTCACGGCGCTTACATAAAAATAATGACATACATGTAATTATAAATGTATTAAATGTAAAATAAAATCCATTGCCTAACTTCAATGAAAAACATATAATGACATGACGGTGCATATAAGCTGATTTTAACATCTAGAGAATTGTTAGATTATTATTTAATTAATGTTGAAATTAAAGTTTGAAGAGATGTGGTTTTATGGCGGTCTTGGTGGCCTTAGTAGTACGAAAACATCGAATGTGTGATGGCACAGAATTCCATTGTTTGGGAGCGCAAAAAGAGAAGTACCTTTAGGCAAATGTTTTAGAGTGTGTCCTGGGAACAGAGAGCATACGTAATTCTGCTGTAGAGTTTGGCTTACGAGTGGGATCAGTGGTGTAGCTAGGGATTTTGGGGCCCGGGGGGCTTGGCCTCTTTGGGGGCCCTGCAGTTTGACAGGTGGCGTAATATTTAATGTAAAAATAATTTCGGACACTCCTTTGGGGGCACACCTACTTTCGAATTTGGACCCCACCTGCGCCTCCCCTAGCTAAGCCACTGAGTGGGTGAGTAGACAAAGAGTATTTCAGTAAGATAGGAAGGGCATGTGTCAGAACACAAGTTGTGCCAGAGAACGGATAAATAGATATTAGTCGGTAATTATATTTTTAACTAGCGTATCACCCGTCAAAAATGACGGAAGTTTTCAGCTGAAATCTATTTATTTTGAAAAAATGCACTTTTTTAGGGCGCCTACGCGTCACCTTTTTCAAAAGCCCAACTAACTTGTCCTTGTTTGATAAATACGAAATATTAAACTTTCTGATATGTACACGAATCATGTTATAATAGGGTTTGTAGGGCGCCTACGGCGCCCACCTTTGTTTTTTTTATTTTATAATTATCCATCATCTAATCCTCTTTTTACATTGTTCCCTTTTCCAAAATTAAAATATGAGCTAAAACAATGACGTCATATGATATTCTTTTACAGCACATCTTTAATTTGCACACCTTTTGATGCATTGGTGCAGTTATTTGGTGCGCTGTTTTCTAAAATTAGTAGCGTCACGGACAGACAGACATGCATGACAGACAGACGTGACAGAGATTGCAAATCATTTATATTGATAGATGAATATAGAGAAATAGATGTTAATTTCGATAGATATATCGATCAACAGATATATTCATATATATATAATATTATTTAGAGAGTGAGCGATAGTTAGGTAGGTATTTTATAAGATACATAGATAAAAGTAAATAGATAATTAACTAAACTCTGAAAGTTGTAGATAACATATTTGCACGTGTACGCGAGGTGATGCGAGGAGTATCACAGCATGAAGGGGTAAATCTGTTAGCAAAAGAAATTGTAGTCCAGCCACAAATAGACTATTTCAGTGACACTATTGGGAGGGACATTCAGGCTCATATACCAGTTCCACAAAAAAAGGTGAAAATGCTTGGCTGATGGTAGCACAGGACGAGAATCTCACCGGAACACGTCACGGCCGAGCAACAGCGACCCCTGGTGGGAAAAGCCAGATATTTCCCAGTTCCTCATCACTGTCCAACACAAAGCTACTTGACCAGCTTGGACAACAAGAGGGAACCCACCTACCGTGTATGCGCTATGTCTGAGGAGACGTTGGCACAATTGAGGGTGTGGACAGTTCAGGCACAAGACTTTGGGGAACGGTGCTCTTGGCTGGCGTACCGAGGGTCACGGATTCAAATCTCCGTAGAGATTAGTTGCCAGGGCCAAGGGTGTCTCTGAGTCCACCCAGCTCCGAATGGTTACCTGACACTAGCTAGGGATGCGAAGGCGGCTTGGAATAGCCTTGGTCCCTCAAAGCGTGGCATCCTGTATTACTTTGCCAATACGTTCTTAGCAGAGCGTAGGACGCAATAATTGTCTGTGTAGAAGGAGCGTCTGTAACAGATACGACTAGGACTAGGATGAGACTACTTTCATGGCGTTGTCCTTGTAATGAGGGTTACCATTGAAATTGTAAGCCGGTTTATAAAAATTTAGGCTCAAAAGAGAACTATACAAACATATAACCAGTGGCCTTGGTGAATTATTTATTGAAGCTTTCACTCACTTTCTTCTAATTCTTCCTCTAGTTTTTAATTTTCAAAATTCTACCCACTTCCAATCTGAACATAACAATGAATCCAATGCCCTGATATCTTTGACGTCCGTTCAAGCTAAATCTCCCTTTTGAAATATTGGCATGTTTGGCAATATAAATATGCAAATGTAAAGCTGTTGTGAATTTAGAAAAAAAGATTTCACTTGTCCAGTGTTCACAACATAGGTGTCACCTGCAGTAACGCCCCTGATGTGCCCAGTGGTTCTCAGCCAAACTTGTTCCAATCTGAAAACCTTTTATTGTTTCTCTATTTCTCTAAAGATTATTTAATGAGTCATTTGAGTTGATCAGTTTGATCGTTCTTCATTTGTTTGTCAAGGTCATAGTTAACTATGACCTTGACCTATTGTACCCAACTGAATCTTTACACAGTCTGGTAAATCAGTGCTAACAATTTGTTGGAATACATTTAACATTGGTTAACTAAACAAGGGCGGGATTTAACTGACACAATTTCTATGTACGATAGATTTTGAGACACAATTCTAAGTCCTTGGCACGCGTCATAAATTAGCTCACTAGCAGACGTCAAACATCGTTAGGATTAATTTCATCGCTTGTAATGTTTGAACAGCTCGAGAGTTTCTTGTATGATTATTTAAAGTGGCCGATGCCTTGACAAGTGGATAAAACAGATGCGTCCGTCAAGCTATATCGTGTTTGCGGAGACTCATTGGTGACTTAGGCTGTAATGACAAGTCTGATACTTTTCTTGGCGGTTTTAATATAAAAGAGTAACATTTTAAATGAAGCTAGAATCAATCAAAACTAAATTCTTTGAAATATGTTAGTACACTTCATGATGTAGTTTTCATGTCAGATTTTATGCATGCGTTGTAGAAGTTTTTTTATAAGTACAAAATCTCTCCTGTGATGTTGACACGGTGCAGTACTGGAGACAGATAGTTTATCTGTGAATCTCATTCTATTTTTTACTAAGAACCAGGAAGCACACCTGTGACGTCGTAAGCCACATTCATAAATTTTGCCACAACCCAATTGCAGCAAGGATTCAGTGAAACTCCTACTATTCACCAAATTTCTAGCTTTGACTCGAGTGGCGAGCCACTTTGACCATCCTAATAATTTTATATCTTTGCTAGTCAACCCTTGAGAAAGTTTTAGCCCTCAATACGTCCCCGTGTACCGATTGTCTAACTCGTGTCTCGGCGCAAATATAGTTTTTTTTGGACCCAATAATAGTTGAGATATAATATTTCCGTCAGCTAAAGTGACTCCAGAATATAATTATGTGAAGTACAATTTAAATTTTCTTAATTTGTCTCCACCCGTCGTGCGGCATATTGCCCAGTGATTTTTCCCCGTCCTATATACTCCTTCTAAACCTGAACACGCCCTATCTCTGACTGACTGTTGTGTTGGAGGACTCCATGAACAAAATTGTCTTCAAAAGTTTTGGTCCTTTATAAACGAGCTTCGCATATCTGCTGGAAAACGATAGGAAACAAATTTTTGATGTTTCCAGGACAAACAGGTGATTGTAACAATCTTACACTTAGTATTAAAAGAACGTTGCTAATCAGGATTATCTCGTTAACATTTGTATTAGATTATTCTACACGCAGGATTTGAACAGTCACTCAGACCCAATCAAACAATTGCTGGCTAAGTCTCTATGACGGAAATGTTATGAAGTAAAAGATAATCTCGGTCTATTGGCTAGTGGCTCAAATATGATGACACCTGGCAGAACTTTGACAGGTCATCTGGTTGTGTCAACATGGTAATCAAGAAATAATAAAGCCAAAGTTTGGGTGCAGAGGCGTAACAACGACTTGGCATCGGGGCAGTTGCCAAATGTGCAAAGCTTAATCATTCAATATCAATTTATTCTCTATAATTTAGTATTCCCATATTTCTCAAGTGCGCCAAAAATGAAGTAGGCAAGGGCGCGGACAATCCAGTTACGCTTCTGTTTGGGTGAGGGGTAAGAGGGGGTTGGTCTAAATATAAACGTATCAACAAAAAAAACTCCACGATGTTGAGGTCGTGAGAAGATATAACTATTCTAAAATTACATTCTTTGTGTTGTAGAAAGCACAAAGTATCATTTTAAAATCATTAACCTAAAAATTTCTAAAAATGATTCAACCAAACAACTCAGCTACAGGTCTGCTGGTAACAGATTATGGCTCGGACCTCATCAGTGAGTCTGCCAGACAAATCTTCGAAGTTGTCAACTACGTCTTCCTCTGCAGCATCTTCGCCATGTTTGGTATCGTGGCCAACATCATCAACATCACCGTGTTCTACAAGCAAGGACTCAACTCCACCGTCAACATCAGCTTCACCGGCCTCGCCATCTCCGACCTGTGCAGTCTCGTCACGCTCCAGTGGTTCAACATCTGCGCCAACCCTTACTTCATTAACTCCGGGGTCACCATGGTGCCGTCGGAAGTGCAACACCTGACAGGTGGGTTCCCTCACGCCTGCTTCGCTAGAATCACCTGTTGGATAACCATGTACATCACGGCTGAGAGATGTCTGTGTATCACCATGCCGCTGAAGATCAAACAGTTGATCACACCGAGGAGGTCCACCTTCATCATCTGCTCCATCTACATCCTCATGATAGCCTCGCTGATGCCGGAATACGCCACCATGTACATCGGCTGGAAATTTTACAGCAACAAAAACGAAACCCTCCTCGGACTGATTCCAACGGAGGACAACAAAAGGGTATCGGGGCTGACATTCCTACTTTACGCTGTCTATATCGTGGTATCTTTCTTCGCGGTAATCGTATTCACCACCGTTTTAGTCGTCAAGCTCAAACACAAGACGCAGTGGAGAAAAGAATCGACCTTCGACGCAAAGCAATCCGACACCATATCGAGCCGGGACCAGAAGACGATCAACATGGTGATAGTCATCGCCAGCGTTCTGATCGTCTGCTACACCCCGTCTGTCCTACTCAGTGCTGCTGGTTTTATTGAGCACGACTTCTTCGTCGTTGGAAAGTTCGCGAATCTTTTCTTCGCCACGTGGTCTTTTGGGTTCGTCTTTGACTCGTTCAACTCTAGCGTCACCATCATCCTGTACTACAATATGAGCTCAAAGTATCGACGGACGTTGCGCGGCATGTTGGCTGGTTGTTGTTGTAAGGTTACAGGAGATGGTGGTGAGGGTGAGAAGGTATTGGGTGGTCAGGTATCCAGGTAGAAATGGTGGAAAGGGTGAGAAGGTATTGGGTGGTCAGGTATCCAGGTAGAAATGAAGCGGTTAGTTTCATGATATTATTGTATGTGTGCATTCCAAAGTGGTGTATTTTTGTGTTTCAAATAAAGCGTAGTAATGGCTCAATATAAGTTCAGTGTCAGTGTGAACTAAGTCTGTTTTTATAATAATGCATAACTAACTTTGATAAAATGATTGTCTTGTCTTTTACTTTACAGTCATTTTTTTCCAAATAATAAAAGTGTTAGAAGTATAGCTATGACTCCATTTTAATAATAGAAGTATTACATCGCCCTCATGTTATCACAGAAGTATAGCCACGCCCTTATGTTATCACAGAAGTATAGCCACGCCCTTATGTTATCACAGAAGTATAGCCACGCCCTTATGTTATCACAGAAGTATAACCACGCCCTTATGTTATCACAGAAGTATAGCCACGCCCTTATGTTATCACAGAAGTATAGCCACGCCCTTATGCTATCACAGAAGTATAGCCACACCCTCATGTTATCACAGAAGTAAAGCCACTCCCCCATATTATTATAACCAATGTCTTCCTTTTTCTACTCGTATTTCACACGCATGAATCAAGGGCAATTAACAGGAACAATGACATTCCAACATTGTTCAACCCAACCATAACATTCCAACATTGTTCAACCCAACCATAACATTCCAACATTGTTCAACCCAACCATAACATTCCAACATTGTTCAACCCAACCATAACATTCCAACATTGTTCAACCCAACCATAACATTCCAACATTGTTCAACCCAACCATAACATTCCAACATTGTTCAACCCAACCATGACATTCCAACATTGTTCAACCCAACCATGACATTCCAACATTGTTCAACCCAACCATGACATTCCAACATTGTTCAACCCAACCATAACATTCCAACATTGTTCAACCCAACCATGACATTCCAACATTGTTCAATCCAACCATGACATTCCAACATTGTTCAACCCAACCATGACATTCCAACATTGTTCAACCCAACCATGACATTCCAACATTGTTCAACCCAACCATGACATTCCAACTTAGTTCAGATCAACCATGACATGCTAACATTATAGAGCACCACAATGACATGACGACATTTACAGCTCAACAATGACATTCCAAAACAGTTCAGCTCGAGAATGACATTCCAACGTGACGTCCCGTCAACCCTACATACATTCTGTTTAAATAACATAATATCTTTTTCAATAATGACATTCAAACAGTGTACAGCTTACCTGTCCAAAAATTACCTGTTATTTGGCAGTTAATTTCACCTTGTGAAAGATTGAGTCAGACTTCACCTTTGTGCTCGGCTATATCCTGTGTATGTGTATGTTTTCAATGTGTTTTGTAATGTGTCAAGTAACGATACACAGCTTTAAAACATATATATGTAGTGCTCTGTGATTTGTTTCAGTTAAAAATAGCCACATTCAAATATATGTGTAGTATTGAGTGTCAAACAGAATCGCTCAGTGGGCCAAACTGAAAACAAAATATAAGGATAGAGCCCTACGGAGGATTAAAGGGGGGGGGCAGAACGGGCTAAAGCCAGGGGCCCCCGATGATTTAGGGGCCCCCATACTTATTATTTTCTATAACATAGGTGGGTAAATGCATTTCTCAATGACGACATCCAAGTGCAGCTGATAGCGATCATTTTCAAAGTTTAAAAAAATAAATTATGAAATTAGAAGTTATATGGGATAACAAAAACTGAGTCAGCACTCTCTCTAATGAGCATTGAAGGGGAAATCGTAAGCTCACTTAGTTTTACAGACATGATAAAAAATCTCGCCATGAGAAAAGTTTGCAAAAGAAGGTTCTATATATTGAAAATACATAATAATAAATATTTTAATGAAGTGTAGATTTGTGTAATTTTATATTAATTTAATCGACTTCTATTTTTTTTATTTGTCGTATTAAACCCTGCATTACAAGTTACACAGTCTTATATTAACTGCTAGCAATCATTTTATTTAAATAAACGCTGCCTGGACAGGGCCCCAGTTTGAATTGCCGCCCGGGGCCCCGAGCAGTCTTAATCCGCCCCTGATAGAGCCGTCAACTTAAAACTTTAAAAAAATAATAACACAAAAAATGTCTAATAAATAAACCGTGGCACATCCCAATTTGTCATCAATATATCAGCCATCTTCTTCAAGGCAGGGCGAAACAGGCAGTCGAAAATCTATACATTGGAAATTAAGCATTAACTCATGAAGCATAATATGTTTTAAAATCAATCTTTATTGAACTATCGTAACATAGTTATAAAAACAGTTATCAGTCCTTCAAAGTGTAGGCTGCGAATCTTTCTTTCTCTTTCCTTTTTAGTCAAGTCTGACAATAAATTTAAGCAAACATTATAATTTGGAAGATAATTTAACTTTACATAAAAGAATTTCCTTAAAGATGAGTTATGGTGAATAATAAAGTAGAACATGATTTTAAATTTATTAAATCCATTAATCCTATGGCGGATTAAGGGGAATACTGATTGGGCTAAAACCAGGGTCAGCCAATGATTTAAAGGCCCCAAATTTATTATATTGTATAATAAAGATAGCTGGACCGGGCCCCAGGTGGGATTGGAGCCAGGCGCCCCGTGGAATCTTAATCCGCCCCTGCATTAATCTAAGAAAGTCGGAGAGGAGAGTCTTTATAATATTTTGATTCTTATTTCCCCCCCCACCCCACCTCTCCCCCATGTGTTCTGTTCAACCCCGCTTTCCTACGTCGTGGAAAGGTGTGGCCATGAACCTGATGACATCGAAAAATTCGGAACAGCTCGGGGACATGTCAAGTGGTCTTAACACGATTTAAGACATCAGAAAATTCATCAAAATATCAATCCAAATATGTTTACAAATATTAATCCACCCAAACAAGAAAGCATTAATTGCAAATAATTTTTTTTTATTTTCAAAGCTCAGCTTTCAAAATTTTAATGTTCCCTTGAGGCTGCGAGGCTGCGCGGCCACGAAGATATCTAACCAACGCCACGCAGCTGTTTAGGATTGCAGCGCAGCAAATTTTGTAAAATATCGCTCACAAAAAATGGATGCTGTTAAACTTTGAAAACGAGTTGTTGTTTTTTTTAATTTGCGCACGCACCAACGAGCTCTAGAGGGAACATTGCTCCTGACTACTGACTACTGATAATGACGTGGATTTTTTATGCGTAGACAAAGTTTCAATTCATTTTCTTAACAAGCTACATCCCTGTAGTCATTTCTTGCACTTCATTTCCAAACACTTTCCTGCAGAGGTTAGTTAGGAGGAACCTGTATTATGTGTTCCATTTTTGTAGTATTCTAACAATTTTGGCTCTTCAATGTAAATGGAGTTTTGTTGCTACAAGAGCTAACAACGGCAACTAGCGCTGCTTTATATTTGGAACTCATGTTATAGTACAAGAAAATGCTAACGCTGGAGTTGATTGCCTCAAACAAAAAGCCGAAAGACCAGGTGGCAAAGAATAAATTGACGTAACATCCGGTCACGCTAAAATTGACGTCGAAAAACGTGTACGCTGACAAGCTGAGGGCGGGCGTGTAGCAGACGATGAGGATGGCTGCGATGAGAATCACCATCTTCACGGTCTTTCTCTCCCTCTTCGACACCAGCTGCGTCTGGTGGGTGTTGCGGTTGGCGTCTGTCCGCCATCTCATCTGCTCGTGAAGCTTGGCCACCAGGATCATCGTGAAGGTGATCAGACAAGCAAAAGACACGATGCCGAACACTGTCGTCAGAAAGAAGGAAACGCCCTCTACGCTCTTCCGGTTATCTCTAAACTCTAAGCTGAGGAGAGTTCTGTTCTTTCCGTTGTCAAACTTCCAACCCAAGTATGCCGAGGAGAACTCCGGGACAAGAGAGATAATCATGACGATGTAGATTCCAATAATGATGACAGTTGTCTTTCTTGGTGTGAGTATGGCCTTGACCTTCATGGGCATGGCTATACAGATGCACCGCTCAGCTGTGATGTAGGTCGTGATCCAACTGGTCGTGTTGGCGAATGAGCCTCGAGGCCAGGCTCCGGTGAGATACTGGACGTTGTCGAAGGGTAGGATGTTGGTGTCAGTGAGGAGCGGGTTCATGCACAGACTGAACCAGGCCAAGGTCAGGAGGCTGCAGAAGTCGGACAGGGACAGGAGGAAGAGGCTGATGTTGACGGACGTATTGAGGCCGTCCCTCAGGAACACCGCCATATTGATGACGTTGGCGGCCATGCCGAGGTACGCCACGGCGCTGCAGAGAATGACGTAGACGGCAACTTCGATGACCTTGCGTGCATCGTCACTAATGACGTCACCAGGAGGACCGCTCAGCAACTCTGTCACCTCGCTGCTGCTGTCGTTTTGCGTCATCTTATGACTCGTGTGACGTCACAAGCACTCTGACCACGTGATTGGTGTATGTGACATCAATGTCACAGCTAGTTTAACAATCAACTGCCCAGCCTATAACATTTGTTCAATCGTCTGTGTAAACACATTGAAACCTGATCTTGTAAGAGTTTGTTATTGTTTGGAACTGATCTCGTTCTCCCAACATTTGACTTTTAAAGTTACAAGTCACAATATTTTTTATTAAATTATTCAATTGGTTTATTCAATGCCAACGGCGAAACTTTATAATAATTAGTAAACTTTCTCTCGCTATGGCCTCCAAATGGCGAATAATGTGTCTCAGGTGATGTGGTTAAGATTTCAATCTCCTTTGAGAGTGACCATCAATCATCTACTCTACAATCCAGTTAGTGGCTAGTTTTATGATTACTGTAGATAGTAAGTCTCATCTCTGTTCTTGCTGTGCTCACTTCGTTGTTAACTGTGTTTACATAAGAAACAACTCCACCTTTTGTTTACTGGCTATTTCTCTGGTCAGTTAAAGTCTCTAATGATAATTGGTAACCTCATTTGTTCAAACACGTAAGTTTAGAATGAACGTTTCTGTTGAGATAAACAAAACTTCCATTTGTGTACAAATTAACAATGGTTTTCTAAGCCAAGTTGAAAAAATCCTTTATCATGCTCTTTCCTTTTTTAAATCTAATTCTTAAAAGTTCGTTCTCATGTTTGATAAAGATGTTAGCAGCGGGATTTCTGTTGTAATGGCAGTGTCCATCTCCTGCTGACCACAGGCGTACACATCATGATGACCACACCCACACACATCATGACGATCTGATGCTAAACCCACGTTCTCTTTGTACACGTCTATATAAACGATGTCGTGTTCAATAAAACAAATGACGTCATTATTTCGTCTCGCCGTGGCTTATGATAAATTGTTGTCTATAATAACAAGCATTTCTTGGGAGGGGCGGGCACGGATTCTATTCTTTTATTTCTCACTGTTATTAAAATCGATTTGTTTTATTTGAAGCAATGTACTATTAAATAGATCGTAGATTGTAAGATATTGTGTTTCATATTTGATTACACAGTTAAATGCAGGCTAATGCCATATCAAGACAAGGCGTCAACAGACTCAAAATTACAGTAAGCCTCGCCTGTGTCAATGTTTCAAAGTTTCTATAATAACCGGTTATTTCGTGTGTGGTTATCTTGTTGATTGTTTAAATAAACCTTAAAGTCAGTTCATCATCTAATCAAATCTTTACAAACCTCCTGCTGGGATGTTATTATTTCTTTAATTTTATTTCGTTTCGGTTTCTCCGGGCAGACGATGATTGAGAGTTTTAAGAGTGGAATTAAAATTATAAAGGTAGGTGAGATGTCTTATGTCGGCGGACTTTCATTGTCCTGTAACGTCCCCCACTACTTTCATTGTCAGGTCACGTCACAAACTACTTTCATTGTCCTGTCACGTCACCCACTACTTTCATTGTCAGGTCACGTCACAAACTACTTTCATTGTCCTGTAACGTCCCCCACTACTTTCATTGTCAGGTCACGTCACAAACTACTTTCATTGTCCTGTCACGTCACCCACTACTTTCATTGTCAGGTCACGTCACAAACTACTTTCATTGTCCTGTAACGTCCCCCACTACTTTCATTGTCAGGTCACGTCACAAACTACTTTCATTGTCCTGTCACGTCACCCACTACTTTCATTGTCAGGTCACGTCACAAACTACTTTCATTGTCCTGTAACGCCCCCCACTACTTTCATTGTCAGGTCACGTCACAAACTACTTTCATTGTCCTGTCACGTCACCCACTACTTTCATTGTCAGGTCACGTCACAAACTACTTTCATTGTCCTGTCACGTCACCCACTACTTTCATTGTCAGGTCACGTCACAAACTACTTTCATTGTCCTGTCACGTCACCCACTACTTTCATTGTCAGGTCACGTCACAAACTACTTTCATTGTCCTGTCACGTCACCCACTACTTCATTGTCAGGTCACGTCACCCACTACTTTCATTGTCAGGTCACGTCACAAACTACTTTCATTGTCCTGTCACGTCACCCACTACTTTCATTGTCAGGTCACGTCAAAAACTACTCTCATTGTCCTGTCACGTCACCCACTACTTTCATTGTCCTGTCCCGTCACCCACTACTTTCTCTTGACTGAGACCCTAACCCACTACTTTCCTTTCTCTGAGACCATAACTTCCTACTTCTCTTTGTCTTAGACCCTAATCCACTACTTTTCTATGACTGTGCGTATTTTACTGATGTCGGCGAGTAATTTGATCAATCGAATGTCCCTGTCATTTTTCAAATTAACCGGGACATCATATGACAACACCGGAAGTGAATCCACTTGCGTTGAAAGTACTCTGACCACACTGTTTCTCACATCTTTTCGTTTAGCACCAACAGTGCCTGGCGATGACTTATGTACCCTCACCACCTCTGGTTTATAGAAGTAAGAGGTAAATAGACAGAATACAACACGAGATATTTTGACCTGGGGTAACGGACCCACCAATTTACACGGAGACTGTTTAAGAGAAGTCCCATGACGATGTTTAACCAGCCCTTTAGTTGATGATGTAAAATTATTTTTATTTTCAAACGCAACATCCGGCAAGTTTATAAATGTCAACTTTATTTTCGTGAGTAGCACTGTTGGTTTTGATAGAAATGTGTTTAAAATATCATAAGAGTAGCTACTCTACTTTATGCCGTTGTAATTCAGATGACGCTGTAGCCTCCCCTTCATCGAAGGTTGTCGTGAATATTGAAAGGAGCAATGTCTGCAGAAATGAAACATATAATCTTGGTTGAAAATAATTGTACAACTTCTACATGCTGTATAAATTATGGTAATTTGTTCATTTGTCAATCATCTTATCGTAAATTAACGTATATATTACTTCAATACAGAAGAGTATTGCGTCCAAATCTTATCAATGGTTTATATCTAAACTAGCATTTTAAGTTTTAAATGTTGATAAAGTGTTGTTTTTTCTGATTTCTGCAGGCAACTCATTCCACGTCCGAATTCCAGACGGGAAGAATGAGAATTTGTATTTGTTTATCTTGCATACGGAATGAGAAAAGTGTTTTATCCTAATGTCTATCTGAGAATTGTATTAGAATATCTTTTTGTTGTATTTCCAAGTTACAATTAATCACCTTATGAATTATTAATTCTTTGTTCTTCTATCCTATAGTATTTCAAGGTTTAATGATTTAACTAATGGTGTTACTATTGTCATTTTTTAAAAATAGTTTCCGGTAATGAATGTGGCAGCTTCTTTAAAATGTGTTATATGTCATATATCTTTTTACTTTTGTAGATGGACCCCATACAGAAGATGTATGTTCTAGTACATGTTCGACCCCACACAGAAGATGTATGTTCTAGTACATGTTGGACCCCACACAGAAGATGTATGTTCTAGTACATGTTGGACCCCACACAGAAGATGTATGTTCTAGTACATGTTGGACCCCACACAGAAGATGTATGTTCTAGTACATGTTGGACCCCACACAGAAGATGTATGTTCTAGTACATGTTGGACCCCACACAGAAGATGTATGTTCTAGTACATGTTGGACCCCACACAGAAGATGTATGTTCTAGTACATGTTGGACCCCACACAGAAGATGTATGTTCTAGTACATGTTGGACCCCACACAGAAGATGTATGTTCTAGTACATGTTGGACCCCACACAGAAGATGTATGTTCTAGTACATGTTGGACCCCACACAGAAGATGTATGTTCTAGTACATGTTGGACCCCAAACAGAAGATGTATGTTCTAGTACATGTTGGACCCCACACAGAAGATGTATGTTCTATTACATGATGGACCCCACACAGAACATGTATGTTCTAGTACATGTTGGACACCATACAGAAGATATATGTTCTAGTACATGTCTTACCAATGTAATTTATCACTTTAGTTTTATGTTCTTATTAAATCTGTACAATTGTCTCTTTATAAACATACAATCTTTTAGTAGACGTGCTTTCTTGGAAAGAAAGTTTATGAATTTATTTTAATAAATCAATTTATTCTACGTATATGTCCATTTATTAAAGATCAATGCATGTATGCATCTGTGTATGAATGTATATAGGTACCAAGGGCAAATAATTAGTGACATAAATGTTTTATCTTTTTTTTTAAATTAAACACTTTGGAAGAGTGCAACTTTAGCAGCTATTATATTATAATCATTACCAAAACAGCTTCACTACGGGAAACTACTACATCATAGCCACATCGTAACAACATCGTAACCACATCATAACCACATCATAACCACAGCGTAACCACATCATAACCACATCGTAACAACATCATAACCACATCGTAACCACATCATAACCACATCGTAACCACATCATAACCACATCATAACCACATCATAACAACATCGTAACAACATCATAACCACATCATAACCACATCATAACCACATCATAACCACATCATAACTACATCATAACTACATCATAACAACATCGTAACAACATCGTAACAACATCGTAACAACATCATAACCACATCATAACCACATCATAACCACATCATAACCACATCATAACCACATCATAACAACATCATAACAACATCATAACAACATCATAACCACATCGTAACCACATCGTAACCACATCATAACCACATCGTAACCACATCGTAACCACATCGTAACCACATCGTAACCACATCATAACAACATCATAACCACATCGTAACCACATCGTAACCACATCGTAACCACATCATAACCACATCATAACCACATCATAACCACATCATAACCACATCATAACCACATCATAACCACATCATAACAACATCATAACAACATCATAACAACATCATAACAACATCATAACCACATCGTAACCACATCGTAACCACATCGTAACCACATCATAACCACATCGTAACCACATCGTAACCACATCGTAACCACATCGTAACCACATCATAACAACATCATAACCACATCATAACCACATCGTAACCACATCGTAACCACATCATAACCACATCATAACCACATCATAACCACATCATAACCACATCATAACCACATCATAACCACATCATAACCACATCATAACTACATCATATCACAATCTTTATTTTGAGACTGGCTAAAAGATAATAATATGTTTTCAGTCAAATAGATTTTTCATGTCAAAGTTGTTGCCCCGTGTGTCAGACATTTAAGGTGTGTTACATAATTTAATGTATGTGTCATTTTGTCTTACCTTGAAATATTAATTTTAAGTAAACATCTGTCATGAAATTATTTGTCTTAAAGCAGTATTATATTTTGGCATATATTTTAACATATCAATCGTGCTTAATTTTTTTTTAAATTTAAATAGAAGTCGACTTTTACTGATTATAGCTCAAACAATTTTTAAATTCTTTTTGATGAGAGTGTGATTTTTTTAACTTTTAACATATTTCCAATAACGTGTTTCAGATGTATTTGAAGTTCACTTGGTTTATGAAAACATTTGAATAGAAATTAGAAAGCAATGCGGCAACTTTTATGGATACGAGCTGAAATTATGGAATGCTGACTCTTTGAACTCTTTCCGCCAGAATAATTTGCTTCTCTGACCAACTTTTGAGTTTACTTCTAACGATGAAGAAGAATCAAGATTATAGATTATATATGAACTTCTTTGAACTTGTCTTGCTAATCGAGATCATAGGATCACTTCTTAGCCGGCCAGGCAACTAAATGAGGTCAACATTGAGCTGTACCCAATTCTTGAAGGACTTTTTCAATCCTCTAACCAGGGTAAAGTGCCACATGATTTGAAACTATCTAATGCAACAATCATTTTTAAAAAGAAGATAAAACAGATCTTGGTAACTATAGCCGTAAACATATGATATTATGTTAAATACCATCACATGATATGTTTAATGTTTGATACCATTACTATACGATATCATGTTAAATACCATCACATGATATGTTTAAAGTTTGATACCATTACTAAACGATATCATGTTAAATACCATCACATGATATGTTTAATGTTTGATACCATTACTATACGATATCATGTTAAATACCATCACATGATATTTTAGATACCATTATTATACGATAGCATGTTAAATACCATCATACAATAGCAAGTCTTGTCTTATCAATACAGAAGCTCCAACTATACAGAAGATTACTGCGTCTAAAGATTATCCCGGACTGTTGAGAAGTGATGCAGCGTTCACAGCCCACTGCTAAGAGGGTTCAACGCTATTCCCAGCCGCATTGTTTCCTTAACTGGTGTTTGGTACCCATTCGGATCTGGGTGTACTCAGGGACACCCTTGGCCCCGGGAACAAATCCCTACCTTCATGGAGATTCGAACCTGTGACAATCAACCACCGTAACTATCATCATATGATATATGTTAAACACGAATACACAATAATATAGTACGTAACAATACACAATAATAAATTGTGTACTAAGATAATTTATTATGTACCAATACCCAATAATAAATTATGTACCAATACACTACGTTTATAAACGTGTACTAATAGACGATAGCTAATAGCTGCCATCAGACCTGAAATGTCACATTACTGTAATGTATCCCATATTACACTAAATAAAATCTGGTTTCGCCATTCCTACAAGTGACCTATTTGCACTAGGTATTTGCTGCTGGAATCATGCCAAAGTCATGTCTGGTTATGAGAGTATGTGTCCCAATAAATGCGATCTATTCCATTTCCCTTTCCAGGTCCACCTCTCTGACCCACTTGATTGGCTTCACTGACCTAACCCCTAACACCACCTTTTCCTACCCACATCCTGACTGATCGGAGTCACAGTGAGATCAATTCGGCACTGATTGCTGATCGATCTTCTCACTTGATCAAGGATGGACAAATTAGCGCAGGCGAGGGAGGGTCGGGGAGGTTGTAATAAACGTTGGGCATTTTTAACATTTTTAGAGAGTATTTAGTCATTTCAGCACAAATTTATGCAAAACACTACAATGACGTAATGCACCAACGCTTGTTTCTAATAATCAATTTTCAAATCCGGCCTATTGTATATATACATATGTAAATATATATATCATATATATATATATATATATATATATATATATATATATATATATATATATATATATATATATATATATATATATATATTATATATATATTTGCGCTCAATTATCGCTGATGCCTAACGCTAAGGGACATCACTCTGCTTTTTTAAAATTGTGTGTTGTAAGCAGTGCTGATTGACGAAAATAGTTATTTTTGGTGCAGTAATTTTGTGCGCTGCTTTCTAAAATTAGTTTTAAAATCGTGTGGTGATTAGCATTGTAAAAATTATTATATAAATACTTTGTTTAATTTTCAGGAATATTTCGTGTTTGTCATACAAGGATAAGTTTGTTGGGCTTTTGGCCAAAAAGTGGGCGCCGTAGGCACCCTAAATAAAAGTGAGCGCCGCAGCACAACCTATATTATATACATACTTTGTTTACATTTCAGGAAAATTTCATATTTATCAAACAAGGATAAGTACTTGGGCTTTTGACAAAAAAAATAAAATTAAAAATTAAAAAAAGCTATTATAAAATACTTTGTGTACATTTAAGAAATTATAATATTACGTATTTATCATACAAGGACAAGTTAGTTGGGCTTTTGAAAAAGGTGGGTGCCGTAGGCGCCCTTAAAAAGGGGGCGCCGCAGGCGCCACGGCGCCGCAGCACAAACTAGTAAATATATATTTACGCTCAATTATGTATGATGCCTAACGCTAAGGGACATCACTCTGCTTTTTTTTTAATTTTGTGTTGTAAGCAGTGCTGATTGACTCAACTAGTTCTTTTTTGGTGCAGTAATTTGGTGCGCTGCTTTCTAAAATTAGTTTTAAAAATCGTGTGGTGATTAGCACTGTCAAAATTATTATATAAATACTTTGTTTAATTTTCAGGAATATTTCGTATTTATCATACAAGGATAAGTTATTTGGGATTTTAACCAAATAAAAAAAAATTGGGCGCCCCAGGTGCCCTACAACCTCTATTTTAAATTACCTTGTGTACATTTAAGGTAGTTTCTATCATACAAGGACAAGTTTGTTGGGCTTTTGAAAAAAGTGGGCGCCGTAGGCGCCTTAAAATAAAAATGTGGGCGCCGCAGCACAACCTATATTATATACATACTTTGTGTACATTTCAGGAATATTTCGTATTTATCATACAAGGATAAGTTACTTGGGCTTTTGACATAAAGAAATTTTTAAAATAATTTTTTTTTAAAATTATAAAATACTTTGTGTACATTTAAGAAATTTTAATATTACGTATTTATCATACAAGGACAAGTTAGTGGGCTTTTGAAAATTTAAATATTTAAATATACATATACATATATATATATATATATATATATATATATATATATATATAATATATAAAGCTCAGTTGGTGTTTGTATGTTCGTATGTTTGTATGTTAGTATGTTTCACATTTTCGACTTTCTGTTAGACAGCCACGGAAAAACCAAATGACGGACGGGGACCAAATTTGGCAGGACGGTTCCTTTTACCCTGAAGGTGGTTTTAAGTTAGTTTTTGTAATTGTCCCTTTTCCCCGAATGCAGTAAATTAAATAATCAGAAAATGTAGAGACAAAGAATAAAAAATTTAACCTAATTTCTGTATTGAACAAATTTACGCGGACGTTCAAATGCCGTTCAAAGCGAGTTACTTTTGGTGACGTTTTTTTCCCCCAATACTTTATTTTCAGTGGTGCGCATTCAAAAAATATTATAATGTCTAATTACGGTGCGCACATTTTCGTGTACGCTTCATAATTTGAGCTGTGTAGTACAAAGAATTGTCATTTTCTTTACTGTTATTTTCTATATATTAGATAGACACGTAAAGATATTTAATTACAACTGCCACACGATGCATTAGATTTAATTGTTTACACGTTTAAATTTAATTGCGAATTTGTTTTAATTATTTTCTGTTCCATAATTCGACATTTAATAAAAACCTATTTATGTAATCATTGTGTCAGTATTTTTTTCAATGCTACATTTTTAGCGTTGCGCGTTCTAAAATCTTTTATCACCTGATTACTGTGCGCACATTTTCGTGTACGCATCTTAAATTTAGCTGTGTCCTATTAATATAACATTTATATTTTGTTTGTCTTTTACATAATCTATTGTTTTTTACATAACCTATACACTTATACCATTTAAACTTAGGCTACCGGACCTATTAACATAAGTAGATTAAACTAAATAAAGTGATCCTGAAAACGTTTAATTATTTTGTATTGCGAATTGAATATGTTTTAATGTTCATTCCTTTGTATTCAGAATAGCATAGGCCATTTCTAAAATTGCCTTTTAATCATTTTTAAGATGCACTTATTAACAGACGGTTGAATCTTTTTTTTTCATTTTTTTTTCAGATATAAAATCTGATGTGTGTGTGTGCATTGAAGATAATTTTTAAAAAAGTGTTGCCCTACATTTTTTTTGATATCCTTTTAATACGACCGGTTTTTTTTTAAAGTATTTTAGAAAGTACATTTATAATTTTGTTTATTTGCGATATGAGTCACTTAGCTTTTGCCTTTTAAAGGGATAGTTCCACGTGTTCTTTATCTCAGAGACGTGGTTACAAATAGTATATAACTTACAATTGTGATACGATGCAGTTTCGTAATTATATATTAAATTTTTGAGTGACGAGGGTGGTAGAGCTCTTTCGGAAAACCTATAAGTTATGTTAATTTTGTACAAGTGGGAATGAAATTGTAAATTTAGTTATTATGGTCGGCAAGAAACATTATTTAAAAAATCATAACTTTTAAATAGTAAGGTTATGTTAAACGGCACTGCATTCAGTGAAAACAACTCACGCGGTAAAATGGCATATCTCTGTTTCTCATAAGATTTTAACTAAATAGATGAATCTGAAATTTAACTTGGCAAATAAAAATTGTAATAACCAGCAACAAATACTTGGATAAAGGGTAAGCACACTCCCGCTACAGAGTGCGGGTATTTTTCTAGTAAATATATATATATAAACAGATTTTTTGGTATGATATTTCAATATATTATTATAGAAAGGTCTAAATAATAAATGAGAAAGTGTAGTAACGATTTATTTGTAGGGAGCTATTATCAAAATAAGTTTTAAAAGATAAACAAAATACCTTTAAAATATTCATTATGATTGTATGTCAAAGCTGACAATTTTTAAATGTTAATCTACTAGTCTTCAGGAAATGTAGTTCTTGATTGGTCGATTGCTCCAAGTCTTATTTAAACTTTCTTATAATCATCTAATTTAACCATGTGTGAAATTATTTTGTTTTCATGTCTCTGATAGTTTCATGTCTCTGATAGTTTCATGTCTCTGATAGTTTCATGTCTCTGATAGTTTCATGTCTCTGATAGTTTCATGTCTCTGATAGTTTCATGTCTCTGATAGTTTCATGTCTCTGATAGTTTCATGTCTCTGATAGTTTCATGTCTCTGATAGTTTCATGTCTCTGATAGTTTCATGTCTCTGATAGTTTCTTTTGTGAATTTCTCACGCCGGATACAGATCAACATGAAATATATACGTCATAGGATACATCACTAGGACGTCATGTGATACATCTCAGTGACGTCATGTGATACATCTCAGGGACGTCATGTGATACATCTCAGCGACGTCATGTGATACATCTCAGCGACGTCATGTGATACATCTCAGCGACGTCATGTGATACATCACTAGGACGTCATGTGATACATCTCAGTGACGTCATGTGATACATCTCAGGGACGTCATGTGATACATCTCAGCGACGTCATGTGATACATCACTAGGACGTCATGTGATACATCTCAGTGACGTCATGTGATACATCTCAGCGACGTCATATGATACATCTCAGTGACGTCACATGATACATCTCAGCGACGTCATAATTTACTAGCAAATATCCCGGTGGTGCATAAAGTCGATCATCTTCCAGTCAGCTCTTTAACCGACGTAGAGAGATTCAACGTTACTGGATGGCGAATGTATCTATGGCAGGACTTAAAGTTTCTTTGCTGTAAACATTCCAAAGTCAATTTTTTTTTCATTTTTATTAAAAATGTTAGTCTATAAGCCAAAAATGATTTTCAGAAATGTATTTATTTTTTTCAAACGTCTCCATTTATTTACATTAATCAAAAGAATATTTGAATAAAATAATCGTTCAACCAAGAATCATTCAATTGAAGAATCGTTCAATCGAATAATCGTTCAATCCAAGAATCGTTCAATCGAAGAATCTTTTCTCATTATCTATCTTAAGGAATGTAAAAAAGCAAACATAACTGCGAACGACTGAACGATGAATGAAAATTAATAAAATCATGGAAGGTTGGTGAGTATTTTATATTGTAGCAACAACATTATAAAAATCGAGTTTTCAAAAGTTATCAATAGACAAAAACATCTCGATTAAATGGTAATATAAAATACATTAAACGAAAGAATTCCTGCAAAAAATACGACTTAACCATAATAAATTTTGTTGAAAGAACATAAAATTGTAAAAACATTTGGCGAAACATGCCAAAATAGAATTGACCACCACATCCCAGCCAGCGCTGTCGTGGTTGAAGCCGATTGGTTGAAAAGATCAACCCTGGTCAATGTCCTTATCAAGTGTCTGGAGCGTATTTTATGCTCCAGAGTAAACACTGGGTCTAAATACGTAACTCCTCATTAATAATTCATGGGTTACCGTTCGTGAGCAATAACTGTATTACGACAGCGTTATAATACTCTCGTCCACAAACCTGCTCGTAATTGGATGGGAAAAATCATTAGCTGACTTGGACTTTGTAATGAGGGTGGCGGGGAATCGGAGTTAAGTCGATGCGTAGGTCCTTAGAATGTTAGGCCCTTGGTGTGTTCGTGTGTTAAGCCCTTGGGTTAGGGTGTTAGATCATCGGGGTGTTAATACGATATTTGTCCCCATCTCGCCTACGAGGTGACGTACCCGGGTAAAAGTTATTTGCAGCCCCTTCCCCCTCATTACTTGAAATAACTAAGTTGTATTGACGAACAAAGGTTTCTTAATAATGACTTTAAACTTACAAAACTGAAAGGACGTGGGGATTTTTTAAGCATAATATTTATAATTGGCTTACGTCATTCGCTGTTGAATCTCATGTTTACTTCACCACAGAATTACGTAAACTGTGACAGCAACTGGCAGAATACAGTTAACTTTGACAGCAAGTGACAGAATAACGTTAACTGTGACAGCAATACACAGCATGATCTAAACTTTGACAGCAACTGACAAAATGATGTAAATTGTGAGAGCAGCTGACGGAGTTATGCAAACTGTAACAGTAACGAACAGAATGACCTAAGCTGTGACAGCAAGTGACAGAATAACGTAAACTGTGACAGTAACTGACAGAATGAAGTAACTTTGACAGCAACCAACAGAACGACTTAAACTGTGACTGTCAGATGGACATTGTCCACTAAAAATATCCCTTTAGATTCATTTTGAAACTCGATAGACATTCGTTAATATCTCATCAGTGTAGTTGGCATACAACATATTTCCTGTATTAGCACGAGTTTTCAAAGCGAGCACGCATACATTTTTACGGAGTAAAACTTTAATGTGATTTTGACAATTTTATACCCATTCACATTGTGCCAAACTCACATAGATGTTGAAAACGTGTCATCATAAAAACATTAGCACATTGTGTATCCGATCGGAATTTCATTTTTAGCTTTTTATTCTTATATTTCAAATAAATGAGATTTTAGTGGGTTTTCTTTAAATGTGATATTGATTTCTTTCATTGCTTTCCATTCCAAAGTGTTGAATTTTATTTTTATCTTTTAAATCATGTTTAACTCATCTGTTTTTGTGTGTTTTTTTAAGTCTTTAATCCAAGACTTTGAATAACACTTATAAAAATGTACATCATATTATATTTTAACATTGTAAATATAGTGTAGTCCCATTTTATTTGGTAGCTAGCGAATTGCGTCATGTACGAAAACTTCGCCTTTCCTTTTAAACGTGTAAGAAGTTTCAAAGTCATTTCCCTCATGTTGTTCGCCTCACATCGTGGGTATGAGGAAGGTTTCAGACATTTTAATTAATCCGGTCGAGTTACTCTTGGACTCATTGATGATCTTGAGACTCGCGTTAGTGTTCGAGATCACGTCACTTCCCGTCGGCCTGACCTTGACACAACGCGAGAACATGGCGTTGAAAGAGCGTCTATATTTAGAACTCATCTTGTAGAACAGGAAGATGTTGACGCTGGAGTTGATGGTCTCAAACAGGAAGCCGAACGACCAGATGGCGAAAAAGAGGTTCACATACTTCCCGATAATGCTGAACTCTGGCTCAAACACTGTGACCATCGACAGGATTATCCCGGGCGTGTAGCATACGATCAGGATAAGCGCAATCAAGATTATCATGTTGATGGTTTTCTTGTCTCTGTTGGAAATCTTCTCCGATTGGCGGTTTCCGAAAATGGATTTCTTCCGCCATTTTGTTTTCCGGCGTAGGCTCAACACCAAGATGACAGTGAACAAGATCACGGCCAGAAAAGATAACTTCCCCAGAATGCCGTACATCAAGAAGGTTAAACCCTCGACGTTCTTTCGTTCCTTGGTGAAGACGAGCCCGAGCAACGTCCTGTTTTTGTCCGGGTAAAACTTCCAGTCGATGTAAGCGGTGACGTACTCAGGGGTGAAGGACGCCATCATGAGGACGTAGATGAGGACAATGGTGACGGTGGTGCGTCTGGGAGTGATGATCTGTTTTATCTTCAGAGGGAGGGTAATACACAGGCACCTCTCAGCCGTGATGTAGACGGTGATCCAACACGTGATCCGGGCGAAGCAGTCGTGAGGGATGCCGGCCGTCAGGTAGATGACCTCTGACGCCATCAGCGGAAACACGTCATCGGCGTTTTCAAACAAGGGGTTGACGCAGATGTTGAACCACTGAAGGGTCAGCAGACTGCAGAGGTCGGAGATGGCCAGGCCAAACAGGCTGATATTGACTGTGTTGTTGAGACCCTGGCGGAAGAAGATGATGATGTTGATGACGTTGGAGATGATGCCGAAGAGGCCGATGATGGTTCCCAGAATGACGTAGTTGACGACCTCGTAGACTTGTCTCTCGCTGGCGTTCAAGATGTCTTCATCCGCGGGTTTGTTGTCGATCTGAGGGTGAACTCTGGTGGTGTCCACGGTACTCTCTGGGGCATCCATGGCAAGTCGTGTGAGAACCTCAACGGGAATGGTGTCAGTAGTTGTTGCAGCGGTTCATCCTATACAACAAAAAAGGTATCTCTAGCCTTGATTTGACTTGAATGTACTTAACTTGACAAGACTTTTCTTAACTTGACTAGACTTGACTTGACTAGTCCTGAATAGACTTGACTTGACTGGGACAGCTGTTGGCCAAACTTAGAGATGTGCATTAAATATTTCTTGTCTACAAATTAGTCACTTTTCTACTGTATATCTCTGATCCAGATATTAGTCGCTGTGGTACTGTTTATTTCTCGTCCAGATATTAGTCGGTGTGATACTGTATATTTCTCGTCCAGATATTAGTCTGTGTGATACTGTTTATTTCTCGTCCAGATATTAGTCCCTGTGATACTGTTTATTTCTGGCCCATCCATTCAGCATCTGAAAGGCCAATGTTAAATTATTTTGTTAATTGAGTTTGACTGAGAGACAAGAGTGCAGTAAGTAGCTGTTTAAAAGATCAGGAAATGTAAGGGTCACTTTAGTTTTAACATCCGCTAAAGTTTATCTAACACGAAATCTCGAGGACATTTCAAGTTGATGAGTGATGCTTCAAGTCTGTGTGTTAGTGACAAAAATACGTCAATGGTCTACACATGAAAACAATTGGCTTCTAGACTGGCACACACAAAGACATACATACACACAGAGACACACCCACATGACAAAGGACTACTATGCTGTTACATTTGTAAACCATCAGAAAATACCATTTAAATAGTTGGGGGGGGGGACAAAAACAGTTTGTGTGTGACGTAATGTTAGTTGTCTTTTCATTAAAGTTCAACTAATTGTTGGAGTACTGTGTGTCATTGAAGGCTTGGTGACGTGTCATTGTCTATTCCAGCACTAACACGCAGCATATCCGTGTTATTTCATCCTCGTAACCACATCTATGTAACCGCATCCTTCTTACCGCATCATTGTACCAACATCCGGGTTACTTTATAGTGAATGTTCAGTGTTTCAGGCCACTCTTAGCTCTCTCCACGGATCTCAACTTATCTCGACACGGATGAGTGACTTAAGAGATCGTCATTAACACGTCACTTCCTCTGATGCCACACGTCAGAGTTTCGGTAATTTAAAACATCATTCGTGTAGTTTAATCAATTTTATCTCAACGAACTACAAGTACTTCGTTTATTATACTAAAAGTTTTCTCTTTTATTGAATTTCACTGTTCCCGTCTTGCAACAGTCTTTCACTTTTGAACATGTCAACATTTTCAGTGGCAAAAAAATATAAACGAAAAAATGTCTTTATTTTAAATTCAAATTCATTGGATTTCAACCAGTTATCGTTAAATTAAATGCACAATCGTTGTTCGCTTTATATGTAACAATTCACTTTACGTTGAAAAACATTTCTTTTCATTTTAATTTCCCATCCGACCAATCACATATTTTATCTCGAAGTGGTCAGACAAGTGGTCAGAAACCACATTTGTGAGCCCCATTCCTACAAAAACAGCCCCGTAAAAACAAAGTTTTTTGGATAAAAATCCCTTATATATTAGACAGAACTTAAAGTGTTGATATGTTAAATATAATACGCAACGTGCGACAAACAGACTGAAACTGACTGATCTCCCCTTGCTGTAAAACTTGGGGGTGGTCATCCATGGCTGGACTGAACTCCAGCACGTCTAGGTGAACAATAGGAGACTGCTACATTGAATTATATAGAGATAAAATAAAAATGCATTAATTTAATTACGGTACATTCATCGATCTGAAATTTTGATACAATGCATTGTTTGGTGACACGAGTCTATGTGTAAAATTTCAGCTCGATAGCATCACGGGAAGTGGGTTATTTTTTACTTTTGTTTTTCCGCCCGCCCGACCAAGAGATCATGACAGACAAGACGGTGAAGTTAATATAAGGGATTTAATAAACTTGTTTGCCATCTAATGTCAATGTAAACTGTTCAGGTCAAACCAATAGCCATTTTTTTCATTGTCTGGGCGAGATTTCAAATAGTGAACTTCTTTTTAATCAGTAATGTTCTTAGTTTATTTATACGTTTTTTACTCAAATAATGTTTAGTTTGATCCAATAATTTTTAGTTTTTTCTTCCAATAATGTTTAGTTTGCTCCAATAATGTTTAGTTTTCTCCAATAATGTTTAGTTTGCATTGAGCAGTGTCTCAACTATGAGATCAAAACATTGAGGACATTCAAAGATTTTGTTTCTTTATAGATTTAAATAAAAGTAAATTGGTGAGCGCTGATGAAATAAGTATATTTCCTGTAACACCGGTCACGTTGATGCAAGGAGAGGGCAGGCTTTCAAAACGTTTGTTGTCTGCACCAGATAGAGACCCGTCAAAAGTTTGTTGTCTGCACCAGATAGAGCCGCATCAAAACGTTTGTTGTCTGCACCAGATAGAGCCGCGTCAAAACGTTTGTTGTTTGCACCAGATAGAACCGCATCAACGGAGATTTCGAAAGTACTTGGGATTCGTTTTTTTTTAACTTTTAAATTTAAAAATAATAAACTCCGACTTTCAATCACATAAAAATTAAAACTTGAAAAAGCACTTTTTACATTGTTTAAATTAATATGCCGAGAGAGTATGAGCAGTAATTCGTATTTAAGACAATAAAATACCATGAACATAAAAAAATATCTATTTGATTGGAAACCTTTGACGCGATTAAAAGCTAATGGCGACGACAGTACAGAATTTGTGGTCAACTGTTATAATTGTCACTTTTTATGTGTAAAGCGTTTGGTATTTAATCAAAATTCTTTTAAATTATGTATTTGCTTTCATTTTATTTATTTATTTTGTTGTTGTTTTTTTTTCGAAAACAAAAGTTTTTTTTAATACTTTTTTAAAATTCTGTAAACTGGACATTCACGTGCTGCGGCCAATCTGGCAATGACAGAATCCTTAGACCTTTCCATCCTCGTTCCCAACCCTCTTTTTTATTCTGTCCATCCATGAGGTTACAACCAGATAGTGGTCTCCCCCTGTTTCTGACCGGACATTACCAGCCCAACCCATCGGCTAAATTTGGCTCAAAACTTAAAGCGATGATCGACCTGCGAGCCTTACAGCGTCACAATGTGCACACACACACACAAAAGTTATTGTTACACTTTCATTCGAGAAAATATAGATTCATAAAACCATATGCGGGATGAGTTGTAATTCTTGGCAGCCCTAAAAACTTGCAGCCACACTCTCAACGGGATGTTGTCAACTTGTGAAGAATGAGATGAAAGTTTTAGCGCTCCTTTCAACATTTCGCAATACAAAAATTTCATTATTTCAACTATTGAATTTGCTGATTTGTTAAAGATGTCCTCTTAGTTCAACCCGGGGTAGATATGGTTTAACTGACATGTTAAACTGAGCTCTTAGTTCAACCTGGGGTAGATATGGTTTAATTGACATGTTAAACTGAGGTCCTCAGTTCAACCTGGGGTAGATATGGTTTAACTGACATGTTAAACTGAGGTCCTCTTAGTTCAACCTGGGGTAGATATGGTTTAACTGACATGTTAAACTGAGGTCCTCTTAGTTCAACCTGGGGTAGATATGGTTTAACTGACATGTTAAACTGAGGTCCTCTTAGTTCAACCTGGGGTAGATATGGTTTAACTGACATGTTAAACTGAGGTCCTCTTAGTTCAACCCGGGGTAGATATGGTTTAACTGACATGTTAAACTGAGGGCCTCTTAGTTCAACCCGGGGTGGATATGGTTTAACTGACATGTTAAACTGAGGTCCTCTTAGGTCAACCCGGGGTAGAGATGGTTTAACTGACATGTTAAACTGAGGTCCTCTTAGTTCAACCCGGGGTAGATATGGTTTAACTGACATGTTAAACTGAGGTCCTCTTAGTTCAACCCGGGGTAGATATGGTTTAACTGACATGTTAAACTGAGGTCCTCTTAGTTCAACCCGGGGTAGATATGGTTTAACTGACATGTTAAACTGAGGTCCTCTTAGTTCAACCCGGGGTAGATATGGTTTAACTGACATGTTAAACTGAGGTCCTCTTAGTTCAACCCGGGGTAGATATGGTTTAACTGACATGTTAAACTGAGGTCCTCTTAGTTCAACCCGGGGTAGATATGGTTTAACTGACATGTTAAACTGAGGTCCTCTTAGTTCAACGTTGTGTTAACTTTCTTGGTCATTTCTTTGTGTTAACTTTCTTGGTCATTTTTTTTGTCTTAAATTCTTTTGTCATTTATTTGTCTTAAATTCTTTGGTCATTTTTTGTCTTAAATTCTTTGGTCATTTCTTTTACTTAAATTTGTTGGTCATGTCTTTGTCTTAAATTCTTGGGTCATTTCTTTTTCTAAAATTTTTTGGTCATTTCTTTGACTTAAATTCTTGGGTCATTTTTTTGTCTTAAATTCTTTAAATCGGCCATTACAAGATCAAACTGTGAAAAAAGATGTACAATCATGTAAACAAAAATATACATGATATATGTACAATCTTATCAATCATGTACACAAAAATATACATAATACATATACAATCTTATCAATCATGTACACAAAAATATACATGATATATGTACAATCTTATCAATCATGTACACACAAATATACATGATATATGTACATCTTCCACCTCATCACATTCAAATATCTACTTTCTAATTGATCCTCCACCTCATCACATTCAAATATCTACTTTCTAATTCATCTTCCGCCTCTTGGCATTAAAACATCAACTTTCTATAAACTTATTTAATCGTAAATGCCATTACGAAATATAAACGCTCAAGTTTACAATTAGTGCACCAACATACAGTCTACCTACATATAATAAACTGGGACAACAGATAACATACTACAATACAACACCAATATTTGGTGAACCTATAAAACTCAAAATTACATTTTAAAAAACACTATAAATACAGATAGGCCTTATAAAAAAAAAGACCTCTGACCTAAAGAAGAATTCCTTTTTTTTTAAACCAAACGTTTTAAATAGAAAAATAAAAATGAATATATTCAGAAAATAATCGATAAATAATTTTGAAACTTTTTCGGGCACTAATGACTTGCGTCAGCAGGAAGAGCTTTGACCGACCTCGTACTGGCAGTGTGACCTTAATCTGCTGATTGCTTAAGTTGCTAAAGCCCTCGTGTTCTCTTTATTTCCGGAATTATCTCTTTTTATCGCACAAATCTCATATTATTGGATTCATGAATTTCCGGTCAAATCTCTTAAAAATGATGCCTGGAATGTTTTCAAAGAAAGAAATTTCACAGGTTGCATTTTTTGTAATGGTTTTACTTCAGTTATTAGCAAAACTTTTCTTTTTGCTAAACTGATTTAAGTGTTGTTAAATAGCGTACTACAATGCTAATTGAAGACCACGCAATTATCAAACAGACCATTTCTACCAAATACTGGAGGAAATATTATGTACTTAGTCTCTGCCAACAAAGTACTAGAAAAGACGCTTTGTTCTTGGGTGTACTTATGCCAGTGGGTAGATAGACTAAGAGAGTACACAAAAGGTATAAATCTATTTGTACAACTATTTCCAGGCATGCGCTAATCACGATGTAAACTTCCGATGCACGGACCAATGAACTCTCTGGAAATTGTGTTTGTGGGGGGGGGGATAATCCGGTGTCGCGAATAATTAATTGATCCCAAAATTAACCCGTACCTACTTATATGTCATTAAATAATTAGAGCCATGAACTCACAACACCGATTCTAGTGCGGCTTGGCTCACCAGACAAGTAGCCAATATTTACTTGGCGCGAACTTTGCCGGGACTCCAGGTGAAAATTGCGTGCTGCGTGCCACATAATTGTGTGTGTCGTAATCAAATTTCTAAGTCAACGCGATTTATTTACACACAAACAGATTAGCGTTTTAACGGTTTAAGAAAAATCAAAATTATTAATAGTAAAATTATTTGTTGTTAAGACTGTACTCATCTGTACAAAACTAAGCCAAAAATGTTTTAAAGTGCATGCACTTCAAAATAAAAGCAAAAAAAAACAACTATGCACTATGCAGTTAAAAGCAGGAATTATTTAAATAACATGTTTACCGCGAATGATTGTTCCGTTAAAATCCACACGGCGTAATGTTTTGTTGGTGCCCTCATAGACAGTCCACGGTCCAGCCGTGTCCTAGGGGATAAGAGGTGAAGACTAATTTCTCCCATTCGCCTGCTCCAGTCCACACATCGCTGGCCCTCGCAGGTGAGTGGGGAAGGATGTGGCTGGGTGAGCACTCGTGTGCACCAAACATGCCGCAGTAATTAGCGGACGATGAAACGGCTGCAGTTGTTGTTTGTGGTGATGGGGGGGTGAAACGGACCGACCGCGCCATGTGAATCAAGGGATGGGTGGATGGGTGGGGGATGTCAGTGTTTAGTGATCCCCTTGTTTACATGGGCCGAAATGGACATTGGTTGTTAGGAAACAGTACTATAAACTTTGGTGGGGTGGTAGGGGGGGATGTTGTAAACTTGATGTGAGATGTAGTCTGGCTACAATCCTATCACTCTAAGGCATTCTCGAAATCGTGTCTACTCATTGTTATGTTTGAGAATCCTTGTGTAGAGATACCTTTTTTTTAAATAAAAAAGTATACATTTTAAAGATATCCATATAAAAACGTAAATATATCAGATATCCAAACAATTTATGTATGTAGTCTCCTCGCATTTCTGATCTCAATATAGGACCAGTGGGTTTTTACTCGTTAAAAAATGGAAGGAAAAAAATGATGTTTAAACAAAATTCAATTGATAAGAGATAAAAGTGTAAGAAACGGAACAAATCTGATCGGGCATTTGTGGAAATTGGTTTTGAGGCTAGACAATAACATCACTGTTTGCTGGTCCACGCGGGCGGGGCGCAGTGCCAAAAGAGACAAAACCATCGATGGCCTTAGGGAATTTCCGTCTTGTGATCGTGTGCAAACCGCGGTGCGTAGTTCGTTGACGGTAGGGCTTTTTCGAGATTTTGACTAATAGTAACCACATTTTTACTGATGCTTTAGCTTGATATATTATCAGACTGGTGGTTATTGGTGGCACGATGGTTATTGGTGGCACGATGGTTATTGGTGGCACGATGGTTATTGGTGGCACGATGGTTATTGTTGGCACGATGGTTATTGGTGACACGGTGGTTATTGGTGGCACGATGGTTATTTGTGGCACGATGGTTATTGGTGGCACGGTGGTTATTGGTGACACGGTGGTTATTGGTGGCACGATGGTTATTGGTGGCACGATGGTTATTGGTGGCACGGTGGGCTATCCGATTATATATAAACGAGCAACAAAGCCCGTCCAAGGACGTTCCGCCACCATTTGGCTGCATGTTGTAACTCCCCTCCTACAGCCGTCTCGACCGGCATTACATGTGCATCACGTCAGAAATACTATACATTATAGTTAAAATAAATAACTCGTAAAAACATAGCTTTTTACTATAAATCCCAACGCGCATAACTCAAAATAAAGTCTTGTAAGAAATACTGCACCAAAAATAACTCGTTTTGAACGTCCGCGTAAATGGCGTAAACGTGTTCAATATGATTGGCTGTAGGAGTCATATGTGTTTGAGGGACCAATCGCTATAGTTGACGGAACAGAAAGGACAGAAACTTGCCTTTTATTATATAGGATTATCTTCATTTAAAACTTATAATTATCTATTCAAGGCTCAAGGAGAAAGACCTATTCTTAGATGGATGGATGATGTAGAGAATGATGTATAACAACTTGGCCTCCTATCTTGGAGTAAACAGGCGTTGATTGGGACTGAGTGGAAGGTGGTATGATAAGCCCAAGCCCATGGGCTGTAGCGCCACAGTGATGGATGGATTCACTCACTGTACGATGAAAAACTAAGTGGCGTACCAACTGTGAAAGTCTCCAAAGCGTGAGAACCCCTGATGAACTCAAATTATTGTTTAGGTCTCAAAACTAATTGGTATCTATCATATAACAAGTAGGTCACACTTACAAGTAGGGCATACTTATTTATATATAAATGGTGTTTTATAATATGGTTGAAACCAGTGAACCGAGGCCCCAATGTGTCTAGAGCGGTAGTTGATTCAATCACGCTCACAAACACAACGCGTAAACGACTTTCAATTATAACAGGAAGCAGCTCCCAGCTCAACGTTGTAGTCTACAGTCTGGGCAATTGTTCAAGAGCACTGAAGCGGAGAGAGGGGTTGTCGTGCTAAATAATCTCAGCTGGAGGCTTTCCCGGTAAGACACTTAGTGGGGAATGTTTTAATTTTTCATCCCTGGAGCAATGACCTTTATATGTTGTTGTTGTTGTTGTTGCTGCTGTTGTTGTTGTTTGTGATATCAATTCTAAGGTCTCATCTCGCCAACGCTGTAACATTTTTACTAGCGAGATTTCCCCATCGTGTTCAATCATTTCCTGTTTTTCAGTGGTTCTCAAACACATCTTGATCGTAGTCTGACATCAAAGTAAAATCCCACTTCACCACTCCTAATATAGAACCGTATCTTCTCATTGTTTTTACCGCCAACAACGTTGGTACCCACTGAAATAATGCTCAAGTTTGTCCCATCTAAGTGATGTAAACAACGTTGGGCCCCACTGAAATAATGCTCAAGTTTGTCCCATCTAAGTGATGTAAACAACGTTGGTACCCACTGAAATAATGCTCAAGTTTGTCCCATCTAAGTGATGTAAACAACGTTGGTACCCACTGAAATAATGCTCAAGTTTGTCCCATCTAAGTGATGTAAACAACGTTGGTACCCACTGAAATAATGCTCAAGTTTCTCCCATCTAAGTGATGTGACAATCCCGTCTTCTAATATTGTGTCCACTTGTGACGAAGAGTCCAATAACGCGACCTGAGCTGCCGGAAGTCTCCATCAAAAGTCCAGCAGTAGTCCGTCCAATCGGCTTTCATTGACGGAAGCACCAGGAATGTTGCGACACACAACCAAAAGGTCACTTCCGCTCTTGTCTTTTCTCAAGGCCTTGAAAATCGTTCGCAGATTTTTGAAGCTGTTTATTTTCTCATATTTATATGCTATAAAAAGATTGTTTCTTTATTTCTATGAAAAACTATCATTACCATTACGCGGTTCCATTTGATGTCATCGGTGACTTTGCGCTCTCAAAGGCAAGAAAGAAAATATTTTTGTTTAATAAAATTCTTAAATCCTTAAAATATGTTTCTAGAGATTAGGTAATAAGTCTCTGTAAATTGTGCCTTTTAAAAGAACTGGTCTATTTTTACCAGAGTTTCCATTTTAATATTTGTTATGGTTAAAAATGATTTTAAGTTAAATATTATTTCACTATCAATAAACTTCTTACCGTAATTATGTTTCAGTTTAACCCTCTAGGTATCCGAAAATCATATTTAGCACTAACATAAAATATATGGACTTACAAAAGGACCCTTATCGCAAATAGCTTAAGGCCTCATCAAGTCTAAATCCCACCCTGGTCATACCAGAAGATTGTTTAGCCAAGCCTGATAAAAACGCATTCCATCAGTTCCATGCACGGATCAACTGTCTGCTGTTTTCAAAGACCAGACGACCAATACGTCACTCTCATAGAATGACTCTTTACGTCATCTAAACACGTTTTAAAACGAGTGGCACGAAAAGCGTTCAATATAAAATAATGCTCTTTGATCGTGCGATAAACTAAGTAAAGTTGTAATTTAGTGCACGATCCTTTCATTTCTTGCTATAGGACCAGGCACCTCCACTCACCGATTCCATTTCTGAATTAAATTAAGGAGCTAAATGGAATCCCATTAATAAAAAATTAGGCCATTATTACTGACAAAAAGACGTCTCCAAAAACAAGTAATAATCGGAAAATAATAAACGCACCGTGACGAATGTGACGTTTAAGTTTTTGTCACAAACAATCCAAAAGAAATCTGTAGCAGAACATATTATTGTAATGATGCACTGCACTAAAACGAAGCCATCAAATGTGCCATAACTAAACAATTTTATATCTACGAAACCTCGCCTCCAAACTTAATGTTATTTTTAAATTACATGCATATTGTCTAAAATTCATAGAAATAATCGATGCAATGAAAGAAAATTGATAAGAATAATCGATTGTATGAAAGATTTGAAACAATAAAAAAAATTCCTCTACACTCTCTTGTTGTTTTGTTTTGTTGTTTTTTTTTAATTTCACCAAATTTCATAACAACCTCCTTCAGGGGCGGGGCGGTGTATTTCCTCTCCCAGTTGTCTTCAAATGTCCTGACGACTTAATGATGTCAATTTTCCTCAGTTCATCTGCACATTCTTTCCATCAACAATTTAACTGGCATTCATGTTCAGCAGTAGCCTACGGGGACACAAAACATTGTTATTTAACCCTTGAAATGTTTTCTATTTACTTTAACTGGCTCCCTATAATCCAGACTATAAAAAAATATTCTATGAAAAACAATAATCATCGTATCAGGCGTCAGGTTGTTACTCATTTCACTTGGAAAGTCCGCACATTGTAACAAAGGTTGTTGAACTGTGGCGTATTCAGAGAGTTTTTGTGTCCCATCACTGTCAGAAATGGTTGTCATCTAGAGTTACTATATGTGGTGGTTATTATCTGGTCATCTTTTGGGACATTTTAAGTCGGACCTTTGCACTCGTAGACATTGCTACCTCTAACATCAGTCACACATTGCTACCTTTATGATCAGTCAAATCATTGCTACACCTAAGATCAGTCAACAAGTGACAAGATCATTTTCTTATCTTATCTTATCTGTTTATAGACGCTCCTTCTATACAGAAGATTATTGCGTCCTACGCTTATCTATGGTTTGTGTTTAGTCCTGCATTTTTATTAGAGATTTAAATGTTGATAAAGTGTTGGTTTTCCTGGATTCTTCAGGCAACCCATTCCACGCCCGAATTCCGGACGGGAAGAAGGAAAACTTGTAGTGTTTGTTCTTACATACGGAATAAGAAAGGTGTTTTTATCCTTATGTCTATCTGAGGGTTGTATTAAGTTATCTTTGTGTTGTATTTCTAAATTAGAATTAATTACTTTATGTATGATTACTACTTTGCTCTTGGTTCTTCTATCCTCTAGTGTTTCAAGGTTTAATGATTTAACTAATGGTGTTATTCTTGTCAGTTTCGAATATTCTCCAGTAATGAATCTGGCAGCTCTTTTTTGAATTTTTTCTAGTTTATCAATGTTTTCTTTGGTGGATGGGTCCCATACAGAAGATGCATATTCTAGTACAGGTCTCACCAAAGTGAGGTAGCATTTTAGTTTTATATCTCTATTACATTTTTTAAAGTTCCTTTTTTTGTCTCCCTTTGACATGGAAAAAGTAACGTCGAAAAATTCCATTAAAATGCAAAGCCTGGTCGAGATCAGTCGATGTTGCTGTCAAACAGTTGGCAAGGTCAAACAGTCGGCAAGGTCAAAAATTTGGCAAAGTCAAACAGTTGGCAGGGTCAAATATTCAAAACTTCCTTCCTGTGATTTTTAACCTAGGTCTGAAAGTGATCTTCTTAATATGTGTATAGTGATAATGTTAATATGTGTATAGTGATAATGTTCATATGTGTATAGTGATAATAAATATATGTATAGTGATAATGTTAATATGAGTATAGCTATCTTCTCACTATATGTATAGCGATCTGTTAAACAAATGTAACATTGTTAACATAAGCCAATATAATATAATATGTTCTTATATTCCAGAAGTTTTCCAATAGCTGATATCGCAGACAATCTAAATTTCAAGGATTAATTTTATTAATATTCCGATAATGAAAAATGATTGTGTCGATGGAAATCAACATTTGAATTTTCTACCGTACAAAAAAAAATCAAAATTGTAAATGTATGGCTTAAAGGACTTTGGTCTTAAATCTTAACTTTTAATTAAATGAAAACAAGATACACATGTATATATATATATATATATATATATATATATTTGGTAGGGCTTCCCTCCCCCACCCCACGTAAATCGGCCATAGGTTTTTATTTGCTCCATATGGACCAATCAGCAACCAGTTTATAACATAGATCCCAATAACAAATGTCAGCCAATAGGAGTTCAACGAATCGTAGCGTAATGTTGAACTTTAAGACAAAATAATTCTGGTATTTGTCTCCCCTCTGAGCTACATAGAAAAACAATTCTGAAAACAAAGGAACCACATCAAGCGGATCTTCTATTGTTTATTTTCTCCCCTACTCTTGTTTTGTCCCCTTGGTTTCAGCATGTCACGCAGCTTATGCTATTAAACAAGAAACAAGAACAGGTTTTTTAGACTTTTTATATTTTTCTATTGAAGACCAACTGGTCTGTAAACTTGAAGACCTGGCAAATGACCTGTTGACCTAATCAAAGTGCTTGGTGACCTGACAAGATTTAATTTTGTAAGGATAAAATAACATAATATTTTTTAAAGGACTGGACAAACCGAAACTTTTTACACTCTACATCAAACGACTCAATAATTAAATGTTCATATAAAACATTTTTTACAAAAGCATGTATTACCGTATATTTCCGAAAACAAACTAACAGCACCTTCATGCACTAAATAAAATTTCAATAAATAGAGGTAAAAAAAATGATTTTTAAAAAACACGTTTTTATAAGTGTACTAAAAAGAAGAAAATAATTTAAAACAAATAAGTGTAAGTACTGACTCACCATATGACCGAAAACGTTGGGTCGGCGCATATGAGGTTTTATATAGATCTATGCAGTTCACTCATTCTCTCACTTATAGATATCTTTTTGCCTTCTTAATTATAAATCTTTAATTGTTATACCAAACACCCGCCCCACCTTTTTAGTCATATTATATAAAAGTACTTGAACTTATTAGTTTTAAATTATCTTCTTCTTTTTAGTACACTTATAAAAACGTGGTTTTTAAAAATCTTTTTTTTTACCTATAATTATTTTATTCTTTTTAGTCCACTTACAAAAACGTGGTTTTTAAAAATATTTTTACCTCTATTTTTTTTATATACCAAACACCTCATAAGCGCCCGCTCAACGTTTTAAAAACACGGTAATGTGGTCACGGGGTGAACTCATGGATGTCAACAAAATCAGACGGCAGTGGACTAAAAAAAAGAAAATAATTTAAAACTGATTAGTTCAAGTACTTCGATTTAATATGACTAAAAACGAGGGGCGGGCGCTTATGAGGTTTAACATATGCGGTTCACTCATTCTCTCACGTATAGATCTCTCTTTTGCCTTCTAAATTAGAAATCTTTAATTTTTATACCAAACACCCGCCCCACGTTTTTAGTTATATTAAATCGAAGTACTTGAACTAATTAGTTTTAAATCATTTTCTTCTTTTTAGTCCACTTATAAAAACGTGGTTTTTAACAATCATTTTTTTACCTTTATTTATTTTATTCTTTTTAGTCCACTAATAAAAACGTAGTTTTTAAAAATATTTTTTTACCTCTATTTATTTTACCAAACACCTCACAAGCGCCCGCTCAACGTTTTAAAAACATTGTGATGTGGTCAAGGATGTCAACAAAACCAGACGGTACAGATTCTTATATATAGACTATAGACAAACTAAAAAGTTCAATAATTTAATAACGGTAAATTTGATCAATCTGAAGTTTTGATACAATGCATTGTCATCCAAGATCTATCTGTGGTAAAATTTTCAGATCTCTAGGACCATCACAAGTGGTTCAATTTTACGTTGGCAGATTTGAAAAATTGTTGGACAAACAATGCCACAGGAACGAAAGCGAGTTTAAGTGGTTAAAAAAATAGTCCCGCAGATAAAGTTATTTTTAAATCCCTTATATTAACTCGTGGTGTCTGCACCCTTGATTGCTTGTCGCCAAAACTTTGGATCGATTTTTAACCCACTTCCTCGAGAAGCTAGCGAGCTGAAATTTAGCAGGCAGTTTGGTGGCAATGAAAAAACTATGTATCAAAATTTCAGATCGATCGCATGTACCGTAATTAAATTATTGATTTTTTAGATTATTTTATTTATTCATATGTATCATGTTATTTTTTTAGATAAGAGTGTAAGGGTGCGCATTATATTGAACAACCTTTCTGTCGCGCAATAAGGTGCGTATTTTATTGACAACACTTTTTATAAACATATTCCTGATCGGTGCGCATTATATTAAACATGTTTTACGACACAACTACAATTTTGTATTTTTGGATGGTCTTGCGCTGCGTATTATAAAGAACATTCTTTTAGTTACGTCTCGTACATAAAGGATTTATAGTCAAAAACCTTGTTTTTTTACGGGTTTTTTTTAATCCTTTATATTAACTCGTGGTGTCTGCTTGCGTGCTTGCTTGCTTGCGTGCTTGCTTGCTTGCGTGCTTGCTTGCTTGCTTGCATGTTGCCAAAACTTTGGATCGATTTTTAACCCACATCCTCGTAAGCTAGCGAGCTGAAATTTTGCAGGCAGTTTGGTGGCAATGATAAAAACTATGTATCAAAATTTCAGATCGATCGCATGTACCGTAATTAAATCATTGAATTTGTATATTATTTTTTTAATCCCTATGCATCATGTTAAATTTTTGAGATAGAGTGTAAGAGTGCGCATTATATTGAACAACCTTTCTGTCACGCAATAAGGTGCGTATTTTATTTACAACACTGTTTATAAACATATTCCTGATCGGTGCGCATTATATTAAACATGTTTTACGACACAACTGTAATTTTGTATTTTTGGATGGTCTTGCGCTGCGTATTATAATGACCATTCTTTTAGTTACGTCTTTTACATAAAGGATTTATAGTCAAAAATTTGGTTTTTTACGGTTTTTTTTAAATTAAAGCCTTTATATTAACTCGTGGTGTCTGTTTGTTTGCTTGCTTGTTTGTCGAAAAAACTTTGGATCAATTTTTAACCCACTTCCTCGTAAGCTAGCGAGCTCAAATTTTGCAGGCAGTTTTATGCCGATGATGAAAATGGTGTTTCAAAATTTCAGATCGATCCCATGTACTGTAATTAAATTATTGAATTGTTAGATTATTTTATGTATCTCTATGTATTATGTTATTTTTTGAGATAGAGTGTCGCGGTGCGTATTATATTGAATGACCTTTATAATACTATCTGGTTGCGCGATTCGGTGCGTTTTATATGGACGATAATTTTTAAAAATATATTCCTGATCGGTGCGCATTATATTAAACATGTTTTACGAGACATAACTAAAATATTGTAATTTTGGATTGTCGTGCGCTGCGTATTATAATGAACATTCTTTTATTTATATCTCGTATATAAAGGATTTATAGTAAAAAAAACTTGTTTTTCTACGTTTTCTTTTTATATTTTATGAATCTTTGTTTATTTATTGGATATCGGTAATTTTATCTTGCTTCATTTTATTGCGCAATAAAAGTTTTAGCTTATGTCGTAAATTGCTCAGGAGCTCTATCAGTCGTAAGAAATGGCTCATGAGCTCTATCAGTCTTAAGAAATGGCTCAGGAGCTCCATCAGTCGTAAGAAATGGCTCAGGAGCTCTATCAGTCTTAAGAAATGGCTCAGGGGCTCTATCAGTCGTAAGAAATGGCTCAGGAGCTCCATCAGTCGTAAGAAATGGCTCAGGAGCTCTATCAGTCGTAAGAAATGGCTCAGGAGCTCTATCAGTCGTAAGAAATGGCTCAGAGCTCTATCAGTCGTAAGAAATGGCTCAGGAGCTCTATCAGTCGTAAGAAATGGCTCAGGAGCTCTATCAGTCGTAAGAAATGGCTCAGGAGCTCTATCAGTCATAAGAAATGGCTCAGAAGCTCTATCAGTCGTCAGAAATGGCTCAGGAGCTCTATCAGTCGTAAGAAATGGCTCAGGAGCTCTATCAGTCGTAAGAAATGGCTCAGGAGCTCTATCAGTCGTAAGAAATGGCTCAGGAGCTCTATCAGTCGTAAGAAATTGCTCAGGAGCTCTATCAGCCATAAAAAATGGCTCAGGAGCTCTATCAGTCGTAAGAAATGACTCAGGAGCTCTATCAGTCGTAAGAAATGGCTCAGGAGCTCTATCAGTCGTAAGAAATGGCTCAGGAGCTCTATCAGTCGTAAGAAATGGGGTTCAGTTTATTGTTGAATCATTATCATAATGCTAGTCTAGGATGGAGAGACAATCTGCTGGTTTAAATCAACTATTCTCCAAACTATAACATAACATTCACCAAATTTTAACACACCACTCACCAAACTATAACACAATATTCACCAACCATAACACAAAAGCAAAACAAAACAATAACACAAACTATAACACAACATACACTAAATTATAACACAAACTATAACACAACATTCACTAAATTATAACACAAACTATAACACAACATTCACTAACCTATAACACAATATTCACTAAATTAGAACACAAACTATAACACAACATTCACTAAATTATAACACAAACTATAACACAACATTCACCAAACTATAACACAACAATCACCAAACTATAAAACAACATTCACTAAATTAAAACACAAACTATAACACAATATTCACTAAATTATAACACAAACTATAACACAACATTCACTAACCTATAACACAATATTCACTAAATTATAACACAAACTATAACACAACATTCACTAACCTATAACACAATATTCACTAAATTATAACACAAACTATAACACAACATTCACTAACCTATAACACAATATTCACTAAATTATAACACAAACTATAACACAACATTCACCAAACTATAAAACAACATTCACCAAACTATAACACAACATTCACCAAACTATAACACAACAGTCACCAAACTATAACACAACTTTCACCAAACTATAACACAACATTCACCAACCATAAACCATAACACAACATTCACCAACCATAACACAACATTCACCAAACTATAACACAACATTCACCAACCATAAACCATAACACAACATTCACCAAACCATAACACAACATTCACCAAACCATAACACAACATTCACCAAACCATAACACAACATTCACCAAACCATAACACAACATTCACCAACCATAACACAACATTCACCAACCATAACACAACATTCACCAAACTATAACACAACATTCACCAACCATAACACAACATTCACCAACCATAACACAACATTCACCAAACCATAACACAACATTCACCAACCATAACACAACATTCACCAAACCATAACACAACATTCACCAAACCATAACACAACATTCACCAAACTATAACACAACATTCACCAAACTATAAGACAACATTCACCAACCATAACACAACATTCACCAACCATAACACAACATTCACCAAACTATAACACAACATTCACCAAACTATAAGACAACATTCACCAACCATAACACAACATTCACCAACCATAACACAACATTCACCAAACTATAACACAACATTCACCAAACTATAACACAACATTCTCCAATGTGAGGCCATCGAATATGTGATCAGAATTGTACAGCCACTGCTTATTCCTCAATTGTTGACTGATCTTAGAGGCAGCAACTTGTTATAGTAAACAAATGTTAACCATCAGGGGTAACAACCGTGTTATTTTGTTCCTCTTTTTTGTCCTTAACTTTTTGTTTACGCCTTGCACCAAAAAACCCTGGTCCGTGTTTTTAACAAACTTATAAGAGAAGAATTCTGTGAGTAACGACACGTGCTGGAACCATCAGAGTTCCGGAAATAATGGCAGGTAAAGCAATTACCTGGAAGACTTAACTGTTATTTGAACTTGCAAATATTGTCAGTTTTGAAAAAGATTTAATCAGTTGCTTTGTTTTTTTTAAATTAATTATTTTAATCTATTCGATATTAGAAAAATATTAAATCTTACGCACCAACTGGGTTGTAGTTTTTTAAATCAGTTAACAAAAACAGATTAAATTATTTTATAAATCCGAATTAAAATCAAGATATCAAAACAAAAATGTATTACAAGATACTATAGAGACAGTTCAATGGAGACCTGTCTGTTGGTGATATTGATCTCAATAGACAGAATATACATGACATTCGTATTTATGGTGGTGATATTGATCTCAAGAGACAGAATATAAATGACATTCGTATTTATGGTGGTGATATTGATCTCAAGAGACAGAATATACATGACATTCGTATTTATGATGGTGATATTGATCTCAAGAGACAGAATATACATGACATTCGTATTTATGATGGTGATATTGATCTCAAGAGACAGAATATACATGACATTCGTATTTATGGTGGTGATATCCATGGTTACTTTTATAGTGCTATGCTAGTCCAGCAAGCTCACCACACTCTGGTCTTCAAAATTTAGGTTTTTTATGTATTCAGTTTTTTTCACATTCCCTCAATGGTTTTGGAATACTTTTTCATAATTTTGACCAATTGCTTCAAAAGAGCGCACTCCGATGGACTTCTTCCTGTGTTCATCCACTCCGGGAACTTAAAGTAGATACGGTTTTGAGGAGAGCATCCCCCCCTTTAGAGATACATGTTTTAAAGAATGTTTGTTTTCAAATAATGCGGTGCTGTTCCATCTATACAGCCAGTGATGGGACTTTGTGGTTTATTTGTTCTACCACATGCAGGAAGCCAGTGGAGATTCCTAAGAGCCGGTTCGATGTGATCTGATTACCTCACCCCGCTTTCACTGCTTCGTACTTTCTAGAGTCTCTGTTGTTGGTTTTGAGAAAGTCCCGAGAGAAAACTGTTGCAGTAATCTTGTCTTTTTAAATCCTTTATATTAACTCGTGGTGTCTGCGGCGGACCTTGCTTGCTTGCTTGCTTGTCGTCAAAACTTTTGATCGATTTTTAACCCACTTGCTCGCGAGATAGCGAGCTGAAATTTTGCAGGCAGTTTCGTACCGATGATAAAAACAATGTATCAAAATTTCAGATCGATCGCATGTACCGTAATTAAATTATTGATTTTTTAGATTATTTTTTTTATTCCTATGTATCATGCTATTTTTTGAGATAGAGCGTCGCGGTGCGTATTATATTGAACAACCTTTCTGTCGCGCAATAAGGTGCGTATTTTATTGACAGCTCTTTTTATAAACATATTCCTGATCGGTGCGTATTATATTAAACATGTTTTACGACACAACTTCAATTTTGTATTTCTGGATGGTCTGGCGCTGCGTATTATAATGAACATTCTTTTAGTTACGCCTCATACGTAAAGGATTTATAGTCAAAAACTTGGTTTTTTACGGGTTGTTTTATTTTAAATCCTTTATATTAACTCGTGGTGTCTGCGGCCGACCTTGCTTGCTTGCTTGCTTGTCGCCAAAACTTTTGATCGATTTTTAACCCACTTGCTCGCAAGATAGCGAGCTGAAATTTTGCAGGCAGTTTCGTAGTGATGATAAAAACAATGTATCAAAATTTCAGATCGATCGCATGTACCGTAATTAAATTATTGATTTTTTATATTATTTTATTTATTCCTATGTATCATGCTATTTTTTGAGATAGAGCGTCGCGGTGCGTATTATATTGAACAACCTTTCTGTCGCGCAATAAGGTGCGTATTTTATTGACAGCTCTTTTTATAAACATATTCCTGATCGGTGCGCATTATATTAAACATGTTTTACGACACAACTGCAATTTTGTATTTCTGGATGGTCTGGCGCTGCGTATTATAATGAACATTCTTTTAATTACTTCTCGTACATAAAGGATTTATAGTCAAAAACTTGGTTTTTACGGGTTTTTCTTATTTTAGTACTTCCCCACAGAAAACTGTTGCAGTAATCCTGTCTTGTTTTGAGGACGTCCCCACAGACAACTTTTGCAGTAATCCTGTCTCGATTGGAATCGGGAAAACCCGACGACAGATTGAAAATAAATCAATGTTTATTAGCCGTGTGTTGAACAACTGTGCATGCTAGTTTGAGCTCACTTGGCAGACGATACCACAAACTCCACGACCACGTGTCGGGAGATATAAACTGTACAACAGGTGAACCCAGCAGGAGGTCAAACATTGAACTAATGCCAAGGTCATTTTGTGAAAACCCAGTTTAGCCTAAAAGAATACTCTGAAACATCATACGAAGTATCCTGAAACTCTCACAAATTTCTATCCCTAAGATACTGTCTACTCTAGACCAAGATTTCCCTGGTGTTGGAATGAAACACTAACAGTTGTAATCCACATACAGTGGTATTTATATACACTCAGCTCACAACTTTACATAGTTCAGACCTTTTTCTAGGTTTTTTTATTTCTTGTTCTTCCATGCTGTGTTTTATTAGGTACTTTTGACCATCTGTCTTCTTGTCTTTTCTTTACTAAGTAATTTATTCCAAGGTATTTTAGATAATATTTATGTTAATTTAAACGCTTTTTAAAATGTATTTATACTGATGAGGGCTTTTTCCGAAACGTCAGCGCCTGTATGTGTATTTTAATAAAGCTTTTCAGTTATCGTTGTATTCAAATAAGTCGTATCTGTCCCTTGTATTCTATGAATAGTCTTAAGATCAGCATTTCTCTAAATTTGGATCGTGAGCCGGTACCGAGGAACCGAAGCAAAAATCCCAGGTGGCTGAACAAAGTCTCAAAAAACTTACCTAGGTGCTGGTGTTAAATGTATGGATGATATTCGTTTCATTAGGACAGGTAAGCAATCTCTAGATACTAGCAATAGTCTAAACGATCTCTATATTGTGGCAATGACCTCAAAACCTCTATATACATCATCATCATCATCAGTCCCGTGACCGTTGCGGTCGTTGGGGCAGCGCATGGACACATCAACAGATAACGATCTCCACAATATATGCCTATTTTGAGCGGCGGCCAATATTTCACGCAATTTCATCCCTGTCCATTCCTTTATGTTGTCCAGCCAGCTTTTCCGTTGTCTCTTCGCCGGCCTCCTTCTACAGTGCCTTGAAGGATAATTTTTGTCAGGGTATCATGTCGCAGTACATGACCGAACCCTGCCATCTTGCGTCTCTTAATTCTTGTTATGGTGATTTCTTGTTGACCCGCAATAGAGTTTATTCTGTCCCAGACATATTCATTGGTCTTGTGTTCTAAATAAGAGATCTGGAGAATTTTCCTCATGCATTTGTTTTTAAATACCTGCAGCTTGCTTTCAGATACAAGCAATAGTCTAAACAATGTCTAGATACGAGAAATATTTAAAGATACTTTCACTGACCAAGTTCCATAACTCTTTCCTGTCACCTGAACAGCTGGCCAGACTTTGGATTTTTCCAAACTTTGATTTTCTGGGATGAAAAAATCAATTAATTCATCGATACCCTATGTCACGTGACATCGACATAAAAAATCACGTGAACACAACTCCTAAACTTCAAGAATAACATTGAGCGGTATCGATTCTTTATTTTTATTGACATTTACACAGTATTTCCATTCGCTGTGTCTGAGACTACCGTATCCATTTTTTTAAAAATCGATTCCCCCATACATCCACAATGTTCCTTTAGCGCTTTCTCCCTACACACATATGCAAATGTAAATTAAGTTGGACCAGTTTCAATGCTTTCTATTTTCTAACCAGTCATGGGGGTTTGAGATTTAAACCCATCTACCAAGGGAATTAATTTCACATAACTCTCTAGGATTGCAAGGGCATTAATTTATCGTACTTCTCTAGGATACCAAGGGAATTAAATTCACATACATCTCCTAGAGCTCCATGGCATTAATTTCACACAAATATCTATGATTCCAAGGGCATTAATTTCACGCACTTTTTTTAGAATTCCTGTCAACTCTCTTAGGTCCGCGATGACCTGACTGACGTGTTGTAACCGATGTTTGAACTTCGGTGTCCTGACTGTTGATGAATTACTTCTGTCTCTGGTGATGAGTGACCAGCAGAAGATTTGTAAGGCCAGGGGCCGGCTATGTGTATTAGGGAAGTGCAGTAATATAGCTTTTATCAATACGGAGAAAGATGACGTGTCCCATATTTGATTAATTTTTGTACAATTTTGTCAGATTTAGTTTGTTTCTTTATTTAACTTTTTGTTTTTTGTTTGTTGGTTGGTTGGTTGGTTTATTTTTTATTTGGTTTTTTGTTTTCAAAAATGTTATAAAACTAAGTGGTACCTGTGAAACAGAAGTTCTCGATTTACATTTTTCATATAATTTATGTGAACTTATTTGACATCATGCAAACTTCTGTGAACTTGTGTGAATCCATGTGAATTAATTTAAAGACTCATTGGCAAGGGAAAAGAAATACTTAAATTTAAGACCACGTTTTTTGTGACGTCTGGAAACATTTCTTCTAACGTTTTGTTATCGATGGGATTATAAGTTTTAAGAAGACAGTTTCATTTGGAATTCCTGGAAAACGTTTCAAAATCCTCCATCTCTGTCTATTTTATAAACTCATTTTTTATATTTATCTTTTCTGACAGAGCAGAATACTAGGTCTGTATTCATCCTAGGCAAACAACAAATGTACACTGCCATATTTGGTAAGTAAATACAAGGCATTATGAAAGTGGTATCGGAGAAATGAATGGCTACTTTGGCACATGTTGGTTTTTCTCATTGTGGATTTTATTCTCATTACTGGTGTATTCAAAGCACACTGACTACACCTCTATCTTAAGCACAATAAAGGAAATATCCTTCAAACAATGGAAACATAAAATATGTAGATATAAGCAAAAACACTTAATCTTAATTTTGCTCCTCTCAGGCGACATAGAACTTAACCCAGGCCCAGTATCATCTAAATGTCAAATTTGTATTAAGGCATGCACTACCAAACAAGGAACCATTCAGTGTGACACCTGCAATGAATGGTACCACATTGCATGCCTGCATTCTAACACACCAAAGCACATAGCAATAGGCCTAAGAAATAAATATGCATCTTGGCACTGCATACATTGTGGGTTGCCCCAAATCAGTTCAGATTTATTTAACTATAAGGACCTTATCACCACAAACTCTTACAGTGTTTTGGCTAATCCTTTTATAAATAAACCACTAGATAAAATGAAACCTACCATACAAACCCATAAAATTACCCATAAAAAATCTAATAATAATAATAATCAAAACATTCTCAAAACACTAATAGTTAATTTCCAAAGCTTAAAAAATAAAATTCCAGATTTAGAACTACTTATAAAAACAGAAGAACCAGACATAATTGCTGGTTCTGAAACTTGGTTGAACCCCAACATATATAACTCTGAGATTTTAAACACCAATTATAATATTTTTAGGAAAGACAGACCAGACAATTATGGAGGAGTGCTACTTGCAATTAAATCAAATATCATAGCTGAAGAAATTACTACACAGCCAAATTTTAATATAGAGTCTATTTATTGTAAAATAATTACACCAAACTCATCCCCACTTATTGTAGGCAGTATATATAGACCTCCGAATACAAACCCAGAATACATGAACAATCTTTGTAGTCAATTAACTTTCATAAAAGAGAATAATAAAAATGCAGTTCTATGGATTATGGGGGACTTTAATCTTCCAGATATAAATTGGAAAAATTATACAATTGATAACCATCAAACTAACAAAGAAATTAATGAACACTTCCTAGACACTATAAACAACATAAACCTAGAACAGATAGTAAAAACAGCAACAAGGAAAAATAAAACACTAGATTTATTCCTAACAAATAGACCAGGACTAGTGTTAGACTATAAAATAATTCCAGGACTGTCCGACCATGATATTGTTAGGGTCACCAATACAATAAAAACTAAAATTAATAAGATACCTAGAAGAATAATCTATCTTTGGAATAAATGTAATTCAATAAAACTACACCAATCAGCGGCTAACTTCCAACAAACTTTCCTAAGTAAATTTAACACAAATAGCCCAGTAGAAGAAATTTGGAAAGATATAAAAACAAATCTAAAAACTATAATGGATGAGAATGTTCCAACAAAACTAACATCAAATAAAATTAACAAATGCTGGTTCAATTCTAGATTGAAAAAGCTATGCAAACTAAAAGAGAACTTATTTAAGAAATATAAAGCTACCTATTCATATAGGATACACAAAAAATACTTAAAGATTAAACACTTGACACAAAAACTTAGTCGAAACCTCCAAAATGAATATATAAACAATGTAATTACCAAAGATAACAATAAAAACTTATGGTCCTTTATCAAATCTAAAAAAATGGAACCTTCAGGAATAGCCACACTAAAAGGCTCAAATAATAAAACCTATAATGATAATGAAACTAAAGCTAATATCCTTAACACATATTTTGCATCATCTTTTTCTGCCTCAGGCGACAAGGAAGTTTTAATAAATTTAAATAAAATGGAGGAAATAGGTAACATAACTGTAGATGAGATAGGTATACATTCACTCCTAAAAAACTTAAAAATAAACAAAGCTACTGGCCCAGATGATTTGCCTGCAAGATTATTAAAAGAACTAAGCAATGAACTGTCCCCAATCCTTGTAGTTCTCTTTCAAGCCTCTCTAAACCAGGGTAAAGTGCCCCAGGATTGGAAATTAGCTAACGTAACTCCACTCTTTAAGAAAGGGGATAAATCAGACCCTGGTAATTACAGGCCTGTATCACTTACTAGTATCACCTGTAAATTACTAGAACACATAATATATAGTAGAATAGTTAACCACCTTGACAAATATAATGCCCTATGCCCACATCAACACGGCTTTAGAAAAAACAGATCATGTGAAACACAATTAATAGGTTTAATAGATGAACTATCAAAAGGCTTAGACAAAAATGATCAAATAGATACAATATTACTAGACTTCTCAAAAGCATTTGACAAAGTTCACCACCTTAGTTTACTTAAAAAACTTAACTACTTTGGAATCTCAGGTTCCTTACATCACTGGATCCAAGACTTCCTTTTGGGCAGGGAGCAAACTGTAATAATTAATGGATCTAAATCTGCACCAATAAAGGTTAACTCAGGAGTTCCACAAGGAACTGTGCTAGGTCCCTTACTCTTTTTAATTTATATAAATGATTTACCCAACAACATCTCAACAGGTACAAAAGTTAGGTTATTTGCTGATGATTGTATAATCTATAGAACAATTAAATCAGAACAAGATAGCAAAATTTTACAAAAAGACTTAGATGAATTGATAAAATGGGAAACTAACTGGAGTATGTCTTTCCACCCAGAAAAGTGTCAACTGTTAAGAGTAACAAAGAAAAAGAAACAAATAAATTCAAAATATTACATTCATGGAAAAGAACTGACCCAAACTAAAGATGCAAAATACTTAGGAGTCTTAATAAATGAGAAACTATCATGGAATCCCCATGTCAATGAAGTTATTAAAAAATCAAACAAAACCTTAGGCTTTATAAAAAGGAACTTTAACAAATGTAATAGAGATATAAAACTAAAATGCTACCTCACTTTGGTGAGACCTGTACTAGAATATGCATCTTCTGTATGGGACCCATCCACCAAAGAAAACATTGATAAACTAGAACAAATTCAAAAAAGAGCTGCCAGATTCATTACTGGAGAATATTCGAAAACTGACAAGAATAACACCATTAGTTAAATCATTAAACCTTGAAACACTAGAGGATAGAAGAACCAAGAGCAAAGTAGTAATCATACATAAAGCAATTAATTCTAATTTAGAAATACAACACAAAGATAACTTAATACAACCCTCAGATAGACAAGGATAAAAACACCTTTCTTATTCCGTATGCAAGAACAAACACATACAAGTTTTCCTTCTTCCCGTCCGGAATTCGGGCGTGGAATGGGTTGCCTGAAGAATCCAGGAAAACCAACACTTTATCAACATTTAAATCTCTAATAAAAATGCAGGACTAAACACAAACCATAGATAAGCGTAGGACGCAATAATCTTCTGTATAGAAGGAGCGTCTGTAAACAGATAAGATAAGATAAGATTCATACGCTTGCTGAACCAATCAAATCAATGAATAATCTATAATTCTCTAACCAAAAACAAAAGTATGCAAATGATTAATCCTTTTTTTTAATTAGTAAGCAAAATAATGAAACAAATTAAGTGAATTTGATGAAACCTCCTATTGTTTATTTCATTATGAGTCTTTTTAAATCCCTTATATTAACTTCACCGCCGTCTCTGTCTCTCTGTCTCTCTCTCTCTCTCTCTCTCTCTCTCTCTCTCTCTCTCTCTCTCTCTCTCTGTCTGTCTGTCTTGGGCTCGGCGGGCGGAAAAACAGAAGTCAAAAATGACCCATTTCCCATGATCCGATCAAACTGAAATTTGGCACACGGACCCGTCGAACCTAACAATGCATCGTATCAAAATTTCAGATCGATCGAACGTACCATAATTAAATTAATGCATTTTTAGTTTATCCTTATATGAGGTATGTAATTCAAAATTCACTGTTTTTAAATCCCTTATATTAACTTCACCGCCGTCTCTCTCGTCTGTCTGTCTCTCTCTCTGTCTCTCTCTCATCATCTCATGGGCTCGGCGGGCGGAAAAACAAAAGTCGAAAATGACCCACTTCCAATGATCCGATCGAACTGAAATTTGGCACACGGACCCGTCTTACCTAACAATGCATCGTATCAAAATTTCAGATCGATCGAACGTACCGTAATTAAATTAATGCATTTTTAGTTTATCCTTATATGAGGTATGTAATTTAAATTCACGATTTGTTATTGTTTTTTTGCCACGTGAAAGTTTGAGCATTGAGGCGACCCAACGAAACGACGGTGCGCTTTTGTTTACATTTTACGTGTCACTCTGAGCTCGGTCAAGCGAATCGGTGACCAGACTTTTCCCCTCTCCCCCTCCCACCCCCACCCCTCCCCCCCCACTAGGGTTATGATGCAAAGTTGAGTTAAGACAGATTCAGTCTGTAAATGTTTGAAAATAATCAATACTGTTAGTTATGTCTCATATATAAGGGATTTATAGTCAAAAACTTTGTTTTTACGGGTTTGTTTTATTAAATCCCTTATATTAACTTCGCGGCCGTCTCTCTCTCTCTCTCTCTCTCTCTGTCTCTGGGCTCGGCGGGCGGAAAAACAGAAGTCAAAAATGACCCACTTCCCATGATCCGATCGAACTGAAATTTGGCACACGGACCCGTCTGACCTAACAATGCATCGTATCAAAATTTCAGATCGATCGAACGTACCGTAATTAAATTAATGCATTTTTAGTTTATCCTTATATGAGGTATGTAATTCAAAATTCACTGTTTGTTATTTTTTTTTAAATTCCAGTTCCACGTGAGTTTGAGTTGACGCCGACCGTCGTGTTGACGACGACCGTCGTGCCGACACCCCCTCACATCCCACCCCCATTTATTAAAGACAAGGGACATCACTCAGTGTCAGTCTGTAAATGTTTAAAAATAATCACTACTGTTAGTTATGTCTCATATATAAGGGATTTATAGTCAAAAACTTTGTTTTTACGGGTTTGTTTTATTTTACTAGGTGATTCTCACATAATGATTATAAAAGTGCCGAAATTTTATTCCCTTTGTTGGAGCTGTTTTGGTCAACTCTGTTTCTATCGAAATATCAATACTAAACAAAACTTACATCAAGGTGAGACTATATTAAGATAAAGGTATGATGCATCAAAATGTGAATCTAGCACGTGTGTGTACATGAAGGAGTGTTTACATCAAGGGGCATGTACATCCTTATAAGTGTACTTTAAGCTGCGTGAAATAAATGAGATGATGCCATCAATGGACAAGTACATACATTTACGTCAACCAGTATGAATATGATAGTAAATCTTCATCCAAGTACGTAAACATTAAAGGGTGTGTACAATTCAATTATTAAGAAATTTACATTTCAATGTGTTTAACAGCTGGATTATCGAAGGTGGTAAGACGTACAACTAAATCTATGTAGGTATTCATTGACTCTATATAAGACGTACAACTAAAATATGTAGGTATTCATTGACTCTATATAAGACGTACAACTAAATCTATGTAGGTATTCATTGACTCTATATAAGACGTAAAACTAAATCTATGTAGGTATTCATTGACTCTATATAAGACGTACAACTAAAATATGTAGGTATTCATTGACTCTATATAAGACGTACAACTAAAATATGTAGGTTGTTAAGTCTCTATGTTTAGGTGGATTGTACCTTGCTCTCCGCTACACACAACATACACAAGACATGACACAAGTCTGTGTAACGATGCAATGTTTATTCTACTATATACACTGTACAACTGGCTGTCTTGCCTTGACATCAATACATATATATATAACTGCTGTATGCTCAAGCATGCCCTCGGTCCGACCCGACCGCTTCTGGGCGACGTTAACTCAACTCTCTGTGCTACTGCAACCCTGCAGCTCCCCGGTCTATCCTGACCGGTCTGACCGCACAACACTGTGCGAACTACCCAGCTTTCTGCCACACACCGCACTCGTCCCGACTACTCTCTTATATACCCCCCAACTGGTCTCAACGACCCTGACGTGTCCTCTGGTCATGTCCCTGACATATCCCGTGTGACCAGAAGCTCACTCAGACATTATTCCCGTGATAGGAGTTCATACCCGTCAACAACGCCTTGACCCGACTCCAACACTGGCTCACAACAATCTCACAACAATCTCACAACAATCTCACAACAATCATTCGCAGTGATTCTCATACCCTGACATATCCCCCCTCTTCCGTTAGATTCTACTTACGGGTAGAATCTCACAATACAACAAAGTCAGGGCATGGAATCACTGCACATTACAATTACAATAATATAATACATAATGAAATAATATCTTTCAATATAATTTTATACACAACATTGCATGAAAAAAAAACACTAGTATATACAACACAGAGCATAAATCCACTTGGTCGTACCTTTATACGACTTCACTAACCCGCAACTCGTACGTTATCATTATCTTAATTCTCAAAGAACCAACCTTCTACCTACTACTGGTCATAACACCTCACATAATTAGTATCCAACAATTGACCATTTTTACGCTAGATTGTTATCTATTTACAACTGACTCTACTGGTTCCTCATATAAATGCCTTAAGATATTTATTCCAGGATTAGCTCCAGCATGAGATAATGTTATAGGGATAACTACTTATCCAAACTATAGACATTTCAGCCTGATTGTATTTAACCCATTACAATCAATTATATAACAATCATGTGCATATAGTAGTCATAATCAACATAATTCATCATAATACTCATAATCATAGACAAAATCATTATCATCATATCTCATAATTTCATAAATATATATATATATATAAATAATTACATCTCCTTATAATGAAATTTTGCCCCGAGGTCACCCGGAGCCAAAAATTATAATAAAAAACATCAGCACGAAAATACAACCATCTCATATTTATTTACAACCATCCGTAAGTACTAACTAACATAAGTACATAATCGCTATGAAACCTTACAATCATGTTCATATAATAATAATACTGGCCCGAGGTGACTCAGACCTCAATTTCTACCCAAATTAGTCCCCCTGAACAAGCAACTCTACTTGTTTTTCGACCTTCGTGACTCGGCCGAATCATAACCTGTCCTGCGAGTCCTTGTCGGTCATGGTTTGATTTCTGCTCAGTAATTATGATTGACATTACCATATTGTCATGATCCTATGATGTTATATCGTAGTTTGTCTGTGTCAACAACCATCTACCCGGCCGCCCTTGTCACAACTTTTAAATTTTTCTTGACCTCTCAATTTCCACTTTGTCTCCCCTCTATCCCCTGGTCGCCCGTAACTCGACGAATTTTGATGTAAATACTAACCAATCAGCTGCCATATCTGCTTATTGCCGAGATAAAAATCTGCAATAATGTTATCTTCACCTTAATGTATTCAACGTTGAAATCGTATTCTGTAACATCAAAGACCACTGGAAACTCTTGAATTTTCAAATTTAGTCGTATCAAATATTTAACGCTTGGTGGTCACACTGGAGCGTAAATCTCGCACCCATTAAATAGTAGGATAATTTCTGAATTCCCCATATTATTGCCAAGCATTCCCTCTCTATTGTTGAGTATCTAGTTTCTGTCAAAAAGTTTACGATAATATATTTAACCGGGTGGAGCATATTGTCTCTCTTCTGCATCAAACATGCCCCCAATCCTTCGTTGACGCATCTGTACGAACTATAAAAGGTTCCTTATGTCGGGCAGAACCAAAATGGGGTTATTTGTTAAATAGTTTTGGATTGTATCCATGCTTGTTGGCATTCCTTAGTCCAACATATATTATTAGGTTTACCCTTCTTGTAAGGTCCGTCAATGGGGGCTGTTATCGTTGAAAAATTAGGTATAAATTATTGTAATACGCTATTAGGCCACTAGTCCCCTTACTTGTTTCTTATTTTTGGGGTCGTTTTATTTCCAACACTTTGTTATATTGTTCATGTCTGGTTTTAAGATGCCTGCTCCAATTCTATGTCAGAAATTCGACTAGATTCTTTACCTATTTCTAACTTAGATGGTTTAATGGTGAACTGCCTTTTTAAAATCTCTAAAACCTCTCGAGTAACTCGTATATGCGACTCCCAGTCGTCTGTGTATACACAGATATCGTCAAAATAAGTAACTACTCTTTTTACTCCTTTGAATAATTTCTTAACAATTTTATTGAACGTTGCGGTGCGGTTGCAATCCGAATGGCATAAAGTTTATATTGATATGCCCGTCTGGGCCTTTGAAAAGCTGTGTATTCTTTGCTTTCTCCTCAAGAGGTATTTGCCAATATCCCTTTGTTAAGTTAGTTTCGTAAAGTATATGGCTTTATTCATGTGCTCTAGAGTTTATCCTGGTTAGGTATAACTTCTGCTCTTTTTTTGTAATTGCGTTCAATTTCCTATATCCACGCAAGTCCGAATCGATCCATCTTTTTTCTTAATTAAAACTAAGGGAGAGCAATATGGTGACTGTGTTTCTCGATTATACCTAGTCTAGCATCATACTAATCTCTTCTTTTAGCTGTGAACAATATGAATAGGTATTGCGTACGGTTTACGTTAATGGGCTTAGAGTCTAATAATTCTATTTTGTGCGTACCCGCCGATGTTTTCCCTGGGATATCTGAAATAATTTCCTTTGTACTCATGCACCATGTCGTCAACTTGTCTTTCTGTGTCTCCGTTAGTTCCTTATTGATGTCAATGCTGAATTAACCTGACGTTGATTAACGGAATTTGTTAATGTCTTCACTATTTACATCTTCCTCTTCTTCTTCGGCTATCCACTGTGGCACTTGGCACATAATTGTCTTTCATTTTTTCTCTGCTGCGATAAGTTCGCATCTGTGTTATCCATGTTATTTTCGACAAATTTTGTTAATCTGTTGAGGTGATAAACTATACGCTTATGTCCCTTCGCAATCTTACATTAAATTTCGATAATTTCTCGTGACGGTGAATGGACCTTCTGAATACAGAGCGAGTTATTTCTTTTTTAGGTTTCAACACGAGCACTTTGTCCCCAATTTGTATATCTTTCTCTCTAGCCCTTTGATCATAATATTGTTTATATTTATTTGCCTTCCTTATCGTGATTGCCTCTGTTTTATATAACCTGAATTTTATTCTGTTTTTGAGGTCGATTATATATTCATATGTGTTTTTACCTTCCTCTGTCGTATTTTCATTTGTTAGTATTTTCCTTAAAATTGACATTGGTCCTCTCACTTTCGCCGAAGAGGAGTTCATAAGGAGACATTGCCGTTGTCTCGTTCGGAACTTCCCGATATGCAAACAAAATTGCGGCAAAAATCTATCCCAATTGTTGGGTTCTCATTCTGCCACTTTTTTAAATGCTTTTTAGGGTGCCATTTAATCTTTCCACCATCCCGTTAGACTGTGGGTGGTAAATAGAAGAGTGACTGGATTTTATGTTAAACACAATTCACACACCTGTTTGTACATATCGGAGGAGAAACTGGGGCCCGTTATCTGACAAGATCTCTTCGGGAATCCATTCTAGAGAATATTGTTAATAGGGCCTCATAAACGTCTTGTGTTGTTATATTTTTTAGCGCAATAGCTTCAGGCCAACGAGTAGCCATATCTACCAACGTAAGGATATATCTATTCCTATTGTCACTTAATTGTAATGGCCCTACGATATCAATAGCAACCTTCTGAAATGGTGTTCCGATCACTTCCATTTGACCTAACTCAATGGGTTTTATGCTCCCCGGTGGACGTGCTTTTTGGCAAATAGGGCAAGACTTAATGAATTCTTTGATATCTATGCTCATACGTGGCCAGAAATACTGAGAAAAAATTCTGTATTTGGTTCTTCTGACTGACATGTGTCCGGCTAATGCTGTTGTATGAGCCGTTTCTAAGACTAATCGTCGGTATGGTTTCGGAATCACCAATTTTTTTTCAACACTGTTATCTATTTTAGAAATAAATATCCTGTACAGTATATTATTGTTTATTTCAAACGTTATTATTCCTTGTTTGGTGCTTTCCACCCTCTGACTTTTAGCTTTTTGCCATAGTTTATTTAGTCCACCATCCTTTGCCTGCTCCTCAGCTAAATTGATGTGTTCAAATATTTTTGGGATTGTACTAATCACCGTTTTCATTTGTGGTCCTCCCCCTTTATTTCGTTTATTCTGGGCCCTGGTAACTACGTTACCGTGATGGAATGGTGTGTCCTCGTCTGATCTAACATTTCCTAAAATCACATCTGTTACCGGATCTTCAAAAAGGGCGGACAAAAATCTACCGCAGAGATAAGGGGTTTTAATGTCTACTATAGCAGTTTCAAACGTTTTTATTGTCCCATCGATAAGTTTAACTGTAAAGGTCTGATCAGTCCTGTATTTTTTTGGTATTAAGCTCTTTCTGCACCCTACGATTGTACAGCCGGTGTCTCTAAGTAGAGAAGCTTCCTTCCCTAACAACAAGCATTTTTCGACATTTAACCTACCCGTGGACTTTCTAAAAATATCGTTCATACTCCCCACGCATTGCGTATTGCGAGACTGCCACCCTTTCCTAGGTTTATATCCCTGCCACTGTATAGTACGGCCCTGTTTGCAATCTTTGCTTAGTCATCTATCCTGGCTGTACCATGGATACTTATTTCCATTATAGCTAGATTTCTGGTCTGAGTTTTTATACTGATTTCCCTTCGCAGGCATCCTATTATTGGCCCATTTCTGTCGACAGTTGGCCATTATGTGACCCCTCTGACCACAGTTAAAACATGCACCCATTACTCGGCCCTCCGTCGAGCGACTTCTAAACTTGCCTCCATATTCACCCCTATGTTCCGCCACACCTCCTACCAGTGGCTGTGTATTGGCTATCCTACTTAGTTGTCCTTGTCCTGCCGACTTTATATGGTCAATTTGTGTCAGTACGTCCTCACATTTGGGGGCATTATTCATTAGAATTCATTTAACAGCCTCTTCCTTCATGTTCAATAATAACTTGTTTCTACATAATAAATCCCTCACCCCGTCAAATGTTCTCTCTGTTTTTGTACTGGCCACCCAATTGTCCAAACTTCTAACCAATTTTGAGTGAAATAATCTAAAATTATTACTCTCCGGTACTAGACTATTCCACGCTTCCCTGTATTTCTCCCCATTAAATCCTGCATGTTGCAAAAGGAGTTGCTTGACAGTGTCATAATCATGCAGTTTTGTCCTAACGTCTTCCGTCATTAAGAATGATTGTAACTCAACCGTTAGCCTTACTTGTAACTCTATCAGCCATTGACTTTTTGGCACTTTCGCCTGAGTCACTACATGTTCAAATGTCGCCACATATTCGTCGAGTTCTTGGGACCCGTCAAATTTTTGCAAATTTTTTTCTATTTGTCGAAGGTCTTTGTTTTCTCTCGAGTGGCCTGTCATGTCCAGTTCAGTTTCGTCTCTCCTTTTAATTTCTGCCAATTTCAATTCGTGCTCCCTTTCTTTCTGTCTCTGTTCCTCGTCATACTCTCTCTGTTCCCTTTCATGCTTCCTAATGTCCGCGGCTTCCTGTCTTCTCTTATCTTCTCGTTCGTTTTCTTCCTGTCTTCTCTTATTTTCTCGTTCGTCTTCTTCCCATTGTCTCCACTTGTCTATTACGTATTTGTTTAACTCCTGCCCCTCTAACTGTAACTTTCTCCCCGTCTCCCTAAAGTCCGCCATTATTTTATCGATATCTTGTGTTTTTTTACTTCTCGTTTCCATTGTTCCTTATTGTTCGTTTATATATGACAGGTATGCTATATCTAATTATATATATTATATTATATATATATTATTTAACAGATCAATCTTACTATAGCACACTTCCCCCATTTAACACTATTTTATAAGTAATTAAGTACGTACTTACTGTGGGTTATATTTCAGACATAATATCCATATACAATGAAAGTCCCATTACACAATAAATATCCATTCGTAAGAAGTTCACAAAGTCACACTTTTTGTAGTTTCCTTGTCACTTAGTAATGTTTTTCTCCACCTTGAATAGCTTCTCGAACTTGTCCCGATTTGAACTGTGGTGCTGTGGGTCGTCTCGGCTCCTCAGGGTCCCACTGTAGCTGGGGCGAGATGGTTGGTTCTGCAACTTGACCTCCCGGTACAGTTTGTAATCGTCTTCTCTCGTAGCTGGCACCGTCTGGTTCCGACGTCGTTGTTTCGCTGGTTCTGGTTCGAGGTATCTCTTGTAGTTGGTGTTCTTGCTGGTAATGTTCCGTACGGGACTTGCTAGGCCTCGTCTATCAGAGAATCCGCTGATACGTTGATCGTTGCCCTTGTAAGACGTATGCCCTACGATGGATACAGTAGTCTGTATCAGAGGCGCTGTACTGAAAAGTACAGGCGCACATACCGCTGTGCTGATGTGGTTCCGTCCCATCTCTCGTAGTGTTTGGCGGTGCTAGGCAATCCAGAGACAATTCGGGCCCCCATGTTAAGTCTCTATGTTTAGGTGGATTGTACCTTGCTCTCCGCTACACACAACATACACAAGACATGACACAAGTCTGTGTAACGATGCAATGTTTATTCTACTATATACACTGTACAACTGGCTGTCTTGCCTTGACATCAATACATATATATATAACTGCTGTATGCTCAAGCATGCCCTCGGTCCGACCCGACCGCTTCTGGGCGACGTTAACTCAACTCTCTGTGCTACTGCAACCCTGCAGCTCCCCGGTCTATCCTGACCGGTCTGACCGCACAACACTGTGCGAACTACCCAGCTTTCTGCCACACACCGCACTCGTCCCGACTACTCTCTTATATACCCCCCAACTGGTCTCAACGACCCTGACGTGTCCTCTGGTCATGTCCCTGACATATCCCGTGTGACCAGAAGCTCACTCAGACATTATTCCCGTGATAGGAGTTCATACCCGTCAACAACGCCTTGACCCGACTCCAACACTGGCTCACAACAATCTCACAACAATCTCACAACAATCTCACAACAATCATTCGCAGTGATTCTCATACATTTCAATGTGTTTAACAGCTGGATTATCGAAGGTGGTAAGACGTACAACTAAATCTATGTAAGTATTCATTGACTCTATATAAGACGTACAACTAAAATATGTAGGTATTCATTGACTCTATATAAGACGTACAACTAAATCTATGTAGGTATTCATTGACTCTATATAAGACGTAAAACTAAATATATGTAGGTATTCATTGACTCTATATAAGACGTACAACTAAAATATGTAGGTATTCATTGACTCTATATAAGACGTACAACTAAAATATGTAGGTATTCATTGACTCTATATAAGACGTACAACTAAAATATGTAGGTATTCATTGACTCTATCTACATCACGCCACACCTACAGCCCTATGTACGACACTTAGGATAAAAACTAGTCAGGACTGTCATTTAGTATGGATGACCAGTGACACTTTCATTGTGTAACCCAATTTAACACAACCAGTGGTCTAGCCACTAACCCAATACAATATGTTTACGCTCATTAGCCAGATTACAACAGTCAGTCAGCAAAAGTCACGTGACAAAATTTGCTGGACATCTCCCACTATACTGCTGACGAAATCACTCTGGTGATATGAGTGTTCTTTGTTTTACATTCTGAAAACATGTTAAACATTTAGCCATATTTCACCTTATGTGTGTAATAGATGGTGTCACCACCTTATGTGTGTAATAGATCGTGTAAACACCTTATGTGTGTAATAGATGGTTTCACCACCGTATGTGTGTAATAGATGGTGTCACACCCGTATGTGTGTAATAGATGTTGTCACCACCTTATGTGTGTAAGAGATGTTGTCACCACCTTATGTGTGTAATAGATGGTGTCACCACCTTATGTATTTAACAGATGGTGTCACCACCTTATGTGTGTAATAGATGGTGTCACCACCTTATGTATGTAACAGATGGTGTCAACACCTTATGTGTGTAATAGATTGTGTCACCACCTTATGTATGTAACAGATGGTGTCAACACCTTATGTGTGTAATAGATGGTGTCAACACCTTGTGTGTGTAATAGATGGTGTCACCACCTTATGTCTGTAACAGATGGTGTCAACACCTTATGTGTGTAATAGATGGTGTCACCACCTTACGTATGTAACAGATGGTGTCAACACCTTATGTGTGTAATAGATGGTGTCACCACCTTACGTATGTAACAGATGGTGTCAACACCTTATGTGTGTAATAGATGGTGTCACCACCTTACGTATGTAACAGATGGTGTCAACACCTTATGTGTGTAATAGATGGTGTCACCACCTTACGTATGTAACAGATGGTGTCAACACCTTATGTGTGTAATAGATGGTGTCACCACCTTACGTATGTAACAGATGGTGTCAACACCTTATGTGTGTAATAGATGGTGTCACCACATTACGTATGTAACAGATGGTGTGAACACCTTATGTGTGTAATAGATGGTGTCACCACATTACGTATGTAACAGATGGTGTCAACACCTTATGTGTGTAATAGATGGTGTCACCACATTACGTATGTAACAGATGGTGTCAACACCTTATGTGTGTAATAGATGGTGTCACCACCTTACGTATGTAACAGATGGTGTCAACACCTTATGTGTGTAATAGATGGTGTCACCACATTACGTATGTAACAGATGGTGTCAACACCTTATGTGTGTAATAGATGGTGTCACCACATTACGTATGTAACAGATGGTGTCACCACATTACGTATGTAACAGATGATGTCACCATATGAATGTGTAATATTAATACAATTTGGTTGTTTTATTGTTTTAAATCATGCTATTTTATGTGTAAGATTTGGTCAGATTAATATCACCAATAGCTTTGAAAATCCCCAAGCATCTCGTCAGGTAACAACACCTCGCATCTCGTCAGGTGAGACCAGGTGATAAGATAACGCTGTATGAAATCCCAGCCTCCTAGAAGAGTCCCCAGCGACCATTCATCTTCTGTCTTGTAATCAATACGAAGATAGTTATGAAATATGTGTAAAATTGATCCAAGTTTAATGCCTCTCCCGGGCAACATGACAGAGGTCGTTTAAAAATGTCTTTGTTATCATCCGCGACCAGTCACTTTTAAATCTCTGACACATTATCAGAGAAGGGGACATTACTACGGTGATGACATTGGAACCTACGTTCACCTTCGCGGAGCATGAGTTTTGCGCGTGATTGAGGGGAATGTACTCTTCCCATTGGTTCATCGTACTGATAAATGGGTAGGAGAGTATGGCAAATTTCCATCAATGATGCAAAAGCTTGCCGAGGTTACTGAGACAGTTCGTTGTGATTGGTGGGTTTTGGTGGAAAACCTTTTGATGAGATTAAAGTTATTTATCATTTTAATAATCATTTGGTGGCAGAGGTTAGAATTGTTTGTGTGTTTTGTTTGCCCCAAAAATAATGATCCCTTTCAAAATTGTTTATTAAAGGTCAATGGGTGTTCTTTGTTGTTTTGATTTTTTGTTGTGTTTTTTTTCCTGCTGTGTAGTTATCTTGTCTTATCGTATCTGTTTACAGACGCTCCTCTATATAGAAGATTATTGCGTCCTACGCTTATCTGTTGTTTGTGATTAGTCCTGCATTTTCATTAGAGATTTAAATGTTGATAAAGTGTTGACTTTCCTGGTTTCTTCAGGCAACCCATGCCACGCCCGAATTCCGGACGGTAAGAACGAAAATTTGTATGTGTTTGTTCTTGCATACGGAATAAGAAAGGTGTTTTTATCCTTATGTCTATCTGAGGGTTGTATTAAGTTATCTTTGTGTTGTATTTCTAAATTAGAATTAGTTGCTTTATGTATGATTACTACTTTGCTCTTGGTTCTTCTATCCTCTAGTGTTTCAAGGTTTAATGATTTAACTAATGGTGTTATTCTTGTCAGTTTCTAATATTCTCCAGTAATGAATCTGGCAGCTCTTTTTTGAATTTGTTCTAGTTTATCAATGTTTTCTTTGGTGGATGGGTCCCATACAGAAGATGCATATTCTAGTACAGGTCTCACCAAAGTGAGGTAGCATTTTAGTTTTATATCTCTATTACATTTGTTAAAGTTTCTTTTTATAAAGCCTAAGGTTTTGTTTGATTTTTTAATAACTTCATTGACATGGGGATTCCATGATAGTTTCTCATTTATTAAGACTCCTAAGTATTTTGCATCTTCAGTTTGGGTCAGTTCTTTTCCATGAATGTAATATTTTGAATTTATTTGTTTATTTTTCTTTGTTACTCTTAACAGTTGACACTTTTCTGGGTGGAAAAGACATACTCCAGTTAGTTTCCCATTTTATCAATTCATCTAAGTCTTTTTCTAAAATTTTGCTATCTTGTTCTGATTTAATTGTTCTATAGATTATACAATCATCAGCAAATAACCTAACTTTTGTTCCTGTTGAGATGTTGTTGGGTAAATCATTTATATAAATTAAAAAGAGTAAGGGACCTAGCACAGTTCCTTGTGGAACTCCTGAGTTAACCTTTATTGGTGCAGATTTAGATACATTAATTATTACAGTTTGCTCCCTGCCCAAAAGGAAGTCTTGGATCCAGTGATGTAAGGGGCCTGAGATCCAAAGTAGTTAAGTTTTTTAAGTAAACTAAGGTGGTGAACTTTGTGAAATGCTTTTGAGAAGTCTAGTAATATTGTGTCTATTTGATCATTATTGTCTAAGCCTTTTGATAGTTCATCTATTAAACCTATTAATTGTGTTTCACATGATCTGTTTTTTCTAAAGCCGTGTTGATGTGGGCATAGGGCATTATATTTGTCTAGGTGGCTAACTATTTTACTATATATTATGTGTTCTAGTAATTTACATGTGATACTAGTAAATGATACAGGTCTGTAATTAACAGGGTCTGATTTATCACCTTTCTTAAAGAGTGGAGTTACGTTAGCTAATTTCCAATCCTGGGGAACTTTACCCTGGTTGAGATAGGCTTGAAAGAGAACTACAAGGATTTGGGGACAGTTCATTGCTTAGTTCTTTTAATAACTTTGCAGGCAATTTATCTGGGCCAGTGGCTTTGTTTATTTTTAAGTTTTTTAGGAGTGAATGTATACCTATCTCGTCTACAGTTATGTTACATTTTCACTAGCGCTTATACATTGCAACTATCAAAAGTAGGATTGACATATATCACAATAAGCCGTTGCATTGTCGTTTGCATTTTATAATTCAGTGAACTCATTCCATGCGCTATATTGTCAACGCACTTAAGGGGAGACATCTATTGTGGACCCATGTCTGGCTAGCTCCTGACTTCCGGATTCAGCTGGGAAGACTAATTTTGGTCACCGATGGAGTTATTCCATCACCAATTACCTCTCTTGACTCATGCCTGGAAACTTTTCACCCATAGCTTACGTGTCGTTGTAATGATAAAACTACACGTATCTGAATAGAAAAGTCTAAAAGGGTTTATCCTCTTATTCTAATAAGTAATAGATACTTTCATTAAATATTAGATTACCAGTATTACAAGATTGTTTTAAAATACTGGCTTATTATGTAACATTAGAGAAAGCAATTTTTTTATTTTTTTTATATTTTATTTTTTTAATTTTTTTTTAGATGCACTTGATTTATTTATTTTTTAAAAAAATAAAGTTTCGAATACACGTTGACAGGATACTATAAATACACTCAGACCTCGCTAAGTCGACCTTCCTTAAGTCGAAATCTTCCCTTAATCGAATAACTGTTAGTTCCCGGTCATATTCCATACGACCAATGCATTTTAGATCTTCTTAACTCGAATATTTTTAGCTTTCAACCTCAATTAGTCGAATTTTCCAAGGCGTTTGAGTTATTATTCTGAGGCAACATTTCAGAACACGCCAAGACGGCTTCATCTCATATGAAACATCCGACGCCACCTTTCTTTCCTATCAAACCTTCTCGCCGGCATTGCTGCCCCCCCCTCCGCCCTTCCCACCAAAAATATAATAAACTGTTATAATACAGTAATTTAGCCGCAAAAACATTGTCCTTGATTAATCTGCACCTATTACGCCATTTCCCCTACCTCGAAAACTCCGTAAATCAATTTTGTTTTCGGTTCGACTTAGCGAGGTCCTACTGTGTAACGTTCGATTACCAAAATATTTATCAACATAAAGGGAAGTAATTTACTTAACGAAACGTAAAAGTTAGGGGCCGTCCATAAATGACGTCACGCAATTTTGGCCGATTTTTCACCCCCTCCCCCCCCTCGTCACGCGTCGTCACAAAAAGTTAGACACCCCCTCCAAAAATACGTCATAGAGTTTTGACCCCCCCCCACCCAAAAAAAAACCCACCTTATTTTCTATTTTAAAATAAGTATGTTTCAAATCACTTTTTGTCATTTAAGTATTTATTTAGAGTAAGTCTGCATTGTAATATCGTAACACACGTGAAGCTATGCAAAACGGCATTAAATAAATTGTAAGCCAGTGCTTCTCAAACTTGTTCGTATTAGACGAGCGGCAGGATTTTTACATTTCACCAGGTATCCGTGCATTCTTTTCCCGTTTTGACGTTATTTTCCTTGTACTGACGTGATAGCAAAATGAGCCCCTAGATGGCTTAAAGACCTATAAGATTAAGTATGAATTCGGCTTGTTTTATATAATAATTTATTATTTTTATTTTAGTTATAAATTCGCTAGAATCGTTTCCTTTGGGGTTAATAATAATATTAACATAAACTTTTATAATTTTAATTTTTAGGTATCCGATTGAACCAGTCCGTTTTTTAAAAACGTTTAACCGGCCTTTAAAAAGAACTGTGTTAACATCCTTAGTTTATATTTTATTTTTAATGCATAAAAATTAAACATTGACTTTTAATCATCACGGTTAACTTCTTTGTTTAGAAAAAAAATATTTTAAAATAATATTTGTAAAGTGTATTTTTAAAAAATCCCTCAATTGACTGTGGGGCATCCCGTAAGAAAGAGGTCGGCGAACAGGGGTAAATTACCCCATCTGGGGTCAAAGGGAATTCTTGGGGTGTAATGCAGACTCATTTGGGACATATAAAATCCACTACAATCCACTAGATATATTAAAATACGTCATGTGTACAATTTGTAAGTGTACGCTTCGAACATATGCCCACTATTGAACCGGTTCCTTCCAGAAAATGCTTTTTTTTTAATTTGACAACTATGTAGATATATTTCTTACCTACGTATTACACGAAGACACCTAAATCCACCCTACTTTCATTTATATTGACACGAGTGACAATAATCTTAATCCACATGACTTGACTGTATCAAGTATCCGTTCTGTGATATTTAAAATTAATGCCTTAAAAACTGAGCTAAGAAGAAAAGTTGTTTTGTGCTACTCTCGAATTGCGATGTCAAGAATTTGATGCATTCAATAAAGTTAATGAATACTATTATATCTATAATGGCCAGTGTCGTTAGACCAAAAACCAATAGAACAATTATATCAAACTTAAAACGTTTATAATTGTATTTTAAAAAAATAATACTTTTTTTAAATTAAAAAAGGATATTCCGTGTCGCTTTGACTTAAAATTTATACACATAATCATATTCAGATCATTTTTAGACACTTATCATGCTTGTAAAGCTCACCAGTTGCATTTTCGGGGGGGGGGCCTAACGACGCTCCCCCAAAACCCCGCCTGAGTCATGTGGGCGGGACCTCGAGTCTGGGGAGGGAGGGGGTAACGCACACATAAATTATTTAATTTTGGGTAACGGATAAAAAAGTTCGCCGACTCCTATCGTAAGAAAACCAAACGGAGCTGCGGTTACATCACAAATGCTTTGATGTCAACATCAAACTACAGAGGGTAACAATTTTATACGTTCTCTTGTGGGTTCTCAAACTTAAGGATTGTAATTAGATTTAATTTTCATTTCTTGATAACTTACGCCAACCGGCGTCTGATGGCCTACGGACCGGCACTTTGAGAAGCACTGGTGGTTTAGGGGGGGAAAATCATTAAATAAATTGTAAGCGACCAAATATTACAGTGGAAATTTTATTTAAAGTTACCCTTTTGATGTGACGTCACATTTCTTCAACTCCCTCCCTCCCCTTCGTCACGCATCGTCACAAAAGTGTGATCCTCCTCCCCCATAGGTGCGTGACGTCATTTATGGACGGCCCCTTATTTACAATGTATACTCTTTTTTTTAAAGCCCTAATTTTTCTAAAGGACCAAACTTTTATTGTCTGTGATTACTATGAATCATAAAATTTATATAGCTATTTAGTTTTAATCCTTATTATGAAACATGATATACATTTTACTTTAAAACCGATTTCTTATATTGACATTAACGATATGTTATTAAGTGATGAAGTTATTTTTCGAAACTTTTTCACAAAATTAAATTGACTTGTTTTAAGTCACACAAATGGTGTTTCAGTTTAAAAAGAACAAATGCTATCAGACCTTGGGATATTTCCTCATATCTTGGGAATTCAGGAATAATTTCGCTAAGTCTCAACTTATCTGTTACAGACACTCCTTGTATACAGTAGATTATTGCGTCCTACGCTTATCTATGGTTTGTTTTTAGTCCTGCATTCCTATGAGAGATTTAAATGTTGTTAAAGTGTTGGTTTCCATGGTTTATTCAGGCAACCCATTCCACGCCCGAATTCCGGACGGGAAGAACGAAAAGTCTTTAAAACCTCGGGGAAATCTTTAATATTGTGCGGTTTGAGTGTTAAAATATTTACAGGCGGTTGTTTGGAGGGAAGGGTGGTATAAACAAAAGTAAACTATGCCAAAAATATGTTCCACCTGTATTGATTTCTGGGACTGAAGCCTTCTTGATTACATGTTCTTTGTTCTGGGCCAAGCCTGGGACTGAAGCCTTCTTGATGACATGTTCTCTGTTCTGGGCCAGGCCTGGGACTGAAGCCTTCTTGATTACATGTTCTCTGTTCTGGGCCAAGCCTGGGACTGAAGCCTTCTTGATTACATGTTCTCTGTTTTGGGCCAAGCCTGGGACTGAAGCCTTCTTGATTTCATGTTCTCTGTTCTGGGCCAAGCCTGGGACTGAAGCCTTCTTGATTACATGTTCTCTGTTCTGGGCCAGGCCTGGGACTGAAGCCTTCTTGATTACATGTTCTCTGTTCTGGGCCAGGCCTGGGACTGAAGCCTTCTTGATTACATGTTCTCTGTTCTGGGCCAGGCCTGGGACTGAAGCCTTCTTGATGACATGTTCTCTGTTCTGGGCCAGGCCTGGGACTGAAGCCTTCTTGATTACATGTTCTCTGTTCTGGACCATGCAGGCCTGGGACTGAAGCCTTCTTGATTACATGTTCTCTGTTCTGGGCCAAGCCTGGGACTGAAGCCTTCTTGATTACATGTTCTCTGTTCTGGGCCAGGCCTGGGACTGAAGCCTTCTTGATTACATGTTCTCTGTTCTGGGCCAAGCCTGGGACTGAAGCCTTCTTGATTACATGTTCTCTGTTCTGGGCCAAGCCTGGGACTGAAGCCTTCTTGATTACATGTTCTCTGTTCTGGGCCAAGCCTGGGACTGAAGCCTTCTTGATTTCATGTTCTCTGTTCTGGGCCAAGCCTGGGACTGAAGCCTTCTTGATTTCATGTTCTCTGTTCTGGGCCAAGCCTGGGACTGAAGCCTTCTTGATTACATGTTCTCTGTTCTGGGCCAGGCCTGGGACTGAAGCCTTCTTGATTACATGTTCTCTGTTCTGGGCCAGGCCTGGGACTGAAGCCTTCTTGATTACATGTTCTCTGTTCTGGGCCAGGCCTGGGACTGAAGCCTTCTTGATTACATGTTCTCTGTTCTGGGCCAAGCCTGGGACTGAAGCCTTCTTGATTACATGTTCTCTGTTCTGGGCCAAGCCTGGGACTGAAGCCTTCTTGATTACATGTTCTCTGTTCTGGGCCAAGCCTGGGACTGAAGCCTTCTTGATTACATGTTCTCTGTTCTGGGCCAGGCCTGGGACTGAAGCCTTCTTGATGACATGTTCTCTGTTCTGGGCCAGGCCTGGGACTGAAGCCTTCTTGATTACATGTTCTCTGTTCTGGACCATGCAGGCCTGGGACTGAAGCCTTCTTGATTACATGTTCTCTGTTCTTGGCCAAGCCTGGGACTGAAGCCTTCTTGATTACATGTTCTCTGTTCTGGGCCAGGCCTGGGACTGAAGCCTTCTTGATTACATGTTCTCTGTTCTGGGCCAGGCCTGGGACTGAAGCCTTCTTGATTACATGTTCTCTGTTCTGGGCCAAGCCTGGGACTGAAGCCTTCTTGATTACATGTTCTCTGTTCTGGGCCAAGCCTGGGACTGAAGCCTTCTTGATTACATGTTCTCTGTTCTGGGCCAAGCCTGGGACTGAAGCCTTCTTGATTACATGTTCTCTGTTCTGGGCCAGGCCTGGGACTGAAGCCTTCTTGATGACATGTTCTCTGTTCTGGGCCAGGCCTGGGACTGAAGCCTTCTTGATTACATGTTCTCTGTTCTGGACCATGCAGGCCTGGGACTGAAGCCTTCTTGATTACATGTTCTCTGTTCTTGGCCAAGCCTGGGACTGAAGCCTTCTTGATTACATGTTCTCTGTTCTGGGCCAGGCCTGGGACTGAAGCCTTCTTGATTACATGTTCTCTGTTCTGGGCCAAGCCTGGGACTGAAGCCTTCTTGATTACATGTTCTCTGTTCTGGGCCAAGCCTGGGACTGAAGCCTTCTCGATTACATGTTCTCTGTTCTGGGCCAAGCCTGGGACTGAAGCCTTCTTGATTACATGTTCTCTGTTCTGGGCCAGGCGTGAACTGCAGTAGCCAATAATAAATCTGAGCCATTTAGTCACAGTATTTTCTCTTTTACTGTAAGATGGGGTGGGTCACATTTTTTTAAAAACCATGACGTTCCTTCTATGTAGAAGATTATTGCGTCCTACGTTATATTATAAGAACGTACAGACCATGCTGACCTGTTGGCCAGTGACGCAGCGTTCATAGGTCAAGCCTGTGAGAGGATTGTGTGCCGCAGTGCACAGTCACCTTTGTTTCCCTAACTAACTAGTGTCAGGTACTCATTTGGCCACGGCTATAAGGGAACTTTGTTGTCAGGTACCCATTCGCAGGGCCAGCCTTAGCAATTACGGGTTCCTATGCGAAATGGATTGCGTGGGGCCCAGTCTGGGTAGGGATAAGGATAATAAGTGAATATGTACATCTAGAATTCGCGCGGGGCCCCCTACGGCCGCATAGGTGGCAGTGGCCTAAGGCCAACCCTGCCCATTCGGTCACATCTATGTGACATTGTTGTCAGGTACCTAGCGGGACACGGCTATCAGTGGACACTGTTGTCAGGTACCTAGCGGGACACGGCTATCAGTGGCTATTGTTGTTAGGTACCTAGCGGGACACGGCTATCAGTGGCTATTGTTGTCAAGTACCTAGCGGGACACGGCTATCAGTGGCTATTGTTGTTAGGTACCTAGCGGGACACGGCTATCAGTGGACACTGTTGTCAGGTACCTAGCGGTACACGGCTATCAGAGGCTATTGTTGTTAGGTACCTAGCGGGACATGGCTATCAGTGGCTATTGTTGTCAGGTACCTAGTGGGACACGGCTATCAGTGGACACTGTTGTCAGGTACCTAGCGGTACACGGCTATCAGTGGCTATTGTTGTCAGGTACCTAGTGGGACACGGCTATCAGTGGACACTGTTGTCAGGTACCTAGCGGTACACGGCTATCAGTGGACACTGTTGTCAGGTACCTAGCAGGACACGCTTTCAGTGGCTATTGTTGTCAGGTACCTAGTGACTAGTGGGACACGGCTATCAGTGGCTATTGTTGTCAGGTACCTAGCAGGACACGCTTTCAGTGGTTTTGTTGTCAGGTACCTAGTGGGAAACGGCTATCAGTGGACACTGTTGTCAGGTACCTAGCGGTACACGGCTATCAGTGGCTATTGTTGTCAGGTACCTAGCAGGACACGCTTTCAGTGGCTATTGTTGTCAGGTACCTAGCAGGACACGCTTTCAGTGGCTATTGTTGTCAGGTACCTAGTGGGACACGGCTATCAGTGGACACTGTTGTCAAGTACCTAGCGGTACACGGCTATCAGTGGCTATTGTTGTCAGGTACCTAGCAGGACACGCTTTCAGTGGCTATTGTTGTCAGGTACCTAGTGGGACACGGCTATCAGTGGCTATTGTTGTCAGGTACCTAGCAGGACACGCTTTCAGTGGCTATTGTTGTCAGGTACCTAGTGGGACACGGCTATCAGTGGCTATTGTTGTCAGGTACCTAGCGGTACACGGCTATCAGTGGCTATTGTTGTCAGGTACCTAGTGGGACACGGCTATCAGTGGACACTGTTGTCAGGTACCTAGCGTTACACGGCTATCAGTGGACATTGTTGTCAGGTACCTTTCGGGACACGGCTATCAGTGGCTATTGTTGTCAGGTACCTATCGGGACACCCCAAGCCACTGGAACATGTCCCTGACTTTACTGAAGCTTGAACCAGCGACTATCGGTACGCCAGTCGAGGGAGCGCTACATGACCCTTAGACCTTTCATAATTCGGTAATTGGACTATTCGTTAATAAATTGACATTCAATTGACCTACTCGAATAAATAATATAATTTGTTCCGAGTTTTGGAATACCCAAAAAATCTTAAAGTACAAGGCCGAGATTGTCATCAGAGGCGTCACTAGGAGGTGCGGGTGGTGTGTACCGCACCGTGGGACATCATCTCAAGGGGTGGCATGGTGGGGCACAGTGGTCAGGTGGCATGCGCACTCGGCAGGCGTACGGATGGTCATGAGCTCAATCTTATCTTATCTTATCTGTTTCAGACGCTCCTTCTATACAGAAGATTATTGCGTCCTACGCTTATCTATGGTTTGGGTTTTTATTCCTGCATTCTTATTAGAGTTTTAAATGTTGATATGAGTCCACCAAGCTCCAAACGGGTACCTAACATTAGTTAGGAAACACAGGCGGCTGGGCATAGCGTGGAACCCTCATAGCAGTGGCGTCACTTGCCAACAGAACAGCATTAGAATTGTATGTGGACGCAATAATGTTCTATATAGAAGGAGCGTCTGTATGATGAATAGGTAAGACAAATTGTTAAATTCTGTATATTCCCTTATTTGTCACTGGCAGACTGGGAGCAAGATTATGGGGTAAGTCGTAAGGAGGTGACACCATGATCTATGATCTAACGCACTGGGTGTCACCAATCCTAGTGACACCTCTGATTGTCATTACAGTACAAGGTGAATACTTTCATTACAGAATCGGCTTCGGAAACTATCGGAACAGTGGCGTAGCTAGGGGGGGGCGGTGGGGGCGGTCCGCCCCGGGCGGCACTCATTTAGGGGCGGCATTTGTGGGCATTTGAAAAGTACAACCGTTTTCGTCAACCGCCCTTTTTCTTTTGAAGGGGGAAAACCAAGGTGAAACAAAAATAGTCGCAATTTCGAGTCTTAATTAACGGATTTACACAACGTTTGTTTGATTACATAGTGGATATTATAGCTAATGCAAAACCGTTCAAAATTTTTTAATCGCTCAAAAAACGTATCCATTTGTTTGGAAAACTAAGCGGTATAAGTCACAGATGACTCTGATAACGCTTTTATAAGAAAACTACCCCCAAAAAAACACAACAGGGCCGGGCCGATTAATGTGTGCTATTAATATCGCCACGACAGTTTTTAACGTGGAATTTCGACTTCGCAGAATGATGCGCGAACAAGTACTTACAAGGCATGGTGGTTCAAATATTGTGTTTAACTTGCAAGTAGTAATTTATATTACCGTTTCAGTTTTCAGTAAATTATTGTAAGGTAAGTTATTATAAATTTATTTTGTTTTTATTGCGTAAAGTAGCACACATAATTTGTGTTTTTCATTAAAAACGGTTATTCATTAAGCATGTGATGCCTATCCAATTAAAGTAATAGTAATGTGTAAATAATTTGAATTCGTCTATTTTATGGAATATTATGAAGATTTATGACAAAAATATGTAAAAATTCAAATTTCTCTGTTAATAAACACCACAATTGGCATAATAATTTCGAAAAAGACCTAATTTAAACTTTCAAGCGTCTTGTAAAAATTGACATCTGAAGAAGTAACTAGGAAAACGAGTTCAGATGCTGGAATTTTACTCAATTCTATGCAATCTTTTTCTCTTCTATTTTATCTCAATTTATGGGAACCCGTCATTTTTTAAAATTAATGCAAAGCCATTGCATGGAACAAAGAGATGTGCTAATACAAAATGCTGTTATATCAACCAAACAATTTGTGAAGAGATGGAGATATCAACTGAACGCCTAGTTAGAAGGAGAAAAATATGAGTAGGGAAAATTCAGAAGACGTGGTTCTATCTTTAGAATAAGAAGTACAACGAGAAATGTTTTTATCCATGGATGAAATTATAAAATAAAATGAAATAACGCTTTGAAGAGTTGCATTTCCTTGCAAGAAAATATTCTTATATAATACCACGAAACCTACTAAATGAAGCTTTTGAACATCAAATAAATTACTTTATTGACATTGACAGTTCAATATGGAACGAAAAAGGATCCAGGTTTTTATGGCTGTACCTACACTACAAGAAGAGGCATTATGTTAGAAGAACAGGGGAAAAGGCACCTTTGATCTATTAAAATTTATTCAACTGTATAGATTGGAAAATTCTGTTCCCAACATTGTAATTTTGCTATGAATTTTTTCAACTACTGCTATCAGTGTCGCTAGTTGTGAAAGGAGCTTCTCCAAACTGAAGTTGATAAAAAATTATCTTCGTTCCACAATGAGCTATTAAAGACAACAAAATCTTGCAATATTGTCCATAGAACAAGATATTACAAATAATTTTAATTTTGATAGCGTAATACACGATTTTTATATTATGAAAGTTAGGAAAGTAAATGTATAAATATGTTAACATACTAATGTACAGAGGCGTAACTGGTTTTTGACGCCCTTCGCTAATTTAGTTTTTGGCGCCTTTTATTTAAATAAAAATTTAAAAATTGGAGATTTTGCGGCGCACTTTAGAACTGGCGCAGGCCGGCGCCCTTTGCAACTGCCCCAATGCCAAGCCATTGTTACGCTACTGCTAATGTATACAATTTCTTTGTTTAAAAAAAAATCATTCATTTAAAAATACGACATAAAAGAATAGTAACAGTAATTGGTAATGTTTTTTGGGGTGTAAATTTGGAATATGTTTTGTCTCTTGGGGGCGGGGGGGGGGCTGCGACCTCAGTAACTTTCTTGTGGCCTTTAAAAAATGATCTTGTATTTTTATAAATGTGTATTTATAGGTATATAATCTTATGCGGCCTCTTTTATTACTGCTTACATAAATATGGCATGCAATGGTAAACGTGTTCCCCACTTTGACTTCGTTTCAATTACAATTATTTATTCATGTTCATTCATTTTAAAAAACCATAATATAATCGACTAAGTGACCGCCCATAAATGAAGCACGCTATTTTGGCTGATTTTACACCCCCGCCCCCCTCGTCACAAAAACGTAGACTTTTTCTTCAATAAGACGTCACAAAGCCGTATTTTCTGTTTGAAAATGAGCATGTTTCAAATTAAATTTTTGCCATTTAAGTATGTTTTTAGTGTAAGGGTGCATTCTAATATCGTAACACGCGTTTTACATAAACGTCATTAAATAAAGTGTCAGTAATCAAATATTTAAGTGGAAATTTATTTAAAGTTGCGCGTTTTGACGTGACGTCACATTTCTTAAACACCTCCCCCTTCGTCACATCCGTGTGACTCCCCCCCCCAGGTGCGTGACATCATTTATGGACGGCCCGTAAAAAGGGCGGCAAATTGGAGACCGCCCCGGGCGCCAAAAGTTCTAGCTACGCCACTGTATCGGAAGTGTCCATTTGGTTACGGAAGGATGCCTTGTAGGATCTGGGGCAATATTTATATAAACCTGGGGAATTATGATAAGTATGAGTGGCAGGAGACACATTTAATTGAAACCGAAAACAAACATGGCGGAATCAGCAGGTCAACGCGAAGCAAGACGACAAAAAATCCTTAGAAATCAAAAAGAGCGGATGGAAAGATTACAGGGAATCTATAAAAAAGGTAGTTAAATGCAGCTACATTTAAATTAGTAATAGGCTAAGGGCATGCTTTTTAATTTGAAATCTCCTTTCCCTGCTCTGCCTTGTCTTGTGACTTATTACTTATTATTAACTTACTTTTTTAAGTTCCACTTTTATTCATAAATAAACCCAGATCTATTAATAATTAATATCGTATTATATATGCGTATAAAATATTAAGAAGAGTTTGTTAAGATATAGTAGCAACTTAGTTTTTTTTGAAGTGTCTACTGCTAAGACTAGTCGTAGCACTAGCCAGGAAACTTCTGCTACGACTAGTCGAAGCAGAAGTTTCCTGACTATGACATTTTGTAGCGCTAGAAACATCCCGTCGAATTTTCTACTGCTAAGACTGTCGTAGCAGCATTTTCCTGGCTTGCGTTACGACATGTCGTAACGCTAGCAACATCCTAAAAAGTAAAAAGCTAAGGTTGTTAAGACCGCTCGTTTTTGAGGACCGGTTAACCTTTCAAAAAGAGACCGGTTAACCGGTTAGCCGCTCCGTATTTATACAATTTATACCATGTTTAGTGCACCATCAAGAGAATGGATCAAATTTTCCCATCGCGTCGTTTAATTTGACATCAAAGAGCCCGTGATGTACCGACTCTAGTGTTGCTGTCAAAACAGCGAATTCACAAAAAAAATCCCCAACAAAGAATTAAACTGTAATGATATTCAATTTTTATGTAATAATAGTATTAAAACGGCATATTATAAATTGTTGTCAAGTCAGTTTGTTTTTGAGGACCGGTTAATCATTTTTAAAAAAAGCCAGTTTTACTGAAAAGAATATTATTATTATTAAGAAAACGCTTTGATTTTGACGTCACGGTCGCTCGCGTGTTGGCTCTGGTATTCTGCCGTAACACAACAAAAAATTAACTCCGGGTAATAAGCTAATATACCACGTAATAAGCTAATATACCGACTAAATGAAGTTACGGTTAACCAGTCCTGATAAAACGGAGTAAACAGTGATAATAAGATGGAATTTATTTAAATTAAATACCATATTATGTTTCACTCGTCAACTTGCCAGAATTATTGAATTTCGCCGCGCACACGACGACCCCCCCCCCACCCAATAGGGTGGGGTTGAGCTACACTCGCCATTTTCCAAGGCATGCTCTGACTCAATTTAAAAAGAAAAATGTTCCTTCCCCCAACCCACTGTAGATGTATAACAGTGGGGGAGGGGAGGGAAGGTGTCTCTTCGCGCGGTCTTGTATTGGTATGTCAAAGCAAGAGGCTTCCTTTTATATAAACATCAAAGACCTTTCAAGCCTTCTAGCCTTTCTCCCCCCCCCCACCACCCTCATTATCCCTAACTAGAAAACTCCGTAACTTGTCCCCCCCCCGGTCCCTTTGAGTTGACCGTGGTTCTCATGAAGCTCTCATACAGTGCCTCGACAACTAAGCAAATTAAAATTTAAACAAAAAAAAGCATTCCTTAGCCATAGGCGAAGTAGACTAATAGTGATGACGTGTATATTATTTAGATACCGGAATAGGGAGAAAGCGATTTGAAGTCAACTCAACACAACAAAAACGAACTCCTGGGTAAAAAGCTATTACGGGCTTATTGAAGTTGCGTGGGGGCTTATTGAATTTGCGGTTAACCGATCCTGATTAAATAGGACCGGTCCTGATCTGAGGACCGGTTAGCCGTTAACAACCTTATAAAAAGTAATCATTGATAAATCTTGAAGAGTTTTTTTTTCATTCTGAATAGCTATATTACATTCTTAAGACCTGATATATTTACTGTAACCTAAGGTGACCAGATTTTTCGGGGGGCAAAGCAGGACAGAGGGAGGGGGGGTAAGGGAACCCCCAGGTTTCTGGAGCAAAAAATCGGGACGTCTGGTCACTTTTGCGGGACATGAAGTCTGAAATCGGGACGTATGTCTGGTCACCTTACTCTTACCTATCGGGATCGCCGACAAGTCACGGGAAAGCCGTATCAAGGAGTAAAATGTATATAACCACAGAAATCGACGCACCACCGGCTTAGCTAATAATAAAGCAATTTAAATTTATTAAAAAATCACTGTTTTGAATATTTAATTAAATTTAAGAAAATATTAATTCATTCTTACCCAAAATCCAATACAACCAATTTTATTTTTTATCAAATAAAGTATTGAAAAAAGCGGGACAAACGGGCGTCCAGCCGGGACAAGCGAGGGTCTGCGGTACATGAGCCTGAAATCGCCTAAATCGGGACGTCTGGTCACCTTACTGTAACCACACTGACATTATAATGATGTAATGTAAGATATCATTTAGCAAAGTAAGTTGACTGTCAGTGTAAATAATTAAAATGCCCATAAGTCATAAGTACTATAACTGATAACTACTATAACTATACTATAAGATATAATTTATGTGTGTATTAATTCTAAAATCGCAATTTATTTAAATATATTTAATCAACGTATCCGCTTTGCAGAATAACTTATAAGCAGTACAAAATTTACAATCACCAGGTTTGCCAACACCCTAATTATAGTTAAAATTAATATTTTATTTTTTTAAAAATAATTATTAAAAATATATATACAGTCGAAACCGCTTAAGTCGACGGCGTTGGGGTATGAAAAATGGCATCGACATAACCGATGATCGGTTAAAACGAAAACCAATATGGCGGCAAAATATTAACATGCGCTTGAAATTTCTTTATATACGTGTTGTGCGTTAATTAGTGATGGGACGATTAATCAGAATCGTATCGGAATATACGAAATATCAATATAATGTTAAATTATGTGATATATTATATTATGCGAAATGGAACGTCCTTGCTAGTATGATTTATGTAAATGAATTAGTGACTCGGCTCTGACTGAGGCTCTAGTTCACTAGTTCTAGTTCATTTGATTGCTTGTTCGTCCTTGAACTTTATTATTTCATGCTATTTACTACTTATACTAATGATGTAATTATAATTAAAGTCATAATCTTAGTGTAAGTTTATTACTAATAAATACCAAGGCATTTATTTGTATAAGGACCAAGGAAAACAATCAATATTCAAATAAATAAATTTGTTAATAATTGACTACCATTACGCTAGGACTAGTGTTTACCGTAGTTGCGACTATCCAACGACCGCTTACACTCATCTTTAAAAATGTTTAGGCTTATTTATTTAAGTTTTAAGTCTTCGGAATTTAAATAATTTATTCAGCTGCAACTTCAATAAGCCCGTAATAGCTTTTTACCCCGGAGTTCGTTTTTGTTGTGTTGAACGACAGTGACTTCAAATCGCTTTCTCCCTATTCCGGTATCTAAATAATATACACGTCATCAGTATAAGTCTACTTCGCCTACGGCTAAGGAATGCTTTTTTTTTAAATTTTAATTTGCTTAGTTGTCGAGGCACTGTACGAGAGCTTCATGTGAACCACGGTCAAAGGTCACGGCTATTACTACAGTCGCTCCGCTCTAAGTGAACTCAAAGGGACGGGGGGGACAAGTTACTGAGTTTTCTTGACAGGTCTTTGATTTTTATTTAAAGGGAAGCCTCTTGCTTTGACATACCAATACAAGACCGCGAGAAGAGACATCTTCCCTCCCCTCCCCCACTGTTATACATCTACAGTGGGTTGGGGGAAGGAACATTTTTCTTTTTAAATTGAGTCAGAGCATGCCTTGGTAAATGGCCAGTGTAGCTCAACCCCACCTAAACCCCACCCTATTGGGTGGGGGGGATCGTCGTGTGCGCGGCGAAATTCAATAATTCTGGCAAGTTGACGAGTGAAACATAATATGGTATTTAAATAAATACTATCTTATTATGACTGTATACTCCGTTTTATCAGGACTTAGTCGGTTTATTAGCTTATTACCCAGAGTTAATTTTTTGTTGTGTTACGGCAGAATACCAGAGCCAACACGCGAGCGAACGTGACATCAAAATCAAAGCGTTTTCTTAATAATAATAATATTCTGGTCTATAAATATAAAAATACACGTCATCACTGTTTGTGGAGTTCGCTAGTGACCTATTATTTTTTTTAAAAATGTATTCGCTTTGTTACCGAAGCATAGTACCAGAAGTAACAGCACTGAGCAAGCGGGCTGTGACGTCACCAGCAGACCCTGGTGAGGCAGAAAATTGGTCCCTTCCCTTGGTTATAAAAAAATCATAGCTAACATGTTCAAAAGCTTGCGATTGGTCATGGGGATTGAGATAACCAACGTTAAGTGGCAAATTTGACCCTTTTTTGTGCTCGTGTTATGAGGTTTCGTCGACTTAAAAAAATCGAATTAAACGGCGAGAAAATGCTAAGACAAAGATAGAATTTGGCGGTTCCAATAAAAAACGTCAACATAATGGGGTGGGCGAGTTAACCGAGCTCGAGTTAAGTGGGTTCTACTGTATAAGATAATAATTTATGTGTGTATTAATTCTAAAATCTCAATTTATTTAAATATATTTAATCAACGTATCCGCTTTGCAGAATAACTTCTAAGCAGTACAAAATTTACAGTCAACAGGTTTGCCAACACCCTAATTATGGTTAAAATTAATATTTTATTTTTAAAAAATATATATATATTTTAAAAAACAATTCGCCGGGATCGGGGTTTGAACTAAGTTTTGAACTAATATCTGGCCTATTTATGGGTTATGTGTGTAGTGTATTAATTCTAAAATCTCAATTTATTTAAATATATTTAATCAACGTATCTGCTTTTCAGAATAAGTAGTTATAAAGTTACAATTACCAGCACACTTATTGTGGTTTCTAAAAAAAAATTTTATATTCGCCGAAAGCGAGATTTGAACCCACGTATCAGTTTTAACATTTCAATATCGTCCGTCATTATCACTTTATCTAGCAAAGCTCATGTCAGATTGCGATTTAAAAAAAATTATATCTGTTTTGTGATTAAATGGACACCAATCAAGTTTTTTTTTACCTTTAAAATTCATTAATCGGCTTACCTAGTAATCATGAAATTTGATTATGAGAACTAATGATTAGTATTAGCACAATTAAAATACAGCTTTTAGTTGTAACTGTAAGCACACGACATAGCATATTTTTTACGACTAGTCTTAGCAGCAGACAACTCGACGGGATGTTGCTAGCATTAGGACATGTCGTATCACTAGCAACATCCCGTCAAGTTGTCTGCCGATACTTTGTCGTAGCAGCAGACACTTCGTACTTTTTATTAAGGCTGCGGTTATTCAGACCTGAGTCCCTATAGCCTGTGATCGCAATTCGGACCTTGGCGGGTCCCGTTATATTAAAAGTAAAGGCTATTAGAACTCAGGGCAGGTCACTTTAGACTTTGAACCACGGCGACGTGAGTAGTAGTACTATTTTGATAGTCTGGGCATGGGAATTAAAATCATGTTGTTAATTTCATTGTTTTTGGTCTGTTAAAATATTTTTGGGCTCTGTTTAATTTTCTTATGTGTGGTAACAAAAAAATTTGTTTATTTTCATATTTGTAGAGCAGATGTTTTAGCATGTAACTAAGGTTAAAAATAAACTGAATAGTCCATTGGTTCCTTCCCCTTGCTTTGTCTGTACTACAGGATAAGCCTTGCAGCCTCCTTGGCCAAAAGTATTTATTAGCTGGTATCCTAATTGAGTTGGAAAAGACCCATGGGGGGGAAAAAAATTCTCATCTGAGAATCTAACAGTATACCTCCTGTACAACAATCCTACACACTACCATGCCACCAGCAATGAATCTAACACTATACCTCCTGTACAACAATCCTACACACTACCATGCCACCAGCAATGAATCTACACTATACCTCCTGTACAACAATCCTACACACTACCATGCCACCAGCAATGAATCTAACACTATACCTCCTGTACAACAATCCTACACACTAGGCTACCATGCCACCAGCAATGAATCTAACACTATATATCCTGTACAACAATCCTACACACTACCATGCCACCAGCAATGCCTGATGTAAATCACTCTTTTAAAGTTAAAAAGAATACCCTTAAATATTGAAATAATTTTCCAGGTCTTGAAAGTCGGGAACTAGTCAGGAAAAGTTATGACTAGTTTGAGGGGAAAATAAACTTTTTTTTTATTGCCACAGTTAATGACTTTGATTACAGCTCTGTGGCCATGTTCCGATTACAAATAATAGTTATTACCAGTTTATAATTGTCTGCACATACGTTAAAACTAAGGTCAAATTTTCGCCATGTCCGATAGCGACATCAATACGCCTGTGATGTCACTACCATTCGCATTTGCAATGCCTGTGAACTCATAATTTTTTTTTAAATAGCCTAAACTAAGTAAACAAATTTAATTTGTATGTATCAAAACGGTCAATTAACAAAGGTTTGTTTTTTTAGGACCGGTTAGGTTAACCGTTCTAAAATAAGGACCAGTTAAACAGCCCGATAGCGTTAGTGAGGTGGGTTTTTTTAGTTTTTAAAAACCCGCAATAAAATGTAACATATTTAACCACTCCTCATATGTTAGTGATGTCGTTGTTTACCTCTCTAGTGCCATACACGTCAACTTGGTGAAATAAAAAAAAATTGAAAAATTAAATGTGGTGATTTAACAAGTTGTTGTTTTTAAAAATATAAATGCCACACTATTTTTCAATCGCCAACTCGCCGGAATCACTGTACCTTGGGACGCCCAAGACAACCCCCTACTTTTCATATTCAAATTTGGGTTTGGGATATACTCCTCTTCCAACTCTCACCAAATAATTTTTTATAATATTTCTTATAAAACATATCAAAATTATAAGTCAAAAGCCTTTGATGTGCACGTACCTAGCAGGAAATCTGTTACCATAAGACTGAACTCTAATTTCCTACATCAATCAAATGACTCTTGGAATATAAATTGTAACACGTGTGGCCTTGACCGTTGTTCACATCAAAGGTGCATTGCGTGTTAACCCTCAGCAACTAAGCGAATTTTTAAAAGATCATTCCTTATCCGAATTCAACTAACACCAGTGATGACGTGTATATTATTTAAATATTGGAATATTAAAAAAGTGATTTGATGTCACCGTTGCTCATGTATTAGTCTCGTATGATGCCCTGCATCTTACCCATAACAAAAAAAAGAAGAAGAACTCAGGGTAATAAACTGATACGAACGAATTGATGTTGCATTTAACCGTTCCTGATTAAACAAGAACTGTCCTGGTCTGAGGATCGATTAACCGTTAACAACCGTAGTTAAAGCCATTGTTTCTTCCGCTGCTGGCGGCATTTAAATTGTTTGGAAATCTTCTTTCCAACACTTTTTTTCCTCAACCCTGAATATGCCTGGTTAGAACATCTTGATTTCAAGTATTTGTTTTCATGGAACAAATTTGTACAAATGTTGATAAGATTAAAGATACTCAGGTCAAATAACTATTTTTATGAAAAGTAAAGTTGATGATGGTGCTGCAAAGATTACATCGGTGTTCATTTTCATATGATATGCAATATGTTGTATTACTATTGTAATTTAAAATTTGTTATTATATATTACATGTAGTGACCTATTATCAAAATGTTTTATTAAATAAGTAATTTCTATGTTAAAAATTAATGCAGTGGCTTCGTGGTTTCCTAGTCTTGAAACAGTCTCGAAATTTTTGTATGAAAAAAAGTGGGAACCCTGATTACTAAGACTATCAGGTCCAAATAGCCATCATCAGCTATAGCGACCCGGGTCCAAATAGACACTTCGTTTTATTAACTACTAGCAGACCCGTCGTGCGTTGCAACGATCAAAGTAAAAAGAATATAAATTTAAAGAAAACAATGAGTGGTATGTTTAAAAACAATTCTAAAGAAACCTTCGTGGAAGTGTGAAAAAAAAATCCAAGTTTCATAACAAACGGATAAATAAATTAATAATTAAATAGCGTACAAAAGAAGAAACGATATTAAGGGCCCCGGCCCCAAAATGAGTGATATTATAGTTTTTTTTATTGCCATTGTACTCAAGCTATATTCCTCAATATCGTGTAAAATTGAATAGGGAATACAATGATTAAATTTCAGTAAAAAGACTTTTTCGAAGGAATGGAAATTAAGAGTTCAGTGCCCTATAGTAATATAGGCTCTTAAGTTTTTATATTCTAAGTTTTGTCAAAATCCAGTTATTTTCTCAATATCTAACTCTTAAACTACTTTTTATATACCTAACATAGGGGGAAAATAACATTAAAGGGCCCCTGGCCCATTCGGTGCAAGAGGTCAATTTCAAAAACCTGTTCATTTTAGTTCATTTTTATTGTGGCTATATTTCTCAAGCTCTTTAAAAAGTAAATAGGAAAAATATCTTAAACATATACGAAAAAAGATATTTGGGGCCCCGGCCCCGAAGATATTGGCATTAGAAGTTCAGTGTCTATAGTATTTTAATATAGGCTACCAAGTTTTTGTATGCAAAGTTTGGTGAAGATCTATTCATTTACTAAGTAGCTAACGTACAAACTAATTTTTATGTAGCTCATATAAGATAAAACGACATTAAGGGCCCCGGGGCCCATTCTGGGGAAGATATAAAGTTCAAAACACCTCTTCATTTCAATTAGTATAATAATGGCTACATGTGTCATTATTTGTCAATATTGTTAATGACTGAATGGTGAATAAAATCTTAGACGTTTAAGAAATATAAATTTTTGGGCCCCCAGCCCCCAAAGGAATGAATATTAGCAGTTTAGTGCCCTATAGTATTTTAATATTGGCTATCAAATTGTCATATACAAAGTTTGGATTAGATCCAACAATTTACACAGTAGCTAGCGCTTAAACTAATTTTTATATAGCTCATGTTACAACAAATGACATTATGGGCCCCCGGTGCCCCAAGAGTGTTAAATTTAGAAAACAAAGTTGCCAGTTACCATCCCAGGTAGGTACTCAACAGTCTCGAAAAGTTTCATGACGATCGGGTGAATGGTTTAGTCAGCTATAAAGGACATGCACACACACACAGACATTCTTTGATTTTTAAATATATATAGATAGGTATATATAAGGAAAAAAAGACATTTAGGGCCCCTGGGCCCATTTGGTGATAGATGTAAATTTCAAAAACCTTTCATTTAATAAAGTTTCCTCATAGATATATTCCTCAAGATCGTGAAAAATTGAATGGGGGAAAATACATTAAACATATATGAAGAAAAGACATTGGGGGCCCCTGGCCCCGAAGGAATGGACATTTGAAGTTATGTGCCCTATAGTATTTTAATATGGGCTACCACGTTTTTGTATTCAAATTTTGGTTTAGATCCATTCATTTACTCAGTAGCTAACGCATAAACTAATTTTTATATATCTTATATAAGCAAAAAAGACATTAAGAGCCCCGGGGCCCATTCAGTGCAAGATATAAATTTCAAAACCTCTGTTCATTTCAATTTGTATAATAATGGATACATGTGTCATTATTTGTCAAGATTGTTAATGACTGAATGGTGAATAAAATCTTAGACGTTTAAGAAATGTGAATTTTTAGGCCCTCAGCCCCAAAGGAATGACTATTTGCAGTTCAGTGCCCTATAGTATTTTGATATTGACTATCAAGTTGTCATATACAAAGTTTGGTTAAGATCCAACAATTTACACAGTAGCTAGCGCTTAAACTAATTTTTATATAGCTCATATAAGCAAAAAATGACATTATGGGCCCCCGGTGCCCCATGAGTGTTAAAATTAGAAAACAAAGTTGCCAGTTACCATCCCAGGTAGGTACTTAACAGTCTCCAAAAATTTCATGACGATCAGATGAATGGTTTAGTCAGCTATAAAGGACATGCACACACACACAGACATACTTTGATTTTTATATATATAGATGGTCTATGGTTTGAATATGAAAAAACTTACACTTACAATCAACACTAGTAGTAGTAATACTGTCACTTACACATTTTAATTTTTGCTACCTAGTCAATAGGGGTGTGCCGGATCCGTTTTTTCCAACCGGATCCGGATTTTCTTATGCGAAATCCGCCGGATCCGGAATATTCCGGATTTTGGTACTTTGCAGATACCGGTAAATCTGGGGGGTTGGATGCCTTCTGAACAGTTGGCCTAAATGGCTAAATGACATTGGCTGATTGGAAGTTGGAAGTGAAGAACTTTGAAATAAATTAGAAAATAGAAATTATTCAGAAATCACTGAAATCAGAATAAAACGCAGATTGATAATAAGTTATTATCCATATGTAACTAAACTAGCGATTAAGTTCTAACTCGCTGCAAGTACTGCAAGGTCTCCTTTCCATACTCAATAAACACAGCGGTGTGTTTTGTTCGCAGATGGGTGGTTAAAGCCGACGTTCCATAACTTCGTGGGTCTTTTCCACCCCTAGATATTTTTAAACTGCATGTATTGCAGTTAACATAAGCTTCATCCACTGAGTTAATAGTAAAATATTTCCAGATGACACTGCGTTTCTTGCTGGTCTTGGTCCCGCTCACGCTACCCACATTCGAAGCCATGATGGTCCCACGGCTGAATTTAAATTCTTTACTAAATTGAAAATTATTTAGAATTGTAGCTTGCACTAGCTTCGAAAATGAGATAAATTTTATAAATTACCCTTATAAAGTTTTAAAGTATAAACTCCACTCCAATTTCAAGCATTCAATATGGCGAAATATTTTGTAACAGCTGTGGGCCGCGGCTACGTCATACCGTCGTTTAAACCAAAGAACACAGATCATAGCGCAAGCGAGAATCGCCGAAGATGGCTTGGTGACATAGAGATCAGCTGAGATCACCAAAGACCTTTAAATTTATACTAGACCGCTAACGTAGTGTTAATTTTTATTCAAAAATGATACGCATTTTTAACAATTGAGTGAACAATAATATATATCAAAATATGAATTAAAATTACAGTAAATTTTAAAAACTGATATAAATTTCTATCGCGTTAGGTAACCAAGTGGTAACCGACCAGCCAATCAGAGATAGTGCTTTCACTTTTTTTGTTTACACGAGCACTCTAGTATAAATTTATACCTCGTTAGAGATCACTTAATTGTTTCACTGTAATTTCGCGCATAATAAGTTTCTATGTTGTTGTTATTATTATTATGCTTGGTGAGGAGACAGCTCCGCAGGGCAGTACGGGTAATCTATATATCTGCACCAATGACTAATTGCTAAGCAGACTGACGTCAGGTCGATCAGTGTGTGTCCCTAAAAGTATTCATAGATAGGCTAGGTCAGCACAGGCCTGCTGGCTTGACGCAATTTGATGGTCGTCTGCCGTGCTCGGTAAGGTGGCGGCCAGGCGCTTGGGCAGTATAGTTGCTCATTATTTCTGTTACAACGTCATTGGTGATTGCGGTTAAGATGACATCACGAATAATAATTACTCATCCCCGCACTATCATGTATGGGATTGGGCCGATTGGCCACTATTAGCGGTGCTGACTCTAGCCTCTGGTATGTTCGGAATATTAAACATTAAACAAGCTCAACGCTCGAAACAATCGATTAATGTATCGTGATCGTGTGGAATTCGGGAAAGAGAATTACTTTTATTTCAGATTATGATCCGGTGAGTCACAAAATCTGGCAAATTCCGAAATCCGGTATATTCCGGTTGTTCCAGATACATGTAAATCCGGCGGAACCGGATTTCACCGGATAGTGCAAAATCCGGCGGAACCGGATTCCGGCACACCCCTACTAGTCAGGGAAATCTTTGCTGCTCTGTATCAATGAATAATTAATTTTAATAAAATTTGAGTGATCTTTTAAATACTTGGGTTGAAGTTTACTTTACAAAAATTGAAAAAGGTGTGTGTGTCTGTTGTTGTTTCCTGAATCTGATGAGCAATAAGTTAATAAGCAAATATGTAATAAGTTGTTTTTTTGTTGACAGGAGAAGCGAATTTGAAACAGTCAGAGTCATCTCCTGGGGGGATCCAACAGGAGGAAGAGCAAGAATCTGTGAGTCCTCACCATTCTCCTTACAACTTACGACAGAGACCACAAAAGAACTCCTCCAGAGCTTCAAAGTCCACTACTAATCTGAATGAACCAACAGTCCAACATGATTTAGTACAAAGTAATACCACAACTCGTGCCAAAGAAGCAGATATTCCTAGTAATGGAAATGAAGCAGAAAATGTCATCAGTAAAGACAATAACAGTGAGCCAACCATGGGTCACATTGGAGACTCTGTACCTTTAAGTCATTCACAAAAACCTGTGGAATCAAATACTGTTAGTAATGGCTTACCCTTTGACCTACAAAGACTGGATGCTCAATCTTTAGAAGTCCTGAAGATTTTCATATTCATCTTGACAGCATTATTTCAGCGTTACCTTCTGAAATTTGGTTTTGGAATTTTAATATTTCCGGTAATGTACATGTCCGTTTAATTTTCATAAGCTTTTATTATTTGTTTTGATGTTCTTAAAGAAATTTGTGTTTTAATTTAAATTTAATTATAATAATCAAATCTAGAATTACAAAATCCTTATTATTATTGCTCTTTTTTTTCCCTACCCATAAAGTTTTTGTTTACTTTTATTCTCTGCCTTTATGTATTTGGTTATTTTTTATCTATACATCTATACCATTATTAAATATTTTTTCTTAATTTTTTTGCAGAGCATATTTCTCCCCTTCATTGTCTTGGAGTTGGTCATCACATACATGGTTCATCGTTATTTGAAAGTAAGAACTAACTTAATTTATAATGAAATTTCCTTTATTTTTAAATCCTTTATATTAACTCGTGGTGTCTGCGGCCGCCCGACCGACCGACCGCCCTTGTCGCCAAAACTTTTGAGCGATTTTTAACCCACTTGCTCGTAAGCTAGCGAGCTGAAATTTTGCAGGCAGTTTCGTACCAATAATAAAAACAATGTATCAAAATTTCAGATCGATCGCATGTACCGTAATTAAATTATTGATTTTTTAGATTATTTTATTTATTCCTATGTATCATGCTATTTTTTGAGATAGAGTGTCGCGGTGCGTATTATATTGAACAACCTTTCTGTCGCGCAATAAGGTGCGTATTTTATTGACAGCTCTTTTTATAAACATATTCCTGATCGGTGCGCATTATATTAAACATGTTTTACGACACAACTGCAATTTTGTATTTCTGGATGGTCTGGCGCTGCGTATTATAATGAACATTCTTTTAATTACTTCTCGTACATAAAGGATTTATAGTAAAAAAAATTGGTTTTTTACGGGTTTTTCTTATTGTTTTTTTCGTTATAGTTATTTTATTTTAAGAAAATAAAAAATATGTTTATTTAAATAAACAAATAGTTTAGTATTTATGAACCTATAGTACTTTCTAATTTTCTTTCAGCACATACCTCTTTCCCACGGAAGAGGGAATCTCATGTCTGCTGCTCTTATGTTGTGTGGAATAAGACAAGATATAATGGACTCCTACCATTTTATTATGGCACATTTAGCTTCTGCAGCTAGTGATTTTTCTGTTTATTTCTTTGCATTTATTGTTGGACATGCGTGGATGAATTAAACTTTGAGGGTGGTAAATAATGTGTACATATAATTTATGCAACATTTTTAAAATTATTAACTCACCAGATTTTGATCTTTTATTGCAGACTATACTATAAGGGCAATACAAGAAAATAAATGTGATAACTTTGACTAATTGTATATTTATTAATATATGAAAATTTGGGATAGATTTCGCCCATATACTATAGAAACTAGAATCTTAGCAGTACTATGCAACATTTTAAAAAATTGCTGACTCACGTCAGGTGCAAATATTGGCCAAAAGGCCTTTAACATCAAGGCTGGTAGCACTGGTAGCCCCACATTAACAGTTGAGGCCTTTAACATCGCGGTTGCTAGCCACACAGTTGTTTTCCCTTGACTCAAGTCTGTACATCATGAATTGTGGTTTCATTTTTATCTATCTATATTTCAAAATACCATCTTTAATGAAATGTAGTGTAGTTTTTTTTAAATATGTATAAAAACTGTACCCTTTGTTGTCCTCGCAATTACGCTGTTGCTTGGACTTTATCGATATTTTAAATAGCTTGAATTGATTTATTACATAAATTTGATCATTCCAAGGTTTGTGGTGGTTTTTACAAAACCTTGGTTTTTCCCCACTTCAGAAAATAAAAAATTAACTTCATTTTTTGTGATGAAATTTCATTGTATGTGTTCAGATTACTTTCAATTATATCAAGTTTATGATACATGAACTATTTTTGGTCACTGCCTTGATTAGAGTGGTTCAGAAATGAATGAGAACATATCAGTCTCAGATTGTATCTTGGTTCAAATTTGTTATGTTGAAATTATAGCACAGTCATGTCAATAGGGAGTGGTGACTTATTAGGGCTTTGGAATGTTGAGTAAAAATAAATGTCTGTATGTAAGGTTCAACAGAAATTATGCTTTCAAAAGAAAAAGTAAATAAAAAGTCTTAAAATATTATTTGTAATTATATTTTTTAATGAAGTTCATAACATAATTGATAATATGTGTTGAGAAAATAGCAAATATTTTTCAGGATAAACAATTTATCTCAGTTAAAACAACTTGTGGCTGTTGAAGTCTCAGCATGGTGGTGGTTGTTTTTGACTAATGCTGGCTCACTTTATATTAGTTTGAAGTTTGATTTATTTATTTTTTGGAGGGGGGGGGGTGTAATAGAATGACCAATACTGGGATGGAGTGATGGTGAAGATGAGGTCTAACATCAGCTGGGTGTCCAAGCATGCAGACACTAATTGTGGGATCAGACCCAATGGATTTGGTTCAGCATTCAAAGTCTAAGGTCATACTTGCTCTATTGCCCCACTCATAATAATAATAATGACCTAAATGATTTTTAACTTACTTCTTTTCTTTGTCCAGTAAAATCTTTAAAATGAATGTCTAGAACAGTTAACTGTTGTAATGTACAAAGAACTAGTTTGTCAGTGGGTTACAACAACAAATAAAAAACAAGCACTATAATAAACTGAATATGAAAGACTACAATGACTTATAACTACGTTTTATTCATTTAATGTTGACTGATACAAGACCAATATCACAAGATTCACAACATCATATCAGTTTTAATGCTAACTGCATCATCTAAATAAATAGTTTTTTTAATTATGGTACTGGTCATTTTTTAGCTCATCAGACATTTCTTGGAGATTCTTGAAATGATGCAAATACAAAAAAATGAAATTTGGTTCCGTGCATTTTTTAAAGGTTCATTTGGATAATTTTATTAATGCCAAAATAATAGTCTTATGCAAGAACTTTAAAATTGTATTTTGCAAAGTTTATAATTATCATAACACTCATTTTAATCATTTTCTGACAATAAACAAAGTCAATTCAGAGTAAAATTATGTATTAGTAATTTCTAAATTAAGTTTATTTTGTATAACATTAATAACATAAAAAATTGTGTAAATTAATGGAATAGTTTTTTTCAAAGAAAAATCTTCTTTATACATAGCTTAATATTCATTGGAAATCATCTATATAAATATTGGTAAAATTAGCCTTTCTATAAAATAAGGAATGTGAAAACTAAAAATCTTTCATTGAATACATCTTCATATTTATCAAACATTTAAAGGTACCGTGTCACAAAAATCTTCGGAATTATTGCACAATTGAATCACAACTGATTGGAACAAGGGATAAATAGTTTTGAGAAAATAAATGCTTTAATAAATACATGTTCAATGTGTTTGATCTAAGTCTTAAAACATAATTTTGATTTATATTGTCAACAAAAGGGTGGTATGGATGTATAGAGATAGAAGCCAAAATAACCAATCTGTTGTAGATAATGTATAGAGAAAAGTTCATTTCAGCCTTTAGGTAACATTGAGATCATTCAATTTATTGCTCCATCCCATCTATCTTAAAGCCTGTAAAACAATCTTTTAACAATATATTTGTTCTCAACAATTTATATTTGGTGGCCTAAGACAATCTTTTAACAATATATTTGTTCTCAACAATTTATATTTGGTGGCCTAAGACAATCTTTTAACAATATATTTGTTCTCAACAATTTATATTTGGTGGCCTAAGTATCGATTCTTGTTCAAGGGAAAAAAAGTACGTTAACATTTTTTTGAATACATGTATATATATCTTAACATCTAGCACAATTTACATCACAATGGCCAGACGAGACAACGTCAATCTTGAAGGGTTCTCAATTAGTGAAAAAAGTGTGAGAGTAAAAGATAAATCATGATGTATAGTATAAAACTGTCATGCTTACTTTTTTTTCAGCACTGACAAGTGAAATGTTAATGAGTACGATTTCTCACTTTTAATTTTGACCATAAATATTTTCACAGAACATTGTAAAGTATTCACAATTTGGTATCTGGAACTTACATGTGGAGGCCTTGGAACAATAGTATTTCTATAAACCATGAATATCTTTCTTTTTTTAAGATTAAATTTTATTTCAATTAAATGTTTTTCCATCAAGTAATCATAGTGCAGAGTGCAATAGTAAAAAAATTACCAGGAACAATCTATTTTAACAATTAATATATAACATCAAAACCAACTTTCCTTCACATGTTTAACTTCACTCAAGTAGAAGTATTTATCATACATATTTGGTCCCTAAGAATACTAAGATGTATGCTGCCATTAAATTAAAAGTAATTTTACCACCTAACTAGCAGAAGTCTGTTTTGCAAAAAAGATTTTCTATTGTAGCCTTATTACTATTAAAAAGTTACCCCAAAAAACTACAAAAATTAAATAATAAATTTGACATTAACATATGAAGAGCTCAAGGGAAGAAACGGCTAGGTCACATTTTTGTAGTTTTGAGATATTCAAGTTTTAAAGTTCAAAATTATACATATTTCTTATAAATTAACTAAATAGATTTGAATTTTTAATTGGGTTAGAGATATAGTTTTTTCATAAAACCTCATTCAGAGCATACTATTTATGACCCTCCATCAGATACAGGGTGTAAATAAAAAATTTCACAAATGTCACTAAGCCGTTTTTTCCCTCGTGGTCTTCAATGGCAACCTTATTTGCAACGATGACTCGCTAATTAAACCATTTTTAAACATGTTAAATGACCGGACTTGTATCTTACCTAAACTATATAACTTCACAGCCCTGTGCTAGCAGCATCCATTTATTTCTTTAGTAGAGAGGCAGAGATGACCATATCAAGTTGCTCTTGCAAAGCTCGTGGCATGAGGAGTAAAATTTCTTTCATCTGGTCCGGCGTAAGCTGTTTGAGTCCCTCTGCCAAATAGGAATATAGCTGGACAGTGGTCAAGCGGTCAGCTACAGCTGACCATTTTGTTGTTGGTTCAAGATATGACAAAATGGACACCAAAAGATCTCTGTCATCCAGTAGGGTCTATTAACAAGAAAAAGTATTTTTAAGTTTAAAGCTTTTGAAAGGAAAACATTAACATAATATTTACATAAATCATTAAAATAATATTTACGGCAACCAGATAATGGGTAAAATGGCACGGGTTCAAAATAGCGACTGTCAAAACAGCGACCGTCATAATAGCGACTTCAAAATAGCGACTGTATCAAAACAGCGACCGTCATAATAGCGACTTCAAAATAGCGACTGTATCAAAAGAGCAACTGTCATAACAGCGACTTCACCACATAGCTATTCTTGTCCAACCGTTCACCTAACACAGTGGTTCCAATCTTTTTTGACACATAGACCCCTTTTCATTGTCTAAACTTACCCAAGGACCCCTAGTGAAAAAACTACATAAATGCATAGTAACAAATAAGAACTCAAAAAAATAGCAACATTTTTATGAAGTATTTATTGAAATTAAAAATTGTGTTTGAAATAAAATTTTAAACAATTAACTTATGCTATATATACACGCATTCATTCAAATACAAACAACTGCTCAGTAAAAATAAAATTTGAATCATGGTTAACCGGGCAGCTCTTTTTAACCATATTGACAGCCCCCTTGTCAAAACGTCCTGTGGTCGAAACTGTCCGGGGGTTACATAATGACATGTTACGAAGGCTAGACTAAGTGACGACCACGGACCCCGTGTTATGGAGAAGGTAACTAAAGGGATTGGGGCTGAGAGAATGTAGGAACCTTTATAAAGGATTATCTGACCACATTGCCTTGGGGTGGGGGTGGGGTTGGATAGGTTTGGAAGGACTTGCTACCTCAGAGGAGTGGTGCATATAACACAATCATGAATTTGCACTTAATGTTGATTGGTTTTCAGTGTGTATACTTTTTAGTGTTAAATTAAACGTTGAAAAAAATCGTGTAATAACTATTTCATGCCATTTTTAATTTTTAATAGATACAGACCTGAATGTAAGCTTTAACCAGATTGTCTGAACTTTATTTTTTGATGGACATGACACACCGCGCGTAGCGCGGTAAAGCGCCGGAGGCGCAAAACACTAGTGGGGGTCCGGGGGCATGCGAATTTTTTTTTGAATTAACAGATTAAAACACTTTATTTAGAGCTATCCCGAAAAGAAAATGCAGATTAATTTATATCAATAAATGACATAATGCTTCAATATTATGTAGATTGTTAACATCAAACAAAGAGAAATAAAGGGAAAAATGAAAATGACTGATCTAAGTCATAGGGCTATATTCTGAAAAATAATCATGTATATTCATTTGAACCATGGAATGACACCATCCTGTATCATTATTTAAAAGATGCAAAAAAAAAGTTAATGTGAAGTAGTAAAAAGAAAACTTCCATATCCCATGCGGCCACAGACTGTGCGTGTCTTTTTATGAAGGATTTGCCTTTCTTGCTATAATCAAGTCTACAATCACAGTAAACACAAACAACTACACCGGGTTTATTTAATTTTCGCACATATTTTGATAGATAATCTCCATTACTGTCTTTTTCTTCGAGCCAGTCCCATCGAAACTTATTCCTTAATCCATTTTCGATCGCTTTAAGATCTGATTTACGATCGATAACCGTAAAGGCATCCATCTTGAAACGAATATGCGCCAGTTCGTCACTTTTCGTATTCGCATTATTTTATTAATGCCGACAATCATTGTCGGCAAGCCGACGTCGACAGCTATCGAAGTCTAGGGCCAAGATAAATTTCCGACATTGATTGTCGGCAGACGAGTCGCGCTAGAAAGGTCACATTAAATCATCACGGAGATTATTCTGGAGCTGTTATGGGTTGTTAAGCAGGTTATTTATGAAAAAAAAGTATTACATTTGTTAATATATTTTTTGCAGATAATAAATTTCCCGTCCTTGTCGTTATTGTCGGCATTCCGACAATGGTCGGCAGAAATGCAGGTCTGTAGATAATAATATTTAACTATATTATTTTTATTTATTTTTTTAAATTAGAAAAAAAAATTTACGAGGTTAAAACGAAAAGGGTCAAACCATCCGGGGATCAAAAAGTATTGTAGTCGAACTGTCTCTAGCTTAAAAAAGCAGCCACACGCCACCTCTGCCCCTACCACCGCAATCCCCTCAATTAATTGACTGCATCTATGTTTGTTAATCTCTATCGAGCTTTCTGCAAAATATATTTGACTGAAGTAATAGCAGTTAAAATTATTTTTTTTACAGAATTTTAAAAAAAATGTGTCCCGAAAATGTGTATACACTCTTTACAACACCAACATTTATTTATACACACCTCCAGTTGATTGTATTTAATTTTCTATTGTCCCTTCTGTACAAAAAACCTACATGGCTTATCATGTCTTACTTTTCTTGATTTTATTAACTCCATTGTAGGCTAGGCACAGTAAGTTTTTCAAAATGTTTTTCAAACATTATCACAAACAAAAGAGAAAAGTCGCTATTTTGATACAGTCGCTGTTATGATGCAGTCGCTATTATGATGGTCGCTGTTTTGACAGTCGCTGTTTTGATACAGTCGCTATTTTGAAGTCGCATTATGACGGTCGCTGTTTTGACAGTCGCTATTCTGCCCGGATGCCGGGTAAAATAAATTTTAATTCCCCTTTTCAGACCTTGAAGGTCTATTGGGGAAAGTTAAGGAAATTGGCTTCAGTAAAACCATTAGTGAAGATGACTAGCAAAAATCTTGGCTTATAAAAATTCGTGATTTTTATAATTTTTCAATAATAATTTAGTATGCATGATCAAAATAAATATATCCTTTATCAGAATTAGCATATTTCTAAAATACTACTTGAAATCTTACCTCTTCTTGAACTACATTCCACAATGCCTCACAAACGGCCAGGTCTTCTTTATTGTCATGCTTAGGCATTGATACAGGGACAAGGGTGAAGTTTAACTCAAGAGCAACATTGAGTCGAGAACCAGATTCACCAACATTATTTGTGTTCACGATGCGCACACAACGAGAATAAGGATGGAATCCTTCAACTTTGGCAGAAATATGGTAAAAGCCATCACCCAACAAACGGTAATAATCTCCATCTTCCACTTGAGCCAGGGTTTTAAAAAAAAACAAATTAGATAGTAGACAAAATGATTTATCTCAAAGTTAAAATGTTTTTTAAAATAATTCTTATTTTCATAAATTTTTTATCAATGCCAGAAGTTCTAGATCAGTGTGTCAAAATATACTTACAAGACAAAATGTCATGTTCAATAGGAAAGCCAGATGCTAAATTACTGACTTTGATTTCGGCATTGGCGATTGGTGCATTTTCTGAGGATTTTACAAAACCTTTGATGCCAATGTGTGTCTAAAAGAAAAAGGAAAGGCAAAGTAATTTGTGTAAATTTGATGAAATAATTAAACTATGTTGTTATAGTGTTTCAAAAATTAAAATCACACAATTTGAGGCTGCACTTAAAACATAACTATGTGCATTGAAAATAGAACTACTTAAAATATCAGAGATAAAATCTTGCATTTGCATCCAAAAAAAAAGTTTTAATTAAGGTTGTTAACGGTTAACCGGTCCTTAGATCAGGACCGGTCCCGTTTAATCAGGGCTGGTTAACCGTAACTTCATTTAGTTGTAATATTAAATAGCTTATTACCCGGAGTTAATGTTTTGTTGTTACGGCAGAATACCAGAGCCAACGCACGAGCGACCGTGACATCAAAGCGTTTTCTTAATAGCAATATTCCGGTCTATAAATAATATAAAAATACACGTCATCACTGTTAGTGGAGTTTGCTAGTGAATGATTTTTAATTTAAAAAATGTATTCGCTTAGTTACCAAAGCATAGTACCAGAAGTAAGACAGCACTGAGAGCTGAAGGCAAGCGGGCTGTGACGTCACCAGCAGACCTCACGAGGCGAAATTTGATGCCTTCCCTTGTTGGTTCTAAAAAATTTAAGGGAAAATACGGACCGGACAGTATTACAGTTTTTTTTCTACGATTAACCGGTCCGCAAAAACAAACTGAGTTGACAACAATTGATAATATGCCGTCTTAATACTTTTATAAATTAAAAATTGAATATCATTACAGTTTAATTCTTTGTTCGGAATTTATTATTTTTTTTTGAATTAGATGTTTTGACGGCAACACTCGAGTCGGTACATCACAAGCGTTTTGATGTTAAATCAGACAACGCGATGCGAAAATTTGATCCATTCTCTTGTTTGTTCACTAAACATAGTAAGAATACGAACGGTTAACCTGTCTTTTTTTTGAACGGCTAACCGGTCTTCAAAAACGAGCAGTCTTAACAACCTTAGTTTTAATTTTGTATAATGATATAGAATGTTGAACCTGTAGAATGTAGTTAAAAAGGGCAGCAGCATTCTCCCGCCAAAGTCTTTCTAGGTCGGATGCAGGAGGGAATTTCTTACATCCCAACTCTAAAGTGATCTCAAAGCAGTTTGTATTCAAATAATTGTAGTCTTGCATACCTATATTTAGACAGGACCAAAGTAATGTGAAATCACTTGTGTGCACATTAAATTACTTAAATTAATAAATTTTTATTTCATCAGCATTCAACCAATGTCTTTCATATATCTAGCCTATTACAGTTGAATGTAAGATGAGGCAGAGAGGACAGGAGAGAATTTAAATTTGAAATCTACTATGTCGATTTTATTCATTTGGAAATAGTAGAACCATTATGTTAACGTGGACTTGTTCTTGATTTAAGCTCATAAGGTCATTTAAGAAGGATAGATAATTTTAAAATCAAAAGTTGAATGTCTTTATGAGTTACAAGCAACTATTTGTGAAATGATTAATATTGGCATGGTAGGACAGTGCTGTATGGTAGGACAGTGGTGTATGGTAGGACAGTGCTGTATGGTAGGACAGTGCTGTATGGTAGGACAGTGCTGTATGGTAGGACAGTGTTGTATGGTAGGACAGTGCTGTATGGTAGGACAGTGGTGTATGGTAGGACGGTGCTGTATGGTAGGACAGTGCTGTATGGTAGGACAGTGCTGTATGGTAGGACAGTGCTTAATTTCATAATGTAATAGAAATATATAGAATATTATATATTGAATAATTGCAGATCTGTAAATTTAAATTTTGCACTATAACTTTTGTACTGGAATTGAATAGACATTTGATCATTAAGAACTTTCTTTTAAAAAGACATTATTCTTCCATAATCATGAAAAATATCAAAGTTTGAAGCAGGGTTGAGATGTAATATATCAAACATTAAATAGATTAAAATTGAACCAATAAAAAACATGATTTGAGTGAATGCTTTTCAATACTACATGTATCAAAATATATGACCTTGGTAACAGCATTTGTTGATAACAAAGTCTGTTTGTTTTTATGTATTATGAGCCATTAGTATTCTTTAAAAATTATTATTACTGCAAAATTTCATAATGAGTAGTTCATTAGTTTAAGGAAAATTTCAAAATTTAGAAATTTTTAGTCGTTGAAAGAGCTGAAAATTTGTTTTCTAAACAAATTATGAATTCTTAGGAGAAACCAAATGCCACTGGCCATATTATGATATAGATTCCATTACAGTGAACTTTTTTATGTATCATATACATTATTATTAAGTAAAGATGATGGCTATCACTTAATAAACATTTTTGTATCACTGGACATAGACTTGTGAGAAAATAAGCTGTATAAAATACTTTTAAATGTCCAGTGTGATCAGTAATATGCAGTGACTTTTTGAAACCTTGGTTTAAAGAGTCAATATTAAAAATATATTTATTGTGTTTGAAACAATGCCAAAATTTACTACATCTTTTTAACCAGAAGAGAACTCTTATTATTATTTGTACTAACCTTTAGCAACAGAATACCAAAGTCCACCATTAGTAATTGGTTTGTTGTCGCCTTCTTTATCACAAGGAGCTCTATTAGAATCTGCCATAGTCTTGTGGTAGAAGGCATAGGACTTGGCTAAATACCTATTGACATTGTCATATTTTTCTTATTGACCACTATAGTTAGCTTCAACTTCAATGTGAATGCTCATGTAATATTATTGTTATTGACCTCTATAGTTAGCTTCAAAACCAATGAAAATTCAAACTAAACATGTAAACACAAGTATTTTTGTATCTATTGCTCTTGAACAAAAAATACTTACAATGATAATTTCTGTTATTTGTTTTCAATATAAGAGAACATTGTGCTATCTGATTAAATGATGCCAGTCCATATCATGTGGTCAATGGCATGGTGGGGAAATGACTGGTGGTTGAATGTTGATTTGTTTGGCAATGAAGTTAGATGAGAGGATGTTCATGTCTTGTAAGAGGCTGGTGTTAAGGGAGAGAGACGGGTGGGGACAAAGGGGAAGAGGTCGGTGGGACCGTGTCAAATTAAAAATTCAACTTACACAAACGTATGGTCGTCAGGACATGCCGTATACTCCTGGCTTTTTCCAGTTCTGGTCTCATCATAAGGATAGTTTGCCACCAGGTCGCCACCATGAAGATTAGCAGAGAGCACAAACCCTGTCTGAGCCAACCAGCGCATCACTGCCCTAGTTTCTGGCTGTAGCTGCCATAATATAATCAAATTTAAACTATACTTATGAAAAGGTCTTTATTTATGCTATAATTTTATAATATTAAAAAAAGAAAAACAAAGTCTTCCTCTATGGCATGAAAGGTATTATTATGGCATGGCTGTAAAATTATTGACGAACATATAGTGATCAAAGGTACTAGTAGCTCATTTAAATTTAAAATACATGCACACATAAGCAATGTTCCATTTAAGCTGAAGATATCTGACGGAAGCCGAGTAGCAGTTAAAAATTACTGTGCAGCAAATTTTGATAAAGATAATATAAGATCTGTGTTTGTGGGGCGTAAAATTTTGCCCAAAAAAATGGATGGTGTGCAACTTCGCACACAAGTTAGTTATTTTGCAAATGCACTTAAAGGGAACATTGCACATAAGTATATACAGTCGAACCCACTTATCTCGAGCTCGGTTATATCGACCACCCTATTATGTCGACGTTTTTTTATTGGAACCGCCAAATTCTCTCTTTGTCTTAGCATTTTCTCATCGGTAATGTCGATTCTTTTATGTCGCCGAAACCTAGTATCTCGAGCACAAAAGAGGGCCAAATTTGCAACTTAACTCGATTTTCGTCGGTTGAAAATAAAGGTTTGTATCGAGAATCGACGGTGGTTTTTATATAATTAAATAAAAAAATTAATAAATTATTATTCTTTTAAAAGTTTGTTGTTGTTGCTTTGTTACCAGTAAGATAAGTGACTGTGACACTAACACGCGCGTGACGATGAAACTGATAACACAGTACACACAGCCCACAGCGTGCTGTGATCAACGGTCAAGGCCACAATAGTTTTATTTATATTACAAAGTTTGATTGACTGAGGAAATTCGAGAACGTTCTGATAGTTAATTAACAGATATCCTGCACGTCAAAAGCATTAAACTTAAAATAACCATATTGATTTGTTTATTTGTATTTTAAATTCGCGGATACGATGGCAAACGCGACTGCGACACGGCGAAGCGTAAACTTTGACCTTTTAGCGCATGCGCAGACAATTATAAACTGGTAACTTATTTTTCATTAAATAAATGGAATCGAAACATGACAGAGACGTAATCAAAGTCCTTTACTACGGCATAAATATATATACATCAAAAGCATTAAACTTAAAATAACCATATTGATTTGTTTATTTGTATTTTAAATTCGCGGATACGATGGCAAACGCGACTGCGACACGGCGAAGCGTAAACTTTGACCTTTTAGCGCATGCGCAGACAATTATAAACTGGTAACTTATTTTTCATTAAATAAATGGAATCGAAACATGACAGAGACGTAATCAAAGTCCTTTACTACGGCATAAATATATATACATCAAAAGCATTAAACTTAAAATAACCATATTGATTTGTTTATTTGTATTTTAAATTCGCTGATACGACGGAAAACGCGACTGTGACACGGCGAAGCGTAAACTTTAACCTTTTAGCGCATGCGCAGACAATTATAAACTGGTAACTTATTTTTCATTAAATAAATGGAATCAAACATGACAGAAACGTAATCAAAGTCCTTTACTTCGGCATAAATATATATGCATGTGTATATATATGTATATATATATATATATATATAAATTCCCGATTAGTCATAACTTTTCCCGACTTTCAAGGCCGAGAATTTATTTTTAAGAATTCCCGACTTTTTCCCGTTTTCTCTGAGTGGGAACCATGGTTATATTTAAATTTTAAACGGTCCTTAAAAACGAACGGTCATTACAACCTTAGACTTAGGAAAGAGTGAAGAAATATTAGGGTTCCGATACGATTCCGATAAATCATCCCATCACTAATTAACGCTAACTAATTAATCATGTACATAAAGAAATTTCAAGCACATGTTAATATTTTGCCGCCATATTGGATTTCGTTTTATCTCGATCATCGGTTATGTCGACGCCATTTTTCATACCCCAACGCCGTCGACATAAGCGGTTTCGACTGTATTGAAAAAAATTAACTTACTGTGTGGTCATTAACAATAGCATTCTCCACTTTCATCAGATGATTGTTTCTCCCCTTGTGCTCTCTTTCATTTTCATAAATAGCAGCATTCAAGTCTGGGAAATTGCGATTAAGATCAACACCATTGGCATTTGATCTGCCTGTGAGCCAACCAGCTTCTCCTTTCTCCTTCATTTAAATACACAGATGTTCTGTTAATGCCTAATATCTAAAAACACCATACATTTATTTGTATTGTACATTTTTCGTAAAATATTCTAAGTGTCTTAAATTACTCTTTAGATTGAAGTATCATCATATTTTAAAAATCGTCCCACCTGCATCTCTTTGTATGCAGCCTCCCATCCGTCAGGGTTCATTGATGGCAGAATGTGAACTCGTGTCTGACTGACTATAAATTTAGACAAATCATCACCAGTCTTATAGCCTTCACACAGTGCTATCATCAAGTATAAAAGCATCTCTTTTCCAACAACTTCATTTCCATGCATATTTCCTACATATTTGAATTCTGGCTTACCTGTATATTAAAAAATAATCATTTAGTTTACATAATGGCTCTATCATGAAGAAGTGAGAAGTCCAAAAAAAGAAAACATTTTGCATAATAGTTATTATTTTTAATAAAAGTTTAGCACAGAAAAAAAGAAATAACAGACTTTTTAAAATAGTTATTACAATATTTTATGGTTTGACAAGACAATTAGTCAAACCTTTACTGAATCAACTTTTAATGTGTATGCAGATAAAGTACAAAATATGAATGTGATTAATGTTTCTCATCTCAAGCAACTGACAGATGCCATGCAGAGGTTCAGCAATACAGCTGCAGAAAATTTTGATACTTAATAATAATAAAATTAAAATAAAATAATGATACTTAAGTTTGTGGGATGTAACATTTTTGGAGAAAAAAAGGATGTTGTGCAACTTTGAACACAAGGTTGTTATTTGGCACATGAACCAACAAACCTTAGAGGGAAAAATGAAAAATTCAGGTTCTCTACATTTTACAGGGGACACCAATAACTAAAAGTCTCTACCCACTGACAAGAACTAATTAAAGTATAAATTGAGATCATGACACAGGATATTTAATTTCTATTAATGCTATTTATTAAATACTGTATCGACATCTCTAGATCAGAGATTCCTCAAACTTTTGAAACAAATTAACAGATAAGACGGACAGGGGCCAGAGTTTAGCCTTTTTAAACAATGAATAATTGTAATTACTGGGGAAAGTCTGTGTGAACAAATAATTTAAAAAAAAATGATATATTTAAAATAAAGAAAAAATATTTCCAACACAAATTTGAGAGAGAATAATAACCTGTAAAATGATTCATGTCTGGTACCATATCTATTGTTTTTAGCCAAGCATTGTCATTGTCAGAAACCATGCAGTGTTTTGAGTCATTAATGTTTTCATGTTTATTTACATGATCTTGTAACCATTTTATTCCCTTTTTTATAATTTTAATAGTGGGTTGAGTAATTTAGGAGTGTAGGTTATGTAATGGTCGGGATTCATATTGTTTATGTCATGATAGAGATGGGTTATGTTATGATAGTGATAGATTATGTTATTGTACAGTAGTAAGATATCTTTCCCATTCATTTCTGATATACTGCAAGTGAATAAAGATGATTTTTTTGAACTGCTGACACCATGTTGTGTTTATTGAATTTAATTCCTTAGAGCTGTGTTGGAGCTGAAACTGAACACACTTTATTATTTTCTGAGGCATGTACAGAACATTGCCACATCCACAGTGTTCAGATGTAATAGGTTTCTGTGGACCGCTTAAAATTTTCTAAAAAAGCATATAAGTTTTAGCAAGAAACATCAATAATAGGCAGCAGCGGTAGCGCGTTTCTAATCCAAGTCCAAGGCTAAGTCAGAGTAATCAGAATCAGACTAAATGAAGTTTTAAAGCAACAGCAAGGGCATGTATAATAATTGTAGTTAAATAATTTGTATTTACATTTGGCTGGATCGTATTTACGTGGCCAAGATGGCGGCAACTCATTTCCGGGCGAAGTGACGTCACTTCGACGCTACCGTTGCTATACACAAGTTACAATTTTGATTTTCATGGATTACCTCCCCTTGCCCTTTGTATTTTACTCGATTGCCTCCCCTTGTAAAGTATCTTGTCCGTTGGTCTTAATACGCGTCACTTATTAGTTACCAATAAAAATTTAATTGTGCAAGACCGGCATTAAACAAGTAGGCGAGGGCCGCAGGCCCGAGCGCAGGGGCTAAAATGAAGCAATCCGGCGGATAATCTAGTTTTTTTTTCAATGGTACAAAAAACATGCGGCACTATATGCTATGATGCGCATGTAGATGCACAACAGCCCGCGAAAATTCCTGGCGGGCAAATTCTTTTCGCCTCAAATACCGGGTGCAGGAGCATCGCGGTTGAAAGTTTCCTGAATTTTTGTGTAAAATTGTTCAAAAAGGAAAGTGAATTTTTCAAACTGGAAGTGTCAGGGTTAGGTTTAGCTATAGAATTTTAGGGTTAGGGTTAGCTATAGAATTTTAGGGTTAAGGTTAGTTTTAGCTTTATAGTTTTTAAAAAGTGTACCCTTCCCGGTCTTCCTATATTTGTGATTCAGAAGTATGAACAGTGAGTATCATTTTTTTCTTACTATTTTTGCTGTTTTCCAAACTCGGCAGGTTGCTAAAATAGCCCATAATTTTTTTTAGTAACATTTTGCTGTTTTCCAAAATTGTAATGTTTCTAAAAAAAGCTAAAAATTTGAGAATCCCCTGGTCCCCCCATACCCCTAAATTCCAATGCTATGCACTACTTTCGGGGGGTCACGTGCCTTAGCAACAACGGTGGCCACCCGGAAATGACTAGCCGCCATCTTGGCCACGTAAATACGATTTTACCATTGTTTAATTTTAGAATTTTAGAATAAGTAATATTTTATTAACTGGAATTAAAACAACATATTTTTATTATTGAGTCTGTAAAGTAAAGTAAATGTAAGACAAGACATTATTAAAATTACCAGGCTTGTGGACACCGGGATTTTCTGTGATTTCTAGCACAGTCAGGTTTCTACCCTGAACAGATGGTTCACTTAAATTATATATCCTTGTTATTTCTGGACATTCCTTGTTCACATCCATCATCAGAGATATCATACTTTCGTAATTGTGGTGAATAAAAATGGAACTTTTAACATTTTTGTCATCTTCAACCTTGCTATCATTTCTATTTTCCTTGATCTTTTCATCTTGAACTTCAGGTTGAGCACTTTGGCTAAAACTAACACAAATTACGAATAGAAATACCTGAAACGTTGGAAAATTTGATATATTTTTCATGATTTGTAAGTAATAAAAAGCTCTAAATTAAATTTTTTTTTAATCTATCAGCAGCTGGCCTAATTGAAATGTGACTGTGGGAGTCTAATAATGTTAATTTATCCATTTGTTTGGTTGTGACGGAAGCATCTTGACGTCAATGGGATAGTTCATTGAAATATATTAATAACTTAAGTTTTGGTCTAAAAATTTTTACAAAGATTCCATATTTATAAATAAACAATATATTACATGGTTTAATAAATGTTATTATTTTCATTAAAATGATTTTTGTCAAGGTCGTGTTTTAAAAAATTATTTTTAACACTGAGCTGATCCCTTTGAGCGCGAGAAGATGGCCGCTACCATAGCAAGAGGACTTGGCAAGAAGTTGCAGCATATATTTACAGCTTTTAATAATTTACAGTGAGTTATTTGGTAATGCTTAATATTTTCTCTAAAGTAAATACCTAAATATTTTTATTTGATGTTTAAATTAATGAAATGGATGCTAAAATATTTTATATTTAATAAACTGTGGATTGTTTACATTCACAATTTGAATTTACTACGGCACGGGCACTACGGCGTAGTGAGTACGGCATGGTTGTTTACCAATGTCAATTTTAAAATTGGGGCTGATATCTTATATTATCTATTACATTACAGACACACCTTCTATAAAAAAAGATCCTTGCATTCATGGTTTATGTCTAGTTTTGCATTTTTACAAGAGTTTTGAGTGATGATAGTCACTGACAGTGTGTTGAGTGTTGGTTCTCCTGGTTTGTTCTGGCAACCCATTCCTTGTGAGCCTTGTCCAGAATGCCAGACGGCGACTGGAAGGAGGTATTTTGTGTTTGTTTCTTCGGATAGAACAGTGGTTCCCAAACTTTTTTTTAACTGTGGACCCCTTTTATAGGCCCTAGTCAAAACTTGCCCACGGACCACAAAGTGAAAACGCTACATAAATTATAAATGTATAATAGTATACAAATTTGCTAATTTAAAAAACAACAACATTTTGTTTAAGAATTATTTATTTAAATTAAACTTGTTAAATTTTTTTTTAAATTAATGACTTGGATGAACTTGATGAGATTTTAACAATTTTATGTGTATTAATGTCCGACTCAATTTTTGTGGGTCGCAAACACAAATCCCCACGACCACTAATTTCTTACCGGTTTCTTTTGTTTGTGATGTGGTTCATGACGTCACTGAATCCACGTTCTGCCAAACAGGAAGACGGGAAAGCAGTCAAAAACTTTTGTACAATAACCCATAATGCAGAATATAAAATTTGGGTCTCTTTTTTGTAACTAGAATTTGTGGTATCCGTTTTCAAAAATTGGTTTAAGTGCCTCATTTGTGGATAATTCAATAAGTTGCTCCTGTATTAGTATGGATTCATCTATGTCTGGGATCTGTTCTGAGTTTGTCCCCGAGGAAAAGGGTTCAACACCCAGTCAGGAAAATCCAAGTGAAGAATTTCTTCAAATCTTTGGTTCAGGTCTGCATGAACAGCCGTTAAGTGTTGACAGTAGGTAAACAAGTCTTCATCTCTATTTGCAATTTCAAAAGATTTTGAAACTGAGAACAGTCTCCTCTCCCCAAGTTTTGTTTATACATAAATCTTTTTTGCAACAAACGCAGATATTACGCTTTTAGTTTTGATTAAATTTAATTGGTCACATTGTAGTTTCAAATTAGTTTCGTTAAATTTGGCAAACAAATCTGTCATGTAGGCTATGTCATTTTTTGAGTTAATTAAATTTTGTCTCAAATCATTGTCTTTGCCTTCCAGGAATTCCAGCACTGAATCAAAGAGAGCATAAAATTGATTTAAACATGCACTTTTAGATAACCAACGTAGGTCTGTGAGAAGTAGTAAACAATTATAGTCTTCATCATTTTCCAAACAAAGTTTAGCAAATAACATCTCATTGAAGGAATCCTTTTGATTTTATTAACTGCTCTAATGACATAATCTAGTGATCCATGCAAACGTTCACTAAGATTTTTGAAACTAAATGATGTCGATGAATGACACAATGCAATGAACATACATGTGGTACAGCTTGTTTTAAGTATGCCAGAAAGCCTCGGTATATTCCTACCATTGCCGGAGCACCGTCAGTAGCAACAAAAAAAAAGCTCGAAAAATATTAATAATTCAGTAAATTACGTTTCCCCTTTTCGTATCTGTTTCCAAACTTTTAACAAACAACATATTTTTGGCAAAATTGTTCTTCTTTTATAAATTTTACATAAGCTAAAAGTAAAGCCTCGTTTCCTGCTAAAGTGGACTCGTCAAGCTGTAGGGAAAATTCAGATGTTTTTAAGTAATCACATAAAGAATTTTCAACACACTTAGCCATTTCGTTAATCCTTCTTTGGACTGAATTATTGCTCAGTGGATTTCTTTTTGTGATGTCGAAACCTGGTTTGTTCAACACAGTGCTTATCACCTCACTTACAGCAGGTAAAATAAGTTCTTCACTATTTGTGTGGGGCTTTCCAGACTTTGCAATCAATAAAGAAATGTTGCTTTCTCTCTAAAAAAAGTGTTTGGGTCAAATTTTGAATTTAAAAAAAAACTTTTTGCTGACTCAATCGTGTATTTTTAATCGTCCAATCATATCAAATGTGGTATCAATGGAAAGCTGTCGGTAAGTCATATAAGATAAATATGACTTACAGACACGTCAAAATTTACCCAACCCTGCAATCATCGTCATTTCCTTTAGAATATTGTATTTTTATACCTACATATAGGGTCTCCGCCTTTCTCATGCATCAAAATTGACATACCATTCAATTAGCCAAGCATTTTGATTGGTTGCAGCTGTGGAAATATCGTAGTTTTTTCTTTTTCTAGGTCAAACAACTTTATTTTACTCAGGACCTAAAAATCGCTACTACAATATTCATTGTTCTTTATTTTTATTTCCATAATAATTAAAAGTAAAACATAATTTTATTATTTTAAAACTAAACCTTCCGCGGACCCCCTGACATTGTTCAGGGACCCCCAAATCAATTTTAATTTTCCACGGACCCCCTGAATGGTTCCGTGGACCCCTGGGGGTCCGTAGGGACCACTTTGGGAACCACTCGAATAGAACAAGAAAAATGAGCTCAGAGGCTGGTTCCACGTAACAGAACAGAACCATATAATTCATATTGGATCATATAATTCAAGGGTCACCAAACTTTTTCCACAGTGGGCAGGATGGCTGACTAAAACTAAATGATAAATGTGGTCCGCATAACCATTCTAGAGAGAAAAAAAAAGTGGAAGGCACTCTCACAAAAAACATTGAAAGTAAAATCAAAAAGTTAAAAAGGCAACCAAAAATGTATTTTTTAAAAATGGTTATCAAAGAAGGCGACTTAACAAAAAAAAGGTTGTCAGGTAGTTACATCTGACCTAGTGTGCACCTATGTTCCCTTTAAGGTGTGCGGCTGTGGAGATATCTGACCACGCAGTGCAGCAGTTAAGAAGTACAGCACAGCAAATTTTGTAAAATATTGCTAAAAAATGGATACCGTGCAACTTTTCACTTTTTTTTACTTTGCACACGGACTAACAAGCCTTAGAACACATTGGTGTGCTTATATCTGAATCTCACAACATAAGCAGCAAAAGACTGGCTTTCAATATATCATTAATGTTTGGATTTCATAAAATCAAAGAGAATTACTTTTAAATGATCATCAGTCAATCTCGTTCGATGTGTTGACGTCATGTATTTCATTTTTAAAAATATTTGAACACCAACATAAGTTGTTCTAAACACTGATGCCTTGCCATCGGCAAAATTCTTCAGTTTCAAAAACTCAACATCAGGTAAGCAGCGGTAAACTTCAATAAATTTTCTTTTCTATTGTTCTCTTTCAACAAGTCATTTGCCTGCTAATCAGTGACTTCCAATAATAGTTTAACTGGCACATCATTAAGGTTACAAACAGATTCTTTAAAAGAAGAATTTCACTTTCAATTCTGTCAATGCCATCAAAGAATGAGTCCATTAGTCACTAATAAATTTTATTTTTAATTTCAAGGGTGACACTATGTGTCATTCTGGGATTGTTGAATATTCCCCAGTAATGAATTTTGCAGCGATTTAAAAAAAAATTGTTATAATTAATTTGTTTTCTTTCGTATATAGTATATAGGTCTCATACAGAAAATGCATATATAGTGGAACCTCGGTATACGTCCTTAATCCGGTCCTTGGATGTATATCAAAAGTATTTTTACTATAAGAAATAAAGGGAAAATGATTAAAAAATCATTGTTATTTATACATTTATTGACGTGGTTGTATAAAATAGTTTAAACACTGCTTTATGCTAATAAACATAAATAAAAAGAACTTGAACAAATTTGTTTTCTGTTTCCTGTTATCCAGATCAAAAGCAATATTTCAACATGCTCTAATATTTCTGATCTTTGTTTTGTAATCAAATTAAAGTTCAACTTAAATCTTTGATTGCTTACAATTTATTTAAGGACGTTTTAAATGGCTTCACAAGTTTTACGATATTAGAGTGCAGCCTTACACTTAACTAAATAACTAAATACATACTTAAATGACAATAAAGTGATTTGAAACATGCTCTTTTTCAAATAAGAAATACAGCTTTTATTGGGAGTGGGGGGAGGGGCGAAACTTTGTGATATCATATTTGAGGGGGTTGGGGCTTACTTTTTGTGACAATGTGTGATGAGGGGGGGGGGAAGCTGCCAAAATTGCATGTCATTTATGGACGAACCCATACAAGTTCTAGCACGCGGGTCGTATTCCAAACAAAGGTCGCATACCAAGCAAAATGTTTCGCGTCCAAATAGGACGTATACCGAGTTTGACTTAAACCAAAGCAGATGTATACCGAGGTTCCGCTGTATTTTTTTTATAGGATTAGCATAGATCAGGGGTGGCCAGACCTGTAGTAAAATGAGAGCCATTTTCACAATTTAAAAAATTGTTAAGAACCGCATTGAAGTACTATGGGTCTCAACCAATGTTCTCTTTAAGCTGCAATATAGCAGCACAAGTGTATAACTAAAAATGCTCTACATTCTCCAGGACAAACTTTCTGTCCTACGATTGATTTCAGAAAAATAGGTCATCTTTGGTCGTTACTTGTTTGAAAACAGATACTCTTGCACCTTATGGTCATGAAACAAAACAGTTCTGCCTTAACGCTTAGCTACATTTTAATTCTATTATTGATTATTGAAAAGTCCAAATGTCTTCAGTTGAAGATGAACTTTCTGAGCAGCTTAAACACTTTCAAATAGTTTAAATAATAATCTGCTTCTGTTGACCCTTTCGTATAAATATAATGAAGTATTTTTGTCACATTTTTAATATCATTAAACTTTTGCATTTTTCAGGCTGAGTAATGTTCAACTTAAATCGGCCAGTTTTCCGCTGTCGTGCAATCAACATCAGTGTATTGGACTTTTATCTCATGCATCCAAGCTTTGTGCACAAAGCAGTAATGAAGACTCGGAGCCAGTCTTGTACCAAAAGCCCAAGTATCCACCAAATGTATTTTTCTTGTTTTTGCACAAAATTGCACCTCAACTCAAAAAAGAAAATCCAGGTAACAAAAATAGAAAATGAAGATTGAATTAAAGTTTATTTTATTCATTTTATTGTTTATTAAAGTTTTCTTTAAGGCCTAATACTTTCAATGTGGTCTATTTGCATCTGGCAATGTCAACCATATACTGTTGAATCATGTTATCTCAACCTGGGATTAACTTGCCAACCCTATTGAGCTGACATTTTTAAGTGGAACAACCATATTCTCTCTTAGTCTTAGCATATTCTCATAGATTATAGCCATTCTTTTATGTGGCTCTTGAGTATTAAAGAGGGTCAAATTGGTCACTTAACTTCAGTTAATCACTGATTTGTTGGGCGTGATACAAGAGAGTAAGCACAAGCGGTAGTGACCAATGTTCCCCTTAAGGTATGTTGGTCTGTGCGCAAAGTAAAAACTCCTGTGCAAAGTTGCACAGCATCCATTTTTGTGTGCAATATTTTACAAAATATGCTGCCCTGTAATTCTTAATTTATAAAAAATCTCCATACTCATGTACATTCTCATTCATAGCGCACAACTTGTACACAAAGAAATTAGTTTGACGCGTCTCTATCGAGTATGTATTCACCCAAGGTAATCGAACATCGCGTTCTCGGTCTTTAATTGTCATTATTTCGCAGTGCATGTTATATTATTATTAAACTTAATTCATTTCCTGATGCATTAATCATTTTATTTTTTAAGATAAACGAATATCTTTAGAAAAGAAAATAAAGGTTGGTATCGAGAATAGACGGTGATTTTTATTTTATATTGGTAAATTTCTGCTGTTAGTTGGTGCACATATGCCTTTTGTTGTTAGCAAACATGTATGTACATTTTTATAGCATGCCGATCGCTTCATCAAACAAATAACGGCAAAGCTGTTGTGTAAAAACAACCTCCAAAAACATATGCATGTACATTCTCATTTATTAACGCTAGTGATGGGACGATACCAAAATCATAGGGTGCTTACTGTAAACAAGGCTCCCCAGATTTTAGGATACATAATATAACAGACAGTTTACCCACTCTCAATCTCCCACACCATTGTTGTTGTTGGTTTGTCCGATTAGCATCAAGTTACCAAAGGAATTTTGAGTCCATTGTAAGCTGAGGGGATGGACCCAAGGAAGATGGTTTGGAAGAGAATCGTTCGGGGACAATGAGGGGATGTGTAGGTTACACGAGGCGGGTTATTTATTAGTGTAGCTTGTAAGGAAAGTCACGCAAGTGCCCTCCAAGGCACAGTATCGCTCAATCTGGGAATCACTGCTGTGAATGATGCTAACTCGGCAGAAACAGTGTAACAAACATCAAGCCCCATTAAAACAAAACAAAAAACAACACTTATTGTTAACTGGGAGCGCACAAGAGAGGTGACACGATGTCACCAACGGACCCAGCATGGCGGGGCAGGAGTAGCTGAATTCGTTATGTACTAGGGAAATAACAGTGCTAACGCAAAAAAAGGGTTATATTTATTTTAAACGGTCCTTAAAAACGAACGGTCTTAACAACCTTAGGAAAGAGTGAAGAAATATTATTAGGGTCCCGATATTCTGATACGATTCTGATTAATCGTCCCATCACTAATTAACACACATCTTGTACGTAAAGAAATTTCAAGCACATGTTAATATTTTGCCGCCATTTTGGTTTACGTTTAACTCGATCATCGGTTATCTCGACGCCTTTTGGCAAACCCCTAGGCTGTTGACTTAACCGGGTTCTGCTGTAGTTTTTGTCAAAATCAAATAAAATAAAGTGTGAAAATTTACATTTAAGTATAAAATACCTTGGCCTATAAAATATCATTCAAGCTATATAAAATAAAAAGTATAGAATGTGCACTAGATTCTGGTGCTTGTTTTATTAGGTCTAAGAAAAAGAAAACAAAATGATACTCATATAGGGACACCTATAAGTAAAATGTATAACCAAATTATCCAAATGCTGAGTAAATTGACCTTGCAACATTAATAAATGCCAAGTTAATTATGTTATATGTTGTGCTTTAAAATGTGTAGTGTGTTTTTTAACTTGACATAATTCTTAATAAACCATATTTCTGTCACTTGACATAATTCTTAATAAACCATATTTCTGTCACAATCATTATCAATAGAAATATTTGAGAAAAAAAGTATATATTATATATTTATGCTCATTTTTCACTGCCGCCTAACGCTGAGGGAAATCACTCTGCTTTTTTAAAATTTTGCATTGTAAGCAGTGCTGATTGACTCAAATAGTTATTTTTTGGTGCAGTAATTTGGTGCGCTGCTTTCTAAAATTAGTTTAAAAATCGTGTGGTGATTAGCACTGTAAAAATTATTATATAAATTCTTTGTTTAATCTTCAGGAATATTTCGTGTTTATCATACAAGGATAAGTTACTTGGGCTTTTGACCCCCCCAAAAAAGTGGGCGCCTTAGGCGCCCCACAACCTCAATTTAAAATTACTTTGTGTACATTTAAGGTAGTTTAATATTACGTAGCTATCATACAAGGACAAGTTTGTTGGGCTTTTGAAAAAAGTGGGCGCCGTAGGCACCCTAAATAAAAAGGGCGCTGCAGTAAAACCTATATTATATATGTACTTTGTTAACATTTTAGGAATATTTCGTATTTATCATACAAGGATAAGTTACTTGGGCTTTTAACATAAAAAATAAAATTTAAAAAAAAACTATTATAAAATACTTTGTGTCCATTTAAGAAATTTTAATATTACGTATTTATCATACAAGGACCAGTTAGTTGGGCTTTTGAAAAAGGTGGGCGCCGTAGGCGCCCATGAAAAAGGGGGCGCCACGGCGCCGCAGCACAAACTAGTTATATATATTGGCCAACATGGAAGTCTCACCATTTAATGAACCTTTGAAGTGGCCATCACATCTATTAAGCGTGTTATCTTGGGGATAAAGTGTGGTGTTTTTGAAGATATCATTTGTATAAGCACCACATTTTGTATAACTGACAAAACAATAATTAGGCAGTGAAGTAGGACTTAAATGACACAAATTTATTTACAATTGTATTATATATATGAATTATGAATGTTGCAGAATCTACATTTCGTGTCTCTTACTTATGCACTCATGTTGAAATGATTTCACAGTCTTACTTTTTATGTCAGAATAAATACTGAAAAATGTTCAAGAGTCTCTTACTTGCCCCCACTCTGCCGATGTGTAATTTCTATGTGTTTTAGGGTTGTTGTTTTTTTTAACTTGTTTTATTTAATTCATTAGATGGGAAGCGTAAAGATATCGTCAGCCAAGCTGCCAAAATATGGCATGAATTGAATCCAGAAGAAAAATCTGTGAGTAGTAAAATAATCTTTTAATGATTATTATCTATGTAGCATGCTGCTATAGTAGGTTTACTGCAGGGACACGCCGGTGGGTCAGTGACACACTGCCCCTGGTATGTAATGTAATAGTGTACACAATGTGCAGACCGACATAGTGCCCACATAGCGCCGCACCATGTGCACCGCACCGAGATGCACTGGAGAGGAGTGACTGGGTGACGTGGAGGTGCGTTTGTGGTTGTTCCGGTCCCAACGTAAAAAGTGTTTGGTTGCAGAATTATAAAAACAAATAAACTTTGTATAGCTATAATCCTACATCTTATTGATGACTATAAAATACTGTATATTAGAAGCCTACACACGGCTACATCTATTTAATGACAAGAAATTGAGAAAGTAATAAACCATTGTAGTTTTGTCTTTTCATCTTGTCTCTGATATCAATAGGAGATAATCATCATTTGCACCTGGATTTGTTGTTTTTTTCTTCAATAATTACAATTTTTTGCACAGCGTTTAGCCATGGAAAGAAGAGAACGTTTTGAACAATACAAGGAAGAACTGAAAGTTTATCTGGAGAACATCACCCCAGAACAAATTAACCAAATGAAATCCAAGAAAAAACAGACGGCTGCACAGAGAAAGAGGAGGGTGAGTGGATGCATTTGAGTTTTAAAGAGGAGATAAATTGTGGAACCAAGTAAAACATTTTATTTTAAATGATGAGAAACCAGATTGACAGTGAGTCGTTAGTTTAATATACAGTTAGACCTAGGGGTCTACCGATATGCATTTTTGCCGATACCGATATTACCGATACTTTTTTTGCCGATATGAGTATTTGTTAGGACAAAAACCAGCGGTCATATTTGATGACGTCATTCCTAAATTTATCACTCCTAATTATTTATCTATTAAATCTATTATATTAGGGGACTACCGATATGCATTTTCGCCGATATTACCGTAATTTTTTTTTCCGAAATGAGTGCCAATATGAGTATTTTATAGGACAAATACCAGTGGTCATATTTGATGACGTCATTCTTCAATTTATAACTCGTAATTATTTATATTTCAATTAGGGGGCAACCGATATGCATTTTTGCCGATATTACCGATATTTTTTTCCCATATGAGTGCCGATATGAGTATTTGTAATGACAAAAACCAGCGGTCTTATTTGATGACGTCATTCTTAAATTTATCACTCCTAATTATTTATATTTTATATTAGAGGTCTACCGATAAGCATTTTTGCTGATATTACCGATATTTATTCCCGATATGAGTGCCAATAATAGTATTTGTTTGGACATAAAATAACAGCGGTCATATTTGATGACATCATTCTTAAATTTATCACTCGTAACTATTTATATTTTATAATTTAGGGGTCTGCCGATATGCAGTTTTGCCGATATTACCGATTTTTGTTGTTGGCCGAAACGAAGTTTCTGATGTGTTTACAAGTTCCAATTCATGACCTATATAAGACTCATGACAAAACGAACCGTCCTTTATAAAAATGTACATGCAAAATTAGAACTCCTTTTGAAACTTTAACTCATAATTATTAATTCTAACCAATAGTTTAATGGCTTTTGCACACTGCCATCTTTTATGAATCAAACAATGAGAACAACGTATTTGTAATAGAGTGAAAATGAGGTTGAAGGATCAATGGTTGCCAATGACAACAAGTCTGCACACTGTACATTTTGTTATTCCAAACGAAACGAAATGTTTTAGACATCTGCGATTCTGCGTGCATCTTTGCTATTAGAGCAATTACGTGAACATAATGTTTACATGTTATCCATTTATTAGAGCAATTACGGTATACTTGGCATCGGCACTATTTACACAGTATTTCCGAGCATACGAAAATCGGCCGATACCTAAACAATATCATAGCACATGGCACAGTGTATCGTGGCTGTAGATATTAATACTAGGACTCTTTTGGCTATTTGAATACCGGTATCGGGATCGCTATATTAATTTGTCAAGATATTGTAAATCTAAATGATAGTTTTTTTTTGTTGTTGTTGTTTTTTTGTCAAAATATCACTTATTATGAAATATCGGTGACGTCAATATCGGGACCTTTACATGATACCGATATTGCCGATATCCTGATATCGTTGCCGATATATTGGTAGACCCCTAATTTATAGTCAAAAACTTTGTTTTTACGGGGTTGTTTTTATTCCTATTAAGAAGGGTTCGGTGAATGTGCATATGAAACTGGGTGGGTTCAGTACCTCCAACAAGGTTAAAAACCACTGGGTCAGACCAATATAGCAAGGAAATTTTTGTACAGTATATAAAAAAATGTATTCAACTCTATCTTCTATAAAATAATTAAGTAATAGAGACAGTTTTTGTAGTCAAATGAGTATGTTTGCAATTTGTTTGACATCTCTTTTGAATTAATAATGACCAATAAAACATTAATGTTCTCAGTTTAAGCATCTATCTATTCTACTTATTGACTTTTTATTTACTTTAATGCTAACTAGAGCAGTGCTTCTCAAACTAGAGCATATATGTGTTAGTACTTTTAATCTCAGTTTTTGTTTTTTTATATACCGGTTAACAAATTATCATAGAGCTTAATGTTAATGGTTTGTTTTTCCCCCTCTCTTTATAATTATCTGTACATCAAAAGGAAAGACGAGCCTTTGGCATCCCCCGCAAGCCTATTGGTGCCTTCAGTGCCTTTGTTTCTGAAAATTTTTCCACACGGACCGAAGATGTTCCTGTTTCAGTAAGTGTTCTATTTTTAGATATTAGTCATAGTTTCCTGAGCCCCAGATTGGTATTCATTTGTTTTGATAATTGCTAAATAACATATATTATGGTCAATATATTTCTAATTTTAAGCCTTTTATTTTCATTTTAAATCTGACTTACATGAAATATTATCTAAAAAAATAACATCAAATGTTGCATTTTAAATTGAAAAGAAATGCTATAGACTAAACAAATATGTTGATAAAACAGGTAATGTATGCTATAGACTGCAGAACGTATTCCTTTAATCTCCCAGTAATATTCAGAATATTGGAATGGATATAAAAGAACTATTTTATTTAAAGCTTAAATTACTGAAACATCCTTAGGGGCCATCTATATATTACGTACACAATTGGGGGGGAATTGTCGGCATTTTGGGGAGGGAGGGGGTCTCTACTAAATGTTTACGTACACACAACAAATTTAATTTGCATAATACTAAGCCTAGTAACGTAAACCGCTCAGGCTGCAAACAGCATTCGAGACCGACTGAGTCAAGACTGATATGCAATAATCTTCTATAATTTAATGAAATTCTGAAATTTTAATTACTTGGAATTAATTAACATTTGATTCAGACCAAACATTCACAAATTACTAAAAATCAGTACGTAAAATATATCCGTCTGATTTATATTTCCATTTATTGAAATTAGTAGGAGTTTCTCTTTCGCCCACTGGTGCCTCAGCCGTTATATATATACATAGTGGGATGGCGATTTCACTGCTTATATTGTTCTATTTTATCAGTTACAGTGTTCAAGACAATAAAAATTTAATTGATCTATTCTATTGTATTTCTTCAATAATTTCAACATGAAAAACATGATATTACAAAATACTATAAATAAATGACGTCACAAGATTTTGGTTGATTTTTATAACCTCCCTCCCCCCTCATCAGACTTCATCACAAAAACTTAGACCCCCATCTCCAATATGGCCTCACAAAGCTTTGACCCTGTTACGTCCGCAAGGGTTATTGACTCTCTAACTTAAAATAAAGTTGAGAGAAATGATTAAATGGCTCGTTTAACACGGCACGTAACACAAAAAGAAAGATTTAACACAGTAACTTACTTTACAATTCTTAATTTAATACATTGAAATACTAACAAGTAAATAACAATTAACCACATGATACCTTGTGGTTAGGAATAAATAGTATTATTAGTTTAACTCTTAACCTAATACAACAATAACGAATAACTACTTACCGTATATACTCGTTCTATAGCCCAGTTCGTTCATAAGCCGACACCCCACTTTTGGAAGGGAAAAGTATTGAAAGTGTATAACCCGATCGCAAGCCGACCCCCCAAAAATAATAGGACATCTTTAAAAAATGGTACTTTTTTTTTAACTACAAGCTCAATTGGTCATTATGATTGTTAACTTTGTACTGCCTATCTTTGTCTTTCTGATTTTTTTAAGCAAGAGTTACCGGTATTTTAAAAAAAAATTATTTGGTAAACAGTGACGAAAGCGCGTACATTAAAATCCGTGGTTGAAAACAAAATTTGTAAAACAATTTATTAAAACGTTCACAAAAATAAATAAAATGATTAAATAAGGTAAGTGCTGGTCTTTAATAATATGTTATAGCTTCTGATAGAGCAGTCGAATCTTGTAGAATGTAGAAAAGGACATTGATAGTCTACAATAACAACACCGATATTCAAAATCCATGCAGAAATAACCTATGACCCGCTCATAAGCCGACCCCCCCACTTTTTCCCCTAGATTTTGTCCAAAAAGGGTCGGCTAGCGAACGAGTATATACTGTAAGTTAATAATGTAAAAGATAAACACAATAATAGCCGATAGCTCTTACACTACAAGGTTAAAAATAACAGGTAACAATATTGGTCAGCCTAGGTTCTCATGTGATGATTGCTCTGTCTTCTCTCTCTTATCCTCTCCATGCCCCTATATATATAAATACCGATCGAACTTTCTCGTTCTAGAACAGATTCCTTCTAGCAATTAAGTGGATCGAGAAAGTTCCAGGTAATACTTGTAAACAACCAAAGGGTCAGATGGGTGGAGTCAAGCAAGCCGAGGTCAGCGATGTACGCTTGACCTGTCGAGGCATGAATAGAGAGGTGGGGTACGGTGATAAATTACTGGGACCCGTGGACATCCCTACGCATTCATGGCAAGCGGGGAGAGAGGAGAGGGGGGTAGGACCTAACAGACCCCCCCTTCCCAAAAGCCGTATTTGAAAATTAGCATGTGGCAAATTACTTTTTTATCATTTAAGTATGTATTTGTGCAAGGCTGCACTCTAATATCACAACACATGTGAAGCCATTGAAAAGGTCATTAAATAAATTGCAACCAATCAAATATTTTAGTGGAACTTTTATTTAAAGTAGCAAATTTTGATGTGATGTCACAATTCTTAAACTTCCCCCCCCCCTCCCCCTCATCACACATTGTCTAAAGTGTGTGACTCCCCACTCCCCCCTAGGCGCGTGACGTCAATTATGGACGGCCCCAAAGAGTGAAAACAATATCTTGTGAATATGGCTTAAAATTAATTTTTCAAACGGAGGGGGGGGGCTAATTTGTACGTTGGCATGGGGGAGGGGGTTCCGAAAATGTACGGGGTGCAACATGGGGGAAGGGGGGTACAAAAATATGACTTTTTTTGCGTACGTAATTTATGGATGGCCCCTTATTGTAACTCTGTGTTAAATATATCTTAATTCATAATAATTTTTAGCAAATTTTTTAGTTGAAACTCATTGAAAACCTGCTTTGTTTCTTCCAACAGGAACATTTTAAAACACTGTTAAATCACTGGTCTCAAATGAGCGATGCAGAGAAGGAAGTAAGTGGAGTAATGGCTTTGATTTAAACTAATATTTATTAAAATAGTATTAAAATATTTTTTTAAAGTTTAAGCTGTTTGGAATAACATCTAGGGAGCTTAAATTCATACTTACACTAATGACTTCAGATGACTAAAACGTTAGGTTTTGAATGCAATCAATCAACAAAAGTTCCTTTTGTGACTTAATATATTACCTAGTCAAATAAGAAAAATGTATAGTAAAGTATAGAACGCTAATGAACATTTTGGGTCCAGTTATTTGCACCCTTTTAAGCAACTGTCCGTTAAACCATTATTACTAGTTCAAATGCCATGCAACCCACTCTATTTGACCCTCTCATGTTTGACAACTGATCGTTAGTAACGTCTTCTCATATTGGAATTGTGACGGTAACACGGTTACATTAGTATAACCACAGTTCATTTCAAATTAAATAATTTATAGCTGAAGTTACTTTTAAGGGTATTTTTATATTATGTAGACAGACAGTTGTATTATAAGTTGTAATGTATGCTACATGAAATGTCAGGATTATTTTTTTTATTCGTTTGTAAAGCAAACTTTTTCTCACTCTGTTTTTCTGATTTTTAATTGACACCAAGGCTATAATCATAGTTTACTTATTTTAAGCTGTACTGACACATATATTTTGTGCCTCATATTTCAGCCTTACATAAAAAAGTCCACCGAACAAAAAGCCAAATACTATGAGGACATCGTTAAATGGGAAAAGGAGATGATAGAACTTGGACGTTTTCATTTAGTCAGGAAGGCAACCCTAATTCAGTTAGCAAAAAACCCAAACAGAAATAAGAAAAAGAAGCAAGTTGGCTTTTCACCTGATGTTAAAGAACATTGAGTGAGTCGGTTAGAGAGTTTGAATGAGAGAAGTTTTAAATAGGGGCTCTGTATTTCTGATAGTGGGATACACAGAGACTTGCATGGTTTTTTTAGTCAACTATTGATTGGTGGTTGTTTGTCAAGATGTACGTATGATGTATCCACTTAATTTGACAATGCTGTTAAAAATTGTAATTTATACAGCATCAAGATTTCTTCGCGTAAGTCTTTGGTGTAAATATTTTGTTTGATGAGGTTGGAAAATGTTTAGAAATTAGTTGCTGACTCGACCGAAGTGAATTCTCTTATGCAGTTTCATTAGTTTAAAATATTTTTAGTTGCTTTGGTTTTTCTTAAACACATAAGAACCAACACATTTTTTTATCTATTTGAGATTGAGATCTTCAGTAACTAATTTCTGTGTTAATTTCATACAATGTACCCGGTTACTTAAAATGTAAGTATTGTTGACCCAAAAAGAAACACATTTAATTTGCTACAACTACTATTGTGAAATCTGTCATTGCTCTTCTTGTTCCACTGAGTGAATGATAGTTGTCAGCAAATTAAGAGCCACATCCATTTAAATTTTATAAAAATTCAAAAAGTCCTATATCATTTCTTGAAAATTTATTAAGGTACAAAAATAATAAGAGAGAAAATATAATTTGTTTGTATTAATAAATTAACATGCTAATATTTCTTACAGCCTCGCCATATTTTTATGTTTGAAATTTATTAAACCAAAGTAAGCAGAATTCACACAATGTGTTTGAGAAAGTGACTTAATGAAACTGTTAATTAACTGCTCTTTTTCACTTAACTCAGGATTGTGAAATTTTGAATATTGTGTGATTGTTTTTGCCATTGAATATGTAAAACTTACTTTTAAAATGTGAGTTAATAAAATTGAAATGCTATAGTTGCCAATTTTATTGAAATGGTGGAATACTATTTGACATGATTCGTGATCATTACAATTTCAACCTGTAAATATACTTTTTTTTTCTCATATAAGTTACAGCAGGTAATGTATAGAAGTTTTGCTTTAAAATGCCACCAGTGAATTATGATGATCAGAAGTATTTACATTTTTTCAAATGGTCCTGCTCTATAGCTTGAACAGCAAAAATAATATTTTCTGTTTAGAAAATAGAACTAAGTACACGTTAACAGCATTACTGCAAATGAAAAGGTGCTAAAAGAAAATATTTTTCCATTTTTAACTTAACAGAAAATTTATTTCCCACATGTTATTGATAAGAATTACAATGTATTTTATTGAAAATTCCAGATGGCAGTTATTGCTAGTAGTCTATTGATATAATTGTTCTTTTCATCTTTTTTGTTAAAAAGGTGAAATATTAGTTGCAGTTTGTCAGTAAGAATGTTAACAAGGTGAAATATTAGTTGCAGTTTGCCAGTAAGAATGTTAGCAAGGTGAAATATTAGTTGCAGTTTGTCAGTAAGAATGTTAGCAAGGTCAAATATTAGTTGCAGTTTGTCAGTAAGAATGTTAGCAAGGCGAAATATTAGTTGCAGTTTGTCAGTAAGAATGTTAACAAGGCGAAATATTAGTTGCAGTTTGTCAGTAAGAATGTTAACAAGGTGAAATATTAGTTGCATTTTGTCAGTAAGAATGTTAACAAGGTGAAATATTAGTTGCAGTTTGTCAGTAAGAATGTTAACAAGGTGAAATATTAGTTGCAGTTTGTCAGTAAGAATGTTAACAAGGTGAAATATTAGTTGCAGTTTGTCAGTAAGAATGTTAGCAAGGTGAAATATTAGTTGCAGTTTGTCAGTAAGAATGTTAGCAAGGTGAAATATTAGTTGCAGTTTGTCAGTAAAATGTTAACAAGGTTCCTGTACAAATGTATGTCAATTTCATGCATGTTCATCCATTCAACTATCTTTAGTACTACTAGTATAGTGGTTTACAATGAACTGGCATTAACTGTGAATTTTCATTCAAGAAATAAAGTTTATTATTTACTTTTATAGTTGTGATATTTTACTTTTCTGTTTTAAATCTGTGCAGCTAGCTAAATGAGTGATTAAAAATGTAAAGACCTTTTTCCTGCTCCAATTGGTATGGTATCATTACTGACATTTTACTTATGATGTATTCAAGTGACTTGACTCCATCCTTGAGTTTATTCAAGTGACTTGACTCCATCCTTGAGTTTATTCAAGTGACTTGACTCCATCCTTGAGTTTATTCAAGTGACTTGACTCCATCCTTGAGTTTGTTCAAGTGACTTGACTCCATCCTTGAGTTTGTTCAAGTGACTTGACTCCATCCTTGAGTTTGTTCAAGTGACTTGACTCCATCCTTGAGTTTGTTCAAGTGACTTGACTCCATCCTTGAGTTTGTTCAAGTGACTTGACTCCATCCTTGAGTTTGTTCAAGTGACTTGACTCCATCCTTGAGTTTGTTCAAGTGACTTGACTCCATCCTTGAGTTTGCTGATGCTTGCATTTTTTAACATGTACACCTATCCCAGCCCTTGGTCACAGTTGTCTACCATGAATAGCTCAGTCATGTATATAATTACTGTAGAGGTACTAGGATTCAACTTCTAAATCAGGTCGAGACACCATGGAGGGGTTATAATTTTTGGAGGTTGTAGTGTGGTAGAAAGTGGGGAGAGAAAACAAATCTGTCTGTATCTGCCAGCATGGAGCTGAACATTTATGACAATTGTGGTTTGCGGTTGATATAGTCTTTTACAGCTAGCATTATGAATGACAAACTTAATGGACAAGCCCTTAGAAAATATTTATAACTTATCAATTCTGTAGTGAATACTTACGTACAAAGTAGGCAACAGCAATATGTTTGTCTTAAAATTTACTTTTGGGGACAAGCTATGAAATGTGCCACATATTCCAATATAGGTTTTTTATTGCTCAAAAATCCAATTGAGCAGAGAGGGAAGGAGGAAATCCAAGAGCCAGAGAGCAATGATAAGTTATTGAGGCAGTAACAGTTGATGTTTTCTGTTATTACAAAGCTTAAATGTGATCTTACTTAATCTCTCATGCCTTGTAAGTCATTTCACATATCCAGTCATGACCATGGATTTTGTGTAAACATAAGGCAGTCAACATACAATGTTCGTTGTCACTGTCACCACCACAGGGCTGCCAGAACAATTCTTCCAAAAAGCAAGATCCCTTCCAGAAAAGTTACAGATAAACAAGTGCACATGAACAATTACAGTTTTACAGTGAATAAAAAGTTTGTAACATGTCCCATGAAGCAATCCTACACCACTCTTTAGGTCAGGGGTCGGCGAACGGGGGTAAATTGCCCCGATTGGGGTAAAGGGGGAATTCTTGGGGGTAATTCTGACTCATTGGGGAATATAAAATCTGCTAGATGTATTCAAAAGTCATGTGTACGTGTGCGCATTTAATATAAGCCCACTCATTAAACAGTTCCTTCAAGAAAACGCATTTTTAAATTCGATGTTTATGAACATTTCTTATCTACGTACTATATATAGACACAAAACTCCTCTCCACTTTCATTTATATTGACATGAATGACAATAATCGTAATCTTATGACTTAACTGTATCCAATATCCTCTGTGTGACATTTAAAAATAAAGGTTAACTTAGCTAAAGTGCTTATGCCTGTTAATATCAAGGCAATTTAAAAGTATACTATTTCATTAAATGTGCACATTAAGTGGTACTTTATTTTAATACAAAATTTTTCTGTTTGAAAAAAAAAGGGTATGTTGTTCTGTGCTCCTCTTAAATGGCGACGATATCCAGATTGTTATTTTCATTAAAGAAAATGCAACTGTTTTGTTATTTAGGTAAAGATGGTGAGGCTGAATGTACAGGCCTACTTTATCACACCGAGGTACGGTGGCATAGACCTACTTTATCATACCGAGGTACGGTGGCGTAGACCTACTTTATCACACCGAGGTACGGTGGCGTAGACCTACTTTATCACACCGAGGTACGGTGGCGTAGACCTACTTATCACACCGAGGTACGGTGGCGTAGACCTACTTTATCACACCGAGGTACGGTGGCTTTCACGTGGATGAACATAGTGATCTCTGAAAGTGGAACTTTAAACATTTCTGGCTGGTCAAAAGCATGCGCTGGTTGAGTTGCATATCTCGCTGATAATTTTGAGCATTTGAATGCGTTGAACAAAGAATGGCAGGGAAAAAATATCAATATACTTGATATGAAAGGATTGCAGCATTTGCAAACAAAGCAGATCTGACACATTTTTGGATGTCAAATGCTGCAAAGGCTTTTAACTTTGCACACGAGGAGGGCGTCAAATAATTTTAAGTAAATGTGCCCTTGTCCGACAATATCGCAATATGTCCTATTTTATCAATATATCTGGAATAGTCAAGGCTGTTAAGCCTATAACCATTATATTCAACTGTAAACTTTTATAGTTGTTTCAAATATATTCCCCTTGAAATACGGATCTGCCGTGTCATTTTGATTTAAAATATCTACCCAGAATCCTTTTCAGATTAACGTTTAGACCCTTTTCAGGCTTCTAAAACTCACTCTGAGGTTTGGGCTGGGGCGTACCCGAAGATCCATTGGTGGGAGGGAGGAGCTTACAACACTCCCCCTAACTATCGAGTCAAACGGGCAGGACCTCACCTTCGTGGGTAACGTCAACATAAAATTTTATATTTTGGGGTGATGGGTTCACCGACCCCTTCTTTAGGACTATAAAATGAAGAAAGAGTTGCAATTTCACTTATTTTTAAACTGTAAAAATTGTGTTGCGTTGGTCAGCATTCAATAAGACACAATGACTAATTAACTTTGCCATCTACGTATGATTCAGTAGTCCAATGTCAATGTATCATCATCTTTGTATAGAGGAGAATTACACACAGAAAATATCCTTTACTTTAATTTTCACGATTTAGTAGACGTGAAGAAATTTAAAAACATGCATAAATATGAATAATTGATAAATGAATTAGTTATGTTTTCATATCTTTTCTTACTGTTACACATAGATTCAATGGCATGAATAATGCAATAAGAAACAAGCTCTTACTCAGTCAAGTTTATTCTTTTATTTGTACTTTTCATAATATAACAAAATGCAAACAAATGAGAACCAATCAGTTAATTCTCTCAAACATATGATTTAGTTCACTCATTCAAACATATGATTTAGTTTGTTCATTCAAACATATGATTTAGTTCACTCATTCAAACATATGATTTAGTTCGTTCATTCAAACATATGATTTAGTTAGTTCATTCAAACATATGATTTAGTTCGTTCATTCAAACATATGATTTAGTTACTACATTCAAACGTATGAATTAGTTCACTCATTCAAACCTACTGTTTCCTGTTCTGCATGCAAGATTATATAAATCCATCTGGAAATGAAAGTAGACTGATGACAAAATTTATGACATTTCCTCTATTTCATGTACTTATAACGTAGGTTCTGTATTTAGACCCACCGGATCAGTCAAAGTTCATGGTTTGTTTACTGAACAAGTCCATTGTGATGTAACTTAAGAACATGGGAATACTGTTTTGTCTCTGTAAATATGTCTCCATGGCGTCTTGGAGAGTCAGGGAGAAATCTGTTTGGAGCAACTGAATTTCACCTTGTTCATTTTGCTGGAGATAAAAACAAAGCTTGCGTAAAGTTGAGTGCAGCCATTTACATTATTACCAATATCAATTAGCTCTGTAAATAAAACATTTGATGAATGAAAAAGATTTCAATCTAAGCCAGCATGTTTTACACTGTAAAACTCATGTCAAAAGTTCCATCAAGATTTATTTAAATGAAGCAGTGCAATCACAAAAAGTTCTTTTAAGGTGATAACTAGGATAATCCATTCCAAATTAAGTCTTCTTTTTAAATCCTTTATATTAACTCGTGGTGTCTGCGGCCGACCGACCGACCGACCAACCTTGCTTGCTTGCTTGCTTGTCGCCAAAACTTTTGATCTATTTTTAACCCACTTGCTCGTAAGCTAGCGATCTGAAATTTTGCAGGCAGTTTCGTACCAATAATAAAAACAATGTATCAAAATTTCAGATCGATCGCATGGACCGTAATTAAATTATTGATTTTTTAGATTATTTTATTTATTCCTATGTATCATGCTATTTTTTGAGATAGAGCGTCGCGGTGCGTATTATATTGAACAACCTTTCTGTCGCGCAATAAGGTGCGTATTTTATTGACAGCTCTTTTTATAAACATATTCCTGATCGGTGCGCATTATATTAAACATGTTTTACGACACAAGTGCAATTTTGTATTTCTGGATGGTCTGGCGCTGCGTATTATAATGAACATTCTTTTAATTACTTCTCGTACATAAAGGATTTATAGTCAAAAACTTGGTTCTTTACGGGTTTTTCTTATTACCAGCTGAGAATCACTGTTTCACATTCAATCTATTTGTGCTTTAGGACAGTCTTTGTCTCAGCTGTCAAACAAGCAATGGTTTTGATCACTGACATTTTTTTGGCAGCTAGCGTTTTTGTTAAAATTAAGCTTAATGTTTCCTTTCCTCAATCTGTAAAAAATGTAATACTTAGGTTGTGAGTTGATGTAATACTTAGGTTGTGAGTTGATGTAATACTTAGGTTGTGAGTTGATGTAATACTTAGGTTGTGAGTTGATGTAATACTTAGGTTGTGAGTTGATGTAATACTTAGGTTGTGAGTTGATGTAATTTGATGTACCTGAAATAGCAGGTGATCCTTTGCACTCTCAGCGTACATGCTGGTCAGTCGGTATTGATTTGTGACTGGAATGTCCAGCTTGTAGCCGGTCAGTTGATAACAGACCTCCCGAAATTCGCGGCTTGTTTTCTTGAAAACCTCCAATAATCGCTTGTTTCGTGTCTCTTCTCTCTTTAGTTGGACCTTCAACTCTATGCATCAAACCAAAAGGAAAAATGCATGAGTGTTTTTCATTTTAGAAAAAATAGTAAAAAGACCAGTAATTAATTAAAGCATCTGTAACTTGTAACACATTTCATTACATAACTTACTTAACATTAACAGGTAAATATTTTGATTTCACCAACATTAGAATTGATAGTCCACATCTTTGTTTGGCTGAATAGACAAATATCTAACATACGGCAAGTCATACATGATTGACATTTGGGTTCAATAATTTAACTTGTGTCCTAAATAAAACTACCATTATACCATAAATTAACAGACAGAAAGAAAGTATGACAGAACTATAATTTATAACTTTAGAAACGCTATTGTCAATGCAGAAACTGAAATCTTCTTGGTAGAACTTACAGTGTGACCCCATTAAGTCGAGCTCGTTCAGGTCCATATTTATGTCATGGCGACTTAGGTGCATCGTGATTTATCATCACTTAGTACATATTTCAATGTAACTTATAGAGTTAGTACAGATTTCAATGTAACTTATAGAGTTAGTACAGATTTCAATGTAACTTATAGAGTTAGTACAGATTTCAATGTAACTTATAGAGTTAGTACAGATTTCAATGTAACTTATAGAGTTAGTACAGATTTCAATGTAACTTATAGAGTTAGTACAGATTTCAATGTAACTTATAGAGTTAGTACAGATTTCAATGTAACTTATAGAGTTAGTACAGATTTCAATGTAACTTATAGAGTTAGTACAGATTTCAATGTAACTTATAGAGTTAGTACAGATTTCAATGTAACTTATAGAGTTAGTACAGATTTCAATGTAACTTATAGAGTTAGTACAGATTTCAATGTAACTTATAGAGTTAGTACAGATTTCAATGTAACTTATAGAGTTAGTACAGATTTCAATGTAACTTATAGAGTTAGTACAGATTTCAATGTAACTTATAGAGTTAGTACAGATTTCAATGTAACTTATAGAGTTAGTACAGATTTCAATGTAACTTATAGAGTTAGTACAGATTTCAATGTAACTTATAGAGTTAGTACAGATTTCAATGTAACTTATAGAGTTAGTACAGATTTCAATGTAACTTATAGAGTTAGTACAGATTTCAATGTAACTTATAGAGTTAGTACAGATTTCAATGTAACTTATAGAGTTAGTACAGATTTCAATGTAACTTATAGAGTTAGTACAGATTTCAATGTAACTTATAGAGCGATAATAAAGGATGCAAATAAAAACTTGTTTTCTTCCCTATAACATTTATTTAAAATTAAATTAAGTTTATGCTCACGTATTATAGATATCAATACATATCCTGGTGCATTTGTTTTAATCCAAAATATTAAAACTTTAATTATAAAAATTATAGAAAAATCGGTAATTGTTTATAGCTGATGCTGTGTAGTAACCCCAATGTTAATTATAAGAATCCGTAAAACTTTTTTTAAATCTATAATTACTGTTTTTTCTTTGACATTCCCCTATCACTCTCCATATTATCAACAAACTCCTGAATTCTAGCTTCATTCTTTAACCAGCCTAGTAGGGTAGACTCTGCCAAATTAAATTCCCTGCATATATCTGCTTGTTTAGCACCTTTCAGAATTCTCTCAATAATATTAAGTTTTTCCTCGATAATATAAGCCTTTAGCTTACGTGTTGGTTTTTCAACAAGTAACTACAACTACCATGGCAAACAGAAACATTAAATCGCGTACATATTATTTATTGCTATTTTACGTCACAAAATTTGGGAGCAATGGAATTAAATAATAAATAAATAAATTGATTATTTATATAGCGCTGTATCCCAGTAAGGAACTGGGCTCACAGCGCTTTACATGAAAGAAATAACATACCTATAAGTATTAAATTAACTTTCATATCATAACAAACACAAAAATTACAGTACATTATACATAAGCTACGTTAATCATTTACAAGAAATGTTGTTTCATTAATTTTGAAAATAAATGTTGAAAAGATGTGTCTTAAGTGCAGTCTGAAGGACTTGGTTGTTTGAATACTACGTATGTGTAATGGTAGAGAATTCCATTGTTTGGCTGCACAAAAAGAGAACGACCTTTCACCAAATGTTTTGGTGCGTGTCGTAGGAACAGAGAGAACGCGTGTGTCTGCAGAAGATCGTAGCTGGCGAGTGGGTGAGTAGACCGACAAAATTTCAGTAAGATACGATGGGCATGAGTCCGAAAAGAATTACCACGATTTAACCGATTTCACGAAATAACAAAGTGTGACTTAGCGGGGTCGCACTGTATATTCATGAATAGTCTCCCCTTTACAAGCTTCTTGTAATTATTTATAAAAGCTGTAGTGAGTAATACAAATCAAACATTTAAATTATGAATGTAAATAAATTTAGTCATCTTCAAACTTCACTATATATTGCCTTATTTTGTTTTCAAATATGTTCACACCATATCTTCTATGGGAATAAAGGGAAGTAGATAAATAAGAATTGGCCAAAAGGATTTGTAATCATCGTTTCCTACTCCTAACTCTGGTTGTGTATTTGCTATCACAGAATGTTTTAATATTAAGTGAGGATCTCAGTTTTATTTCTCTATTTGCACATTTCTATATTCAGTTGGTCTGGCAATCGCAGACTTTCTGGCAGAAGTCATTTTAAAGGAAAGAAATTGAATTTTAGGTTCAAGTTGCTCACTGTTAAAGTTAATGCACCATTACTTAGTTGTACTCAACTTGATTTGTCAATATTGCCTGCAAAAATATAATTCTAAATCCAGTGGAACTTTGTACGGAATCATGTGTGGCAGCTAGGGCTGTCAATATTGTTGAAAAACCTGCCCGGGTACCCGTCCAAATTTTGAGCGGGTACCTGTTCAAAATGCCTCAAAATTTTGGCAGTCATGTCCCCTATTAGCCTTAGACTTGTTTGTTTATCACGGTAATGCTAATTTAGATGTAATGAATCGGTGATGTAAACATCATGACACTGAAATACTACTATAGTACAGAGGGGTCAAAACAATGAGCAGAGGGGAGGGGTGCCCAAGTTTTGGTGGTTTTTTTGGTGTATCAAAATAAATTGTAGTTTGTGAGAACTTTATTTTATTTCTGGTTGACAGTTATTTCTATTTAAGCGTTTTCATGTTAAACGTATTTCACAGTATAATTTCAAACGCAAAGTTTTAATTTGATAAATTGTTTGCAAGCCGAAATGTGAACACAGAAGAGCCTCAGTTCAACCACCGTTGGTATAGACATTGCAGCAACATTTTCACGGGTATCCGGCCTAGTGACAGGCCTAGCGACTGCACAACCCAAATAAGCTTAAAACATCTGAGCTAAGGATGCATAAACTGTACAGGTTGGCATGTATGACATAAACTTTACAGGTTGGCATGTATGACATAAACTGTACAGGTTGGTATGTATGACATAAACTGTACAGGTTGGCATGTATGACATAAACTGTACAGGTTGGCATGTATGACATAAACTGTACAGGTTGGCATGTATGACATAAACTGTACAGGTTGGCATGTATGACATAAACTGTACAGGTTGGCATGTATGACATAAACTGTACAGGTTGGCATGTATGACATAAACTGTACAGGTTGGCATGTATGACATAAACTGTACAGGTTGGCATGTATGACATAAACTGTACAGGTTGGCATGTATGACATAAACTGTACAGGTTGGCATGTATGACATAAACTGTACAGGTTGGCATGTATGACAAGCAATAATGAGTGAGGTTGATAACTGTTAAGTATCCTAAATTTATTACCTTCTAATTCTTTACTTGGTGATGGTTGCTGCAATTTTTCCTGAACTTGCAAGGTGATATTTTCAACATGTCCTTCCTCTTCCAAAATTTGGTTTCGTTTGCGCAGCTTCTCATTCTCTTCCTTGAGTTTTCCCAACTCAAGCTGGCGAGCTTTCTGCGCCAAGGCAGTTGGGTTCATCAAAAACTGAAGTACTTTAATTTTTGACGGATCATAGTCACCCTGGAATGACAATCAAAATGCTAAGAAAATAACAAAAACTAACCGCCATTTTTGCTTAGAACGTAACAAATTAAAGTTCCTTCCAACAAGGTATTTCCTTTTGAATGATCCGAAAAATGTGGGTTACAAGTCATCAAAAGCCATTTTAAAAAATGCAATATAAAAAATAAATTTTAACCATGTTATACATAATAATAATAAATATAAATATAGAAGTAAGCATTTAAAATTTTCACTAATATATTTTATTTCCTTGCTTTTTTTACCATATTCTATCACCATCACAAATAAATCATTTCATAGCAGTCGAAAAAGTTCCTGTTGGGCAGAGTGGAGTCATTTAATCTAAAAACTTATACCATGCAAATACCTGTAACTCTCTTTGCTCTATCCTTGCTTCCAGGATGTCTTTCTCCTCCTGAGTCTTTGATAGGGCAATCTCTAATTCTGCTATATGCTCTCTGAGAAGAATTATTTCTGGATTAGCTCTATAAAAAAATACTTTTTTATGAAGAACAGTATTTTAAATCTACTCCAGCTTTTAAGTCATGAAAGGGGAAATCCTAATATAAATAATAATAATAATAATAATAATCCTATATAATAAAAGGGTATGTTCCATGTGGTCATCGATAGCGATTGGTCCCTCAAACACATATGACTCCTACAGCCAATCATATTGAACACGTTTACGCGGACATTCAAAAAGAGTTATTTTTGGTGCAGTATTTCTTCCAAGACTTTATTTTGAGTTATGCGCGTTGGGATTTATAGTCAAAAGCTCTGTTTTTACTAGTTATTTATTTTAACTATAATGAATAGTATTTTTGACGTGATGCACATGTATGCAGGTCGAGACGGCTGTTGGAGGGGAGTTACAACATGCCACCGAACGGTGGCGGAACGTCCTTGGACGGGCTTTTGTCACATGTGATTAACATAATTTTGTGACGTAAGGTCACGTGAATGGTGGACGCGGCAAGAAAGGAGCATTCCTATTGGTTGAAAGTGTTGGGCGAGGAGTTGTGTGTAGACTTCCGTCGAGGAAGGATGTATGGTGTATACCTCAAGATTTCCACGTTATATTACCTCAAATGATTCTTATGTGTACATAATATATATATTAAAGTTGTTTTGGATAAACAAGCTCTTTCTTCAGTGAATTATTGTGCACAAGATTAAGTACTGTGAGAATGCCTACATAAAGAGTTACATATAGTTATAGTTACAGCTTTGTTGCTCGTAGTAGATAAACAGCAAATCTTCTGTAAAAATTGAAAACCATGACAGGCTGCAGATTTTTAAATCTATATTCTAGACAGGCTGAAGATTTAACTTAATGTTTCGATTTAACTAGATGTTACAGACTTTAACTTTGTTACAGACTTTAACTTATGATGTTACAGACTTTAACTTATGATGTTACAGACTTTAACTTATGATGTTACAGACTTTAACTTATGATGTTACAGACTTTAACTTATGATGTTACAGACTTTAACTTATGATGTTACAGACTTTAACTTATGATGTTACAGACTTTAACTTATGATGTTACAGACTTTAACTTATGATGTTACAGACTTTACTTAGACGTTAATGATGTTACAGACTTTAACTTATGATGTTACAGACTTTAACTTATGATGACGACTTTAACTATGATGCTACAGACTTTAACTTATGATGTTACAGACTTGAACTTATGACGTTACAGACTTTAACTTATGATGTTACAGACTTTAACTTATGATGTTACAGACTTTAACTTATGATGTTACAGAGTGTCTCCCTGATGGGGAGAGAGCTGATAAATAAATTGATAATAATAATAATAACTAACTGAAGCTCCCGCATCTTGTCTTGATTGTCCTTAGAAGATGGTTGCTGAGTTGCTGAACCTGAGATCTGAAGTTGCTGTTGCACCTGTTTCACAGAAAAAGAATCAGATAATATACCTCAAAACATAAACTTGGGATAAGTAAAGTTACCTTTTTAGTCCATGCTGGGCTAAGAGGCAAGTGAAGCAGCATTCAAAAATTTCTGTAGCCACTGCATACGAAAAGAGTGTGTTTCTAGCACAGCAGAATGCCCAGTTGCCTTTACTTTTCCCCAAAATGATGTCAAGGTCACCCTAAAGACCTGGAAAATAATCCCAGCCTCAACCAGGACTCAAACCCAGACTCTCAGATAACTGGTTGAACGCACTGCCACTTGACCACCGTGTACCCTAAACTTGGGGTGCTACTGTAGGTTATTCTCTTGAAATTTCAAACACTGAATCAGTAGATTTGAAATAGTTTTAGTTTTTTTGTTTCTATTTTTATCTAATATACTTCTCAAGTGTTATTTTTTTTAAAAGAAATATGGATTATTTTAATGTTTGCCATAATCTAGTGAATACTTATAGTTTATACTCAACGAACCAAAAATCTTAACTCTGAAATTAAATGGACCAGGCCATATTTAGCCAGAGCATTGGTCAGTTTTGAGCCACATACCAGGTCATATTTAGCCAGGGCATTGGTCAGTTTTGAGCCACATACCAGGTAATATTTACCCAGAGTATTGGTCAGTTTTGAGCCACATACCTGGTCACATATACCAAGAGCATTAGTCAGTTCGGAGCCATGTACCTGGTCATATTTAGCCAGAGCATTGGTCAGTTTTGCACCACGTACCTGGTCATATTTAGCCAGAGCGTTGCTCAGTTTTGCGTTAAGGCTTTCAATCTCCTCTTCTAACTGAGCCGTCTCGTCCTTGTAACCCTGGATGAGTGCCTCCAAATGCTCAATTTGATTCATCTTCTCAGAGTCAACATTCATGGTAACCTCACTTTCATATGAATCAAGTAGACTTTTGTAGCTGTCTCTTTCCTGTCAATGTATAATGCAAAACTTTTCACATTGTTGGAATTACATTTATTTATAATACTTTGATATCAGAAAACACATAAAACACTGCTTAACTTAACTCCTTTTTCAAGTAATAAAATGTTTTGAACCCTACATAACAAGACCTAATGACATCTGACAAACAGATTTATACAGTAAAATAAGCATTTTTTTCTGGTTATAAATGTTTAAAAATCAGCGATTACCCGTTTAATTAACATAATCTTTCTGTTCAGGCGCTTGTGTAAATCATTCTGTTGGGACTCCTTGTTTTTGAGCTCTTGTAACTCAGAAGAAAGTTTCTGTATTTCAGACTTGGCTGCCTCCAGATGGCGTTGTGATGAGTTTATCCTGCATTCAGAAATGTAATAAGATATGATAACAGTAATTGAAGTTGAGAAATAATTTGCATATCTGCTTTATTTTTAGCCAGTAATGTTGGTTTAATAAAACACGGGTAAGATACAAATTTAGGCGGTAATAATCTAGTCAGTTTGTTTTTGTTTTTTTAACAGCCAAAAATTTTAAAAGTCTGCTTTGTTGCAAAGACTTTAATGTTAAGGCTAAAGTAGGTATACTTTAAAGTTAGGGCTAAAGTAGGTATACTTTAAAGTTAGGGCTAAAGTAGGTATATTTTAAAGTTAGGGCTAAAGTAGGTATACTTTAAAGTTAGGGCTAAAGTAGGTACACTTTAAAGTTAGGACTAAAGTAGGTATACTTTAAAGTTAGGACTAAAGTAGGTATACTTTAAAGTTTGGGCTATAGTAGGTATACTTTAAAGTTAGGGCTAAAGTAGGTATACTTTAAAGTTAGGGCTAAAGTAGGTATACTTTAAAGTTAGGGCTAAAGTAGGTATACTTTAAAGTTAGGGCTAAAGTAGGTATACTTTAAAGTTAGGGCTAAAGTAGGTATACTTTAAAGTTAGGGCTAAAGTAGGTATACTTTATAAAGTTAGGGCTAAATTAGATATACTTTAAAGTTAGGGCTAAAGTAGGTATACTTTAAAGTTAGGGCTAAAGTAGGTATACTTTAAAGTTAGGGCTAAAGTAGGTATACTTTAAAGTTAGGGCTAAAGTAGGTATACTTTAAATTTAGGGCTAAAGTAGGTATACTTTAAAGTTAGGGCTAAAGTAGGTATACTTTAAAGTTAAGGCTAAAGTAGGTATACTTTAAAGCAGTGGCGTAGCTAGGGGGGCGGACGGGGCGGTCCGCCCCGGGCGGCACACGATTTGGGGCGGCATTTGGGGGCATTTTAAAAGTACAGCCCTTTCGGACAACCGCCCTTTTTCTTTTGAAAGAGGAAAACCCGGGTGAAAATAAAATATTCGTACTTTCGAGTCGTAATTAACGGATTCTCAAGACATTTTTTTATTACAAACTGTTTGTTATAACTTATGCATAACCGTTAAAAAATTTACAAGTGTTTAAAAATTGTATCGATTTGTTTTGAAAATTAAGCGGTATACATCACAGATGACGCTTTTTATAAGAAAACAACACAAAGAACACATCACTGCTGGACCGAATATACTATTAATATCGCCGCGACAGTTATTGCGTGGATTTTCAACATGCACAGAATGATACGCGAAAAAGTACCTACATGGCATTGTGGTTCAAATATTGTGTTTAACTTGCAAGTAGTAATTTATATTACTGTTTCAGTTTTTAGAAAATTATTCTAAGGTAATTTATTAAAAATTAATTTTTTGTTTTTCTTTTTGTTTTTTTGTTTTTCATTAAAGTAGCACAAACAAAATGTGTGTGTTTCATTAAAATTTATTTAAAATACGTTTATTCACTAAATATTTGATGCATATCCTATTAAAGTAATGTTTGGATAGTTTGAACTAGTCTATTTTAGTGAAAATTATTACGATTTTTCACAAGAAAGATTAATCGCGATTGTTGTTTTTTTCCCCAAATTTTGCATAATGGTGAAAATTTGTTAAGATTGTGGATGGTGTATTCACCATTGAAGAAAATTATATATTGTTTTTGCTGTTAACTGTTTGATAATTTTTTACCAATCAAATTTTAACACCGAAAATAGTGGAACAAGTAGTGGAAATTTAATCTCAAAATAAGTCAACACGAGTTGAAACTACTGAATAAGTCAACACGAGTTGAGTCTACTGCAGATTCGATCATTTTCCCAATGGAAGGAATTAGAAATAAGAATTAGACATGGTGCAACTTTTGATAATCTACAACAACAGAATATTGATAAAGAAATAAGAAAAAATGAAAGGAAATCTCACAATACTTAATATAATTAGATTCTTAGCTAAACAAAATTTGACGTTGAGAGGTCATCGTGAAAGTATTCATGAGGAAGACATCAATTCAATTGAAAATAGACGAAATTTTCTAGAGATTTTGGACTTGTTGGCCAAGTACGACCCAGTATTATGTGAACATTTAGTACAAATTAAGATGGGTAATAAATATAGTGTCTCCTATTTGTGGAAAATGATTCAAAATGAATTCATAGACCTATTGAGAGGTGCAGCGAGAAAAACAATAATGGACCAAATAAAGCAAGCTAAAAACTTTTGTATGATATTTGACAGCTCTCCAGATATTTCCCACAAATATTAAACTAGTCAAATTAAAAGATACGTAGTTATTGATGTTGGCGAAGTTAAAGTTGTAGAATCGTTTATTTACTTTGTAGAAAATAAAGGAAACGCCAAGTTAGAAGGGGAAAACATGTGAGTGGGGAAAATTCACAAGACGTGATCCTATCTTTAGAACATGAAGTACAACGAGAAATGTTTTAATCCATGGATCGAATCATAAAGGAATTAAAGGAACTCTTTGATCAGTTGCATGTCCATGTAAGAAAATATTTGTGTATAATTAGGGGTCTACCGATATGCCTTTTTGCCGATATTGCCGATACCGATATTACCAATATTTTTTTTGCCGATATGAGTATTTGTTAGGACAAAAATCAGCGGTCATATTTGATGACGTCATTCTTAAATTTATCACTCGTAATTATTTATCTTTTATATTAGGGGACTACCGACATGTATTTTTGCCGATATTACCGATATTTTTTGCCGATATGAGTGCCGATAGGGTATTTGTTAGGACAAAAACCAGCGGTCATATTTGATGACATCATTCTTAAATTTATCACTCCTAATTATTTATCTTTTATATTAGAGGACTACCGATATGGATTTTCGCCGATATTAGTAATATTACCGATATTTGTTTTCCGATATGAATATTTGTTAGGACAAAAACCAGCGGTCTTATTTGATGACATCATTCTTAAATTTATCACTCCTAATTATTTATATTTTATATTAGGGGTCTACCGATAAGCATTTTTGCCGATATTACCGATATTTTTTGCCGATATGAGTATTTGTTAGGACAAAAATAACAGCGGTCATATTTGATGACGTCATTCTTAAATTTATCACTCGTAATTATTTATATCTTATAATTAAGGGGTCTACCGATATCCAGTTTTGACGAAATTACCGTTTTTTTTCTCCCGAAACGAAGTTTCCGTTGTGTTTACAAGTTCCAGATCATGACCTACATGGGACTCATAACAAAACGAACCGTCCTTTATAAAAATGTACAAGCATATTAGGTACTCGTTTTGAAACTTCAACCTTGACTCATAATTATTAATTCTAACCAATAGTTTAATGGCTTTTGCACACGGCCACCTTTTATGAATGAAACAATGAGAACAAAGTACAATAGTAATAGAGTGAAAATGAGGCTGAAGGTTGAATGGTTGCCAATGACAACAAGTCTTCACACGGTACATTTTGTTATTCCATACGAAACGAAATGTTTTAGACATCTGCGATTCTGCGTGCATCTTTGCTATTGGAGCAATTACGTGAACATAATGTTTACATTTTATACATTTATTAGAGCAATTACGGTATACTTGGCATCGGCACTATTTACACAGTATTTCTGAGTATACGAAAATCGGCCGATACCTAAACAATATCAAAGCACATGGCACACTGTATCGTGGCTGCACATATTAATACTAGGACTCTTTTGACTATTTCAATACCGGTATCGGGGTCGATATATTAATTTGTCGAGATATTGTAAATCTAAATGATAGTGGTTTTTTTCCGTTTTTTTTTGGGTCAAAATGTCACTTATTATGAAATATCGGGACCTTTACATGCTACCGATACCGATATTGCCATATCCAGATATCGGTACCCCTATGTATAATCCCATGTAACCTACTAAGTGAAGAAATTGAATGTCAAATAAATGATTTTATTGACATTGATAAAGAACAGTTCCATAATGAAAGAAAAATGATCCAGGTTTTGTGGCTGTACCTATGCTACAAAAAGAGGCATTGCTTTGGGAAAATGGAGGAAAAGGCCCGCTTGTCATATTAGTTTATAAATAAAGCTTAAATAAATTGTTTTAATTGCACAATTTGTTTGTGTATTTTGTATTCTAAGAATTTGTATAACAATTATTGTTATCAGTGTCACTAGTTGTGAAAGGAGCTTCTCCAAACTGAAGTTGATAAAAAATTATCTTCGTTCCACAATGAGTGGATGATTTAAGACAGAGGTTGGGAAACCATGGCTCGCGAGCCAGATGTGGCTCTATTGATGGCTGTATCTGGGTCTCAGACAATGTTCGACTATTTAACAAAAAGAACGTTTATTTGGATTCCTTTGAATTGCATAAACAATAAACAGCATAACAATGATATTAAAAAGAATTAAGAGACATAATTATGGTACTTTTAGTGTTGAAATTACACAAAATGCACACATTTACTTGAATTTTTAGTTTTAAAAATAATGTATGGCTCTCTCAGACAAAAAGTTTCCCGACCCTTGATTTAAGACAACAAAATCTTGCAATATTGTCCATAGAACAAAATATAACAAATTATTATAAATTTTGATAGCATAATACACGAGTTTTTCTACTATGAAAGTTAGGAAAATAAATGTATAAATAATATGTTTACATACTAATGTACACAATTTGTTTGTAAAAATATAATTAAATCATTTATTTATAAATACAAAATAAAAGCATACTAATATGGTAATTTATTTTTTTGGTGTAAATTTGGAATACGTTTGTCTCATGGGTGCAACCTCAGTAACTTTCTTGTAACCTTTAAAAAAAAGTATCTGTATTTTTATAAAATATGTATTTATAGGTATAACATCTTATATGGCCGCCTTTATTGCCGCTAACTTAAATATGGCATTCAATGGTAGAAATGTTCGCCACCTTTACTTTGTTTCAATTACAATTATTTATTTATGTTTATTAATTTATAAAAACCATGGTCTTATTTACATATAAAGGGCGGCAAATTAGAGACCGCCCCGGGCGGCAAAAGGTCCAGCTACGCCACTGCTTTAAAGTTAGGGCTAAAGTAGATATACTTTAAAGTTAGGGCAAAAGTAAGTATATTTTAAAGTTAGGACTAAAGCAGGTTTAAAGTTAGGACTAAAGTAGGTTTAAAAGTAGGTTTAAAGTTAGGACTAAAGTAGGTTTAAAGTTAGGGCTAAAGTAGGTTTAAAGTTAGGACTAAAGTATGTTTAAAGTTAGGGCTAAAGTAGGTTTAAAGTTAGGGCTAAAGGGTTTAAAGTTAGGGCTGAAGTAGGTTTAAAGTTAGGGCTGAAGTAGGTTTAAAGTTAGGGCTAAAGCAGGTTTAAAGTTAGGGCTGAAGTAGGTTTAAAGTTAGGGCTGAAGTAGGTATTTCCATCTGCCTTAATTCTTTAACTTCAGGCCTTAAGGAGATATTAAATGAAGTTAAAGATTTGGGCAACTGAGCATTAATTTCATTCTTCTTCCTTACACAGACTGCAGCTCTCCTTGTGTCAGCATGAGATTAGCCTGGATGATTTCTAGTTCTTGAATACGTCTAGACAATGAGCTGGGGGACCTATCAACAAAATACAACATTTCAAGCTTACACAAGTACAATTTACACCAACATATATTTTTATGGTTGCTTAACCAGGCGTGAGGATTGAAAAGGACAAATTATGGATGAGACTGCAATCAGGTTTTGGACATTTCATTTTTGTTCTGTCTATACAATAACCAACTCTACATTTGGGTATCAACAAGTATTCAAACGGAGAAAACACTATTGCTGAACCAGTTGAAAACATATCATAACATTTTTTAACATTGTAAGACTATCTTAAATAGAAAAATTTATTTCTTATGACCCTTGTGAAAACAAAAAGTTAACGGCTAGTAAACGTATCTGCCTTGAAGCCTAGCAATTATTGTTTATCATATATGGTTAATTCACCTTTATGTTTTTTTAACACTTTCTTTTATTTTCATGTTAAGACTTCCTATATAACTTAAAGTCTCATGTAAAATATTTTAGAAACCGGACAGAAAAATTGTGTCCTTCTGCCATTACTTGAAATTACTTGTGTGACTTATTATCATAGTTTTAACCTATAATAATCATTGCTCATATCACATTAGCTTGTGTAAATGTTTTGTATATTGTTTCAAGGCTTTCTTACTGTGGTCTCCTGGTACCACTGGTGTCAGCAGCTTCCCAACGATGTAGTCGTCCCTGGAGCTCCTGAAAGGATTCAGTGAAATAGGTCAACTACCTGAGTAGCTCAAGTCATTGTTTGTTCAGTGAATGAAGTGAACTATTTGAGCAGCTAAAGTCATTGTTTGTTCAGTGAATGAGGTGAACTATTTGAACAGTAAAAGTCATTGTTTGTTCAGTGAATGAGGTGAACTATTTGAACAGTTAAAGTCATTGTTTGTTCAGTGAATGAGGTGAACTATTTGAACAGCTAAAGTCATTGTTTGTTCAGTGAATGAGGTGAACTATTTGAGCAGTTAAAGTCATTGTTTGTTCAGTGAATGAGGTGAACTATTTGAGCAGTTAAAGTCATTGTTTGTTCAGTGAATGAGGTGAACTATTTGAGCAGTTAAAGTCATTGTTTGTTCAGTGAATGAGGTGAACTATTTGAGCAGTTAAAGTCATTGTTTGTTCAGTGAATGAGGTGAACTATTTGAGCAGTTAAAGTCATTGTTTGTTCAGTGAATGAGGTGAACTATTTGAGCAGTTAAAGTCATTGTTTGTTCAGTGAATGAGGTGAACTATTTGAGCAGTTAAAGTCATTGTTTGTTCAGTGAATGAGGTGAACTATTTGAGCAGTTAAAGTCATTGTTTGTTCAGTGAATGAGGTGAACTATTTGAGCAGTTAAAGTCATTGTTTGTTCAGTGAATGAGGTGAACTATTTGAGCAGTTAAAGTCATTGTTTGTTCAGTGAATGAGGTGAACTATTTGAGCAGTTAAAGTCATTGTTTGTTCAGTGAATGAGGTGAACTATTTGAGCAGTTAAAGTCATTGTTTGTTCAGTGAATGAGGTGAACTATTTGAGCAGTTAAAGTCATTGTTTGTTCAGTGAATGAGGTGAACTATTTGAGCAGTTAAAGTCATTGTTTGTTCAGTGAATGAGGTGAACTATTTGAGCAGTTAAAGTCATTGTTTGTTCAGTGAATGAGGTGAACTATTTGAGCAGTTAAAGTCATTGTTTGTTCAGTGAATGAGGTGAACTATTTGAGCAGCTAAAGTCATTGTTTGTTCAGTGAATGAGGTGAACTATTTGAGCAGTTAAAGTCATTGTTTGTTCAGTGAATGAGGTGAACTATTTGAGCAGTTAAAGTCATTGTTTGTTCAGTGAATGAGGTGAACTATATGAGCAGTTAAAGTCATTGTTTGTTCAGTGAATGAGGTGAACTATTTGAGCAGTTAAAGTCATTGTTTGTTCAGTGAATGAGGTGAACTATTTGAGCAGCTAAAGTCATTGTTTGTTCAGTGAATGAGGTGAACTATTTGAGCAGTTAAAGTCATTGTTTGTTCAGTGAATGAGGTGAACTATTTGAGCAGTTAAAGTCATTGTTTGTTCAGTGAATGAGGTGAACTATTTGAGCAGTTAAAGTCATTGTTTGTTCAGTGAATGAGGTGAACTATTTGAGCAGTTAAAGTCATTGTTTGTTCAGTGAATGAGGTGAACTATTTGAGCAGTTAAAGTCATTGTTTGTTCAGTGAATGAGGTGAACTATTTGAGCAGTTAAAGTCATTGTTTGTTCAGTGAATGAGGTGAACTATTTGAGCAGTTAAAGTCATTGTTTGTTCAGTGAATGAGATGAACTATTTGAGCAGTTAAAGTCATTGTTTGTTCAGTGAATGAGGTGAACTATTTGAGCAGTTAAAGTCATTGTTTGTTCAGTGAATGAGGTGAACTATTTGAGCAGTTAAAGTCATTGTTTGTTCAGTGAATGAGGTGAACTATTTGAGCAGTTAAAGTCATTGTTTGTTCAGTGAATGAGGTGAACTATTTGAGCAGTTAAAGTCATTGTTTGTTCAGTGAATGAGGTGAACTATTTGAGCAGTTAAAGTCATTGTTTGTTCAGTGAATGAGGTGAACTATTTGAGCAGTTAAAGTCATTGTTTGTTCAGTGAATGAGGTGAACTATTTGAGCAGTTAAAGTCATTGTTTGTTCAGTGAATGAGGTGAACTATTTGAGCAGTTAAAGTCATTGTTTGTTCAGTGAATGAGGTGAACTATTTGAGCAGCTAAAGTCATTGTTTGTTCAGTGAATGAGGTGAACTATTTGAGCAGTTAAAGTCATTGTTTGTTCAGTGAATGAGGTGAACTATTTGAGCAGTTAAAGTCATTGTTTGTTCAGTGAATGAGGTGAACTATTTGAGCAGTTAAAGTCATTGTTTGTTCAGTGAATGAGGTGAACTATTTGAGCAGTTAAAGTCATTGTTTGTTCAGTGAATGAGGTGAACTATTTGAGCAGTTAAAGTCATTGTTTGTTCAGTGAATGAGGTGAACTATTTGAGCAGTTAAAGTCATTGTTTGTTCAGTGAATGAGGTGAACTATTTGAGCAGTTAAAGTCATTGTTTGTTCAGTGAATGAGGTGAACTATTTGAGCAGTTAAAGTCATTGTTTGTTCAGTGAATGAGGTGAACTATTTGAGCAGTTAAAGTCATTGTTTGTTCAGTGAATGAGGTGAACTATTTGAGCAGTTAAAGTCATTGTTTGTTCAGTGAATGAGGTGAACTATTTGAGCAGTTAAAGTCATTGTTTGTTCAGTGAATGAGGTGAACTATTTGAGCAGTTAAAGTCATTGTTTGTTCAGTGAATGAGGTGAACTATTTGAGCAGTTAAAGTCATTGTTTGTTCAGTGAATGAGGTGAACTATTTGAGCAGTTAAAGTCATTGTTTGTTCAGTGAATGAGGTGAACTATTTGAGCAGTTAAAGTCATTGTTTGTTCAGTGAATGAGGTGAACTATTTGAGCAGTTAAAGTCATTGTTTGTTCAGTGAATGAGGTGAACTATTTGAGCAGTTAAAGTCATTGTTTGTTCAGTGAATGAGGTGAACTATTTGAGCAGTTAAAGTCATTGTTTGTTCAGTGAATGAGGTGAACTATTTGAGCAGTTAAAGTCATTGTTTGTTCAGTGAATGAGGTGAACTATTTGAGCAGTTAAAGTCATTGTTTGTTCAGTGAATGAGATGAACTATTTGAGCAGTTAAAGTCATTGTTTGTTCAGTGAATGAGGTGAACTATTTGAGCAGTTAAAGTCATTGTTTGTTCAGTGAATGAGGTGAACTATTTGAGCAGTTAAAGTCATTGTTTGTTCAGTGAATGAGGTGAACTATTTGAGCAGTTAAAGTCATTGTTTGTTCAGTGAATGAGGTGAACTATATGAGCAGTTAAAGTCATTGTTTGTTCAGTGAATGAGGTGAACTATTTGAGCAGTTAAAGTCATTGTTTGTTCAGTGAATGAGGTGAACTATTTGAGCAGTTAAAGTCATTGTTTGTTCAGTGAATGAGGTGAACTATTTGAGCAGTTAAAGTCATTGTTTGTTCAGTGAATGAGGTGAACTATTTGAGCAGTTAAAGTCATTGTTTGTTCAGTGAATGAGGTGAACTATTTGAGCAGTTAAAGTCATTGTTTGTTCAGTGAATGAGGTGAACTATTTGAGCAGTTAAAGTCATTGTTTGTTCAGTGAATGAGGTGAACTATTTGAGCAGCTAAAGTCATTGTTTGTTCAGTGAATGAGGTGAACTATTTGAGCAGTTAAAGTCATTGTTTGTTCAGTGAATGAGGTGAACTATTTGAGCAGTTAAAGTCATTGTTTGTTCAGTGAATGAGGTGAACTATTTGAGCAGTTAAAGTCATTGTTTGTTCAGTGAATGAGGTGAACTATTTGAGCAGTTAAAGTCATTGTTTGTTCAGTGAATGAGGTGAACTATATGAGCAGTTAAAGTCATTGTTTGTTCAGTGAATGAGGTGAACTATTTGAGCAGTTAAAGTCATTGTTTGTTCAGTGAATGAGGTGAACTATTTGAGCAGTTAAAGTCATTGTTTGTTCAGTGAATGAGATGAACTATTTGAGCAGTTAAAGTCATTGTTTGTTCAGTGAATGAGGTGAACTATTTGAGCAGTTAAAGTCATTGTTTGTTCAGTGAATGAGGTGAACTAATATGAGCAGTTAAAGTCATTGTTTGTTCAGTGAATGAGGTGAACTATTTGAGCAGTTAAAGTCATTGTTTGTTCAGTGAATGAGGTGAACTATTTGAGCAGCTAAAGTCATTGTTTGTTCAGTGAATGAGGTGAACTATTTGAGCAGTTAAAGTCATTGTTTGTTCAGTGAATGAGGTGAACTATTTGAGCAGTTAAAGTCATTGTTTGTTCAGTGAATGAGGTGAACTATTTGAGCAGTTAAAGTCATTGTTTGTTCAGTGAATGAGGTGAACTATTTGAGCAGCTAAAGTCATTGTTTGTTCAGTGAATGAGGTGAACTAATATGAGCAGTTAAAGTCATTGTTTGTTCAGTGAATGAGGTGAACTATTTGAGCAGTTAAAGTCATTGTTTGTTCAGTGAATGAGGTGAACTATTTGAGCAGTTAAAGTCATTGTTTGTTCAGTGAATGAGATGAACTATTTGAGCAGTTAAAGTCATTGTTTGTTCAGTGAATGAGGTGAACTATTTGAGCAGTTAAAGTCATTGTTTGTTCAGTGAATGAGGTGAACTATTTGAGCAGTTAAAGTCATTGTTTGTTCAGTGAATGAGGTGAACTATATGAGCAGTTAAAGTCATTGTTTGTTCAGTGAATGAGGTGAACTATTTGAGCAGTTAAAGTCATTGTTTGTTCAGTGAATGAGGTGAACTATTTGAGCAGTTAAAGTCATTGTTTGTTCAGTGAATGAGGTGAACTATTTGAGCAGTTAAAGTCATTGTTTGTTCAGTGAATGAGGTGAACTATTTGAGCAGTTAAAGTCATTGTTTGTTCAGTGAATGAGGTGAACTATTTGAGCAGTTAAAGTCATTGTTTGTTCAGTGAATGAGGTGAACTATTTGAGCAGTTAAAGTCATTGTTTGTTCAGTGAATGAGGTGAACTATTTGAGCAGTTAAAGTCATTGTTTGTTCAGTGAATGAGGTGAACTATTTGAGCAGTTAAAGTCATTGTTTGTTCAGTGAATGAGGTGAACTATTTGAGCAGTTAAAGTCATTGTTTGTTCAGTGAATGAGGTGAACTATTTGAGCAGTTAAAGTCATTGTTTGTTCAGTGAATGAGGTGAACTATTTGAGCAGTTAAAGTCATTGTTTGTTCAGTGAATGAGGTGAACTATTTGAGCAGTTAAAGTCATTGTTTGTTCAGTGAATGAGGTGAACTATTTGAGCAGTTAAAGTCATTGTTTGTTCAGTGAATGAGGTGAACTATTTGAGCAGTTAAAGTCATTGTTTGTTCAGTGAATGAGGTGAACTATTTGAGCAGTTAAAGTCATTGTTTGTTCAGTGAATGAGGTGAACTATTTGAGCAGTTAAAGTCATTGTTTGTTCAGTGAATGAGGTGAACTATTTGAGCAGTTAAAGTCATTGTTTGTTCAGTGAATGAGGTGAACTATTTGAGCAGTTAAAGTCATTGTTTGTTCAGTGAATGAGGTGAACTATTTGAGCAGTTAAAGTCATTGTTTGTTCAGTGAATGAGGTGAACTATTTGAGCAGTTAAAGTCATTGTTTGTTCAGTGAATGAGGTGAACTATTTGAGCAGCTAAAGTCATTGTTTGTTCAGTGAATGAGGTGAACTATTTGAGCAGTTAAAGTCATTGTTTGTTCAGTGAATGAGGTGAACTATTTGAGCAGTTAAAGTCATTGTTTGTTCAGTGAATGAGGTGAACTATTTGAGCAGCTAAAGTCATTGTTTGTTCAGTGAATGAGGTGAACTATTTGAGCAGTTAAAGTCATTGTTTGTTCAGTGAATGAGGTGAACTATTTGAGCAGTCTAAAGTCATTGTTTGTTCAGTGAATGAGGTGAACTATTTGAGCAGTTAAAGTCATTGTTTGTTCAGTGAATGAGGTGAACTATTTGAGCAGTTAAAGTCATTGTTTGTTCAGTGAATGAGGTGAACTATTTGAGCAGTTAAAGTCATTGTTTGTTCAGTGAATGAGGTGAACTATTTGAGCAGTTAAAGTCATTGTTTGTTCAGTGAATGAGGTGAACTATTTGAGCAGTTAAAGTCATTGTTTGTTCAGTGAATGAGATGAACTATTTGAGCAGTTAAAGTCATTGTTTGTTCAGTGAATGAGGTGAACGATTTGAGCAGTTAAAGTCATTGTTTGTTCAGTGAATGAGGTGAACTATTTGAGCAGTTAAAGTCATTGTTTGTTCAGTGAATGAGGGTGAACTAATATGAGCAGTTAAAGTCATTGTTTGTTCAGTGAATGAGGTGAACTAATATGAGCAGTTAAAGTCATTGTTTGTTCAGTGAATGAGGTGAACTATTTGAACAGCTAAAGTCATTGTTTGTTCAGTGAATGAGATGAACTATTTGAACAGCTAAAGTCATTGTTTGTTCAGTGAATGAGGTGAACGATTTGAGCAGTTAAAGTCATTGTTTGTTCAGTGAATGAGGTGAACTATTTGAACAGCTAAAGTCATTGTTTGTTCAGTGAATGAGATGAACTATTTGAGCAGCTAAAGTCATTGTTTGTTCAGTGAATGAGATGAACGATTTGAGCAGCTAAAGTCATTGTTTGTTCAGTGAATGAGGTGAACGATTTGAGCAGTTAAAGTCATTGTTTGTTCAGTGAATGAGATGAACTATTTGAGCAGTTAAAGTCATTGTTTGTTCAGTGAATGAGATGAACTATTTGAGCAGTTAAAGTCATTGTTTGTTCAGTGAATGAGATGAACTATTTGAGCAGCTAAAGTCATTGTTTGTTCAGTGAATGAGGTGAACTAATATGAGCAGTTAAAGTCATTGTTTGTTCAGTGAATGAGGTGAACTAATATGAGCAGTTAAAGTCATTGTTTGTTCAGTGAATGAGATGAACTATTTGAGCAGTTAAAGTCATTGTTTGTTCAGTGAATGAGATGAACTATTTGAGCAGTTAAAGTCATTGTTTGTTCAGTGAATGAGATGAACTATTTGAGCAGCTAAAGTCATTGTTTGTTCAGTGAATGAGGTGAACTAATATGAGCAGTTAAAGTCATTGTTTGTTCAGTGAATGAGGTGAACTATTTGAGCAGTTAAAGTCATTGTTTGTTCAGTGAATGAGATGAACTATTTGAGCAGCTAAAGTCATTGTTTGTTCAGTGAATGAGGTGAACTATTTGAGCAGTTAAAGTCATTGTTTGTTCAGTGAATGAGTGAACTATTTGAGCAGCTAAAGTCATTGTTTGTTCAGTGAATGAGGTGAACTATTTGAGCAGCTAAAGTCATTGTTTGTTCAGTGAATGAGGTGAACTATTTGAGCAGCTAAAGTCATTGTTTGTTCAGTGAATGAGGTGAACTAATATGAGCAGTTAAAGTCATTGTTTGTTCAGTGAATGAGGTGAACTAATATGAGCAGTTAAAGTCATTGTTTGTTCAGTGAATGAGGTGAACTAATATGAGCAGTTAAAGTCATTGTTTGTTCAGTGAATGAGATGAACTATTTGAGCAGTTAAAGTCATTGTTTGTTCAGTGAATGAGGTGAACTAATATGAGCAGTTAAAGTCATTGTTTGTTCAGTGAATGAGGTGAACTATTTGAGCAGTTAAAGTCATTGTTTGTTCAGTGAATGAGGTGAACTAATATGAGCAGTTAAAGTCATTGTTTGTTCAGTGAATGAGGTGAACTATTTGAGCAGTTAAAGTCATTGTTTGTTCAGTGAATGAGGTGAACTATTTGAGCAGCTAAAGTCATTGTTTGTTCAGTGAATGAGGTGAACTAATATGAGCAGTTAAAGTCATTGTTTGTTCAGTGAATGAGGTGAACTATTTGAGCAGCTAAAGTCATTGTTTGTTCAGTGAATGAGGTGAACTATTTGAGCAGTTAAAGTCATTGTTTGTTCAGTGAATGAGATGAACTATTTGAGCAGTTAAAGTCATTGTTTGTTCAGTGAATGAGGTGAACTATTTGAGCAGCTAAAGTCATTGTTTGTTCAGTGAATGAGGTGAACTATTTGAGCAGTTAAAGTCATTGTTTGTTCAGTGAATGAGGTGAACTATTTTGAGCATCTAAAGTCATTGTTTGTTCAGTGAATGAGGTGAACTATCTGAGCAGTTAAAGTCATTGTTTGTTCAGTGAATGAGGTGAACTATTTGAGCAGTTAAAGTCATTGTTTGTTCAGTGAATGAGATGAACTATTTGAGCAGTTAAAGTCATTGTTTGTTCAGTGAATGAGGTGAACTATTTGAGCAGTTAAAGTCATTGTTTGTTCAGTGAATGAGGTGAACTATTTGAGCAGTTAAAGTCATTGTTTGTTCAGTGAATGAGGTGAACTATTTGAGCAGTTAAAGTCATTGTTTGTTCAGTGAATGAGGTGAACTATTTGAGCAGTTAAAGTCATTGTTTGTTCAGTGAATGAGGTGAACTATTTGAGCAGTTAAAGTCATTGTTTGTTCAGTGAATGAGGTGAACTATTTGAGCAGTTAAAGTCATTGTTTGTTCAGTGAATGAGGTGAACTATTTGAGCAGTAAAGTCATTGTTTGTTCAGTGAATGAAGTGAACTATTTGAGCAGCTAAAGTCATTGTTTGTTCAGTGAATGAGGTGAACTATTTGAACAGTAAAAGTCATTGTTTGTTCAGTGAATGAGGTGAACTATTTGAACAGTTAAAGTCATTGTTTGTTCAGTGAATGAGGTGAACTATTTGAACAGCTAAAGTCATTGGTTGTTCAGTGAAAAGGTTAAAAAAAGATGGGAGGCCCAGCATCGATGTCATTTTATTTTCCAGTGAAAATAATAACAGTTTTATATTCTAATATTTTAATGAGTGTTTTTCTTTAGTTATCCTGTGTTTGGTATTTATTGTCTACCCAATGATAACATTTTAATTTTTTTTCCTGATTGGACAAAAATTTCTTAACATGTTCTTGGACAATAAATAATCATTTTAAAATAGCTTCAATTTTCCACAAATTCAAAGGAAGGAATATACATAAGAGATATTCACACACTTTCCCTTATCTAGACATGAAAATAGAGACCCGTGTTAAGCAAACTAGCAGTTCCATATAAATTTGACAGTGATTAATTCATTGTGTAAAAAAGCCACAGCTATTTCTAATTCTCACCACAACAAAATGGGGAATGAGTTTATCAGTTACCATGGAAACCAACAATTTCTAATTCTCACAACAAAAAATGGTGGATGAGTTTATCAGTTACCATGGAAACCAACATAAACAATTTGTTTAAAGAATACTGAGGAAGCCAAATAATTTTTTATTTTTTTTTACATCATCACCTTCTATCATAAATTGACTCAAACAAATCTTTTACCTCATTTTCCATTTCCAAGTCAATCAATCTTTCTTGATTGGTTTCTGCAAGCTTCAACTTTGTTTTTAAACTTCTCACTTCTTCCTCCAGTAATAAGGTGTTCTGTTCATTGCGGCTATCAAATAAATACATTATCAATTAGGCTCCTGTGTTAATACTTGTTAAGTGAACAAAATAATTTGTAACTCCAATACAGTCGGACCTCTTTAAGTCGAACTCAAATCGACCCGACAAAAATTGACTTACGGAGTTTTCGAGTTAGGGAAAATGGCATAATAGGCGTGGATTAATCAAAGACAATGTTGATATTGAGGGGGTGGGGGGTAAGAATTTTCGTTCGTTTACGTGGCTCTATGGAACACGTGTTCTGAAATGAAATATCCCACAGAACGCCTTGGAAAATTCAACTAAGGGAGGTTGGAAGCAAAAATCTTCAAGTTAAGGAGATCTAAAATACATTAGCCTTATGGAATTTGACCGGGACCTAACAATCAATTCGATTGAGAGAGGTTTTTGACTTAGGGAAGTTCGACTTAGCGAGGTCCAACTGTATATTCTTTAGTGCAAAAATTTGATTATTAAGTGTGTAATGGTGCAATACATAATATGGCAAAATATATGTAACATTTTTATATGTAATTAATAAGAGTAATGAGAGATGCATAGTGGATATACACAGGGAATATGAGAGTGATGAGAGATGTGTAGTGGATATACGCAGGGAATATGAGAGTAATGAGAGATGTGTAGTGGATATACGCAGGGAATATGAGAGTAATGAGAGATGCATAGTGAATATACGCAGGGAATATGAGAGTAATGAGAATGTGTAGTGGATATACCAGGGAATGAGAGTGATGAGAGATGTGTGGATATAGCAGGGAATATGAGAGTGATGAGAGATGTGTAGTGGATATACACAGGGAATATGAGAGTGATGAGAGATGTGTAGTGGATATACACAGGGAATATGAGAGTAATGAGAGATGTGTAGTGGATATACACAGGGAATATGAGAGTATGAGAGATGTGTAGTGGATATATGCAGGGAATATGAGAGTGATGAGAGATGTGTAGTGGATATACACAGGGAATATAAGAGTGATGAGAGATGTGTAGTGGATATACACAGGGAATATGAGAGTGATGAGAGATGTGTAGTGGATATATGCAGGGAATATGAGAGTGATGAGAGATGTGTAGTGGATATATGCAGGGAATATGAGAGTAATGAGAGATGTGTAGTGGATATAGCAGGGAATATGAGAGTGATGAGAGATGTGTAGTGGATATATCCAGGGAATATGAGAGTGATGAGAGATGTGTAGTGGATATACACAGGGAATATGAGAGTAATGAGAGATGTGTAGTGGATATCTGCAGGAAATATGAGAGTAATGAGAGATGTGTAGTGGATATATGCAGGGAATATGAGAGTGATGAGAGATGTGTAGTGGATATACACAGGGAATATAAGAGTGATGAGAGATGTGTAGTGGATATAGCAGGGAATATAGAGTATGAGATGTGTAGTGGATATACAGGGAATATGAGAGTATGAGAGATGGTAGGTGAGGTGGAGTGGATATACACAGGGAATATGAGAGTGATGAGAGATGTGTAGTGGATATACACAGGGAATATGAGAGTGATGAGAGATGTGTAGTGGATATACACAGGGAATATGAGAGTGATGAGAGATGTGTAGTGGATATATGCAGGGAATATGAGAGTGATGAGAGATGTGTAGTGGATATACACAGGGAATATGAGAGTGATGAGAGATGTGTAGTGGATATACAGGGAATATGAGAGTATGAGAGATTGAGTGAATAGGAGGATGAGAGATGTGTAGTGGATATAGCAGGGAATATGAGAGTGATGAGAGATGTGTAGTGGATATATCAGGGAATATGAGAGTGATGAGAGATGTGTAGTGGATATACACAGGGAATATGAGAGTGATGAGAGATGTGTAGTGGATATAGCAGGGAATATGAGAGTAATGAGAGATGTGTAGTGGATATACACAGGGAATATGAGAGTGATGAGAGATGTGTAGTGGATATATGCAGGGAATATGAGAGTGATGAGAGATGTGTAGTGGATATATGCAGGGAATATGAGAGTGATGAGAGATGTGTAGTGGATATACACAGGGAATATAAGAGTGATGAGAGATGTGTAGTGGATATACACAGGGAATGAGAGTAATGAGATGTGTAGTGGATATATGCAGGAAATATGAGAGTGATGAGAGATGTGTAGTGGATATACACAGGGAATATGAGGGTGATGAGAGATGTGTAGTGGATATACACAGGGAATATGAGAGTAATGAGAGATGTGTAGTGGATATATGCAGGAAATATGAGAGTGATGAGAGATGTGTAGTGGATATACACAGGGAATATAAGAGTGATGAGAGATGTGTAGTGGATATACACAGGGAATATGAGAGTAATGAGAGATGTGTAGTGGATATACACAGGGAATATAAGAGTGATGAGAGATGTGTAGTGGATATATGCAGGGAAATATGAGAGTGATGAGAGATGTGTAGTGGATATACACAGGGAATATGAGAGTAATGAGAGATGTGTAGTGGATATCTGCAGGGAATATGAGAGTGATGAGAGATGTGTAGTGGATATATGCAGGGAATATGAGAGTAATGAGAGATGTGTAGTGGATATATGCAGGAATATGAGAGTGATGAGAGATGTGTAGTGGATATACACAGGGAATATGAGAGTAATGAGAGATGTGTAGTGGATATATGCAGGGAATATGAGAGTAATGAGAGATGTGCAGTGGATATACACAGGGAATATGATGAGAGTGTAGTGGATAGGCAGGAATATGAGTAATGAGATGTGTATGGATACACAGGGAATATAAGAGTGATGAGAGATGTGTAGTGGATATACAGGGAATATGAGAGTGATGAGAGATGTGTAGTGGATATACACAGGGAATATAAGAGTGATGAGAGATGTGTAGTGGATATAGGCAGGGAATATGAGAGTGAACCTCATGGTAGGATGGTAGTAAGAATAAACTTGTGATTTGTGTGATAACAGAATCAGTGAATGGCAAGATGAGTATTAATTGATAACATATCATAATACCATATATGAACCATGTTCTCAGCTATATTTAATTTCATTAGTGTTGTAATAAAGTAATAAAGAAGGGATTTTGTTATTCAGCGAGTTATTCCATTCAATATATATGATTGTACATGTCATTATGACAGATAATATGTATTAAAGTTAAAACTTTAGCTGCAACACCATAGATCAGTGCTTCTCAAACTGTTTTAGTATGGCGGACCGGCAGGGAATTTTTCCAACGCCACTGGCACTGGTGAAATTTTTTCCCTGTACTGACGTGGTAGCGAAATGTCCTTTCTTGGTAACTTCTGCGGACCGGCACTGGTCCGCGGACCACCACTTTGAGAAGCACTGCCATTGATGACAAAGTGGTAGAGAGAATAGGGTACAAAACCACATCCATCATATATTCTATCCAGCCAATCATTGCTGCACCCAGCATGTGCAGATAACACAGCTCAGCTAAGGGGAAACAGCAATGATATATTTAAAGTGTTAAGGGAACTGGAGGATGCATCAATTAAAGCTGGTCTTGGGGGAAATGAATTTTTTTTTAAAATAATAATATTAAAATATTTGATAATCTCACGAAATACAAATACTGATGATAACATTAAAATCAGCAGACAAACCCTTGAAAGAGTGCCTATTTAAAATATTTAAGAGTTACTTTAAATGAGAACAAGGAAATATTGACGAATGTGAACGAAAAAATAACAGGAGACAATTTGGCTTATTTTAGCCTATAAAAGCTGCAAATAAAAAACCTAGACATGTGAGAAAAGGAAACATATATGCCACTATCATTAAACCAATTGTTATTTACCCAAGCAAGCTTTCGCCCCTTGCCAGAATAGCAGCGAATCTGAGAAAACCTCATGAAAATATACTGATAGAAAATAGAGAAATAGAGGGGACGCGGTGGTCGAGGGGCAGCACGCTCGACTGGCGTACCGATGGTCACGGGTTCGAATCCATGTCAAGGCTAGGATTTGTTCCCGGGGCCTAGGGCGTCCCTGAGTCACCCAGCTCCGAATGGGTACCTAACACTAGTTAGGCGGCTGGGTAATGCGTGGAACCCACAATAGCCGTGGCCTGTGAACGCTGCATCACTTGCCAACAGATCATCTGTCATGGTCTGTGGACGTAATTATCTTCTGCATAGAAGGAGCGTCTGTATAGATAAGATAAGATAGCACACAGCCACAAGGCAAATCAATAGTTGGAAAACTAACTAAAAATGACAATAGTGTTAGGTAACATCCTCCTACCCAGCTAGCCATGAATTGCTCGAGGGCCTACCCCATGGGATCCAGGTAATTTATGACTGTGTCTTACTCCCCTATTCTCCGGCCAGTCAGTCGCAACAGGTCAAGGTTACACCTCTGACTTGGGTGTGCTTAAATACACCCACACTACCATACCTCCATGTTACATGTATTTAACTCCACCCACACTACCATACCTCCATGTTACATGTATTTAACTCCACCCACACTACATATCTCCATGTTACATGTATTTAACTCCACCCACACTACCATACCTCCATGTTACATGTATTTAACTGCACCCACACTACCATACCTTCGTTACATGTATTTCCTAGAACAGTGCTGTCCAACCTGGCGGACCTGTCTAAAATGACCTTGACCTTGAAAGAGCTTGGTACAATTTTACATTTTTCAAAAAATTAAATTAAATAACTTTATTTTTTAAAATAATGAAAAAGACTTTAAGTAATTCAGTATTGTGGAGAATTTAGTAGAGAGCACAGGAGAATTGTCACATTTCAAATAAGAAGGGCTGGGGTGCTGCAAAGGAGGGTTTTAACAGCCTCTCCCTTCTGATGCTTTGGGCGGAGGGGTCACCTTGTACCTGTGTACCCAAGGGGCTATAACTAAGGGCACTTGGGAGTATGAATGGGGAACCTAAAAAGTGGTGGTCACTGGATTTTTGGCTACCTGGTCATCATGGTAAAAATGTCCATGCTCCCAGGATTGGTTTTGAGTACATAGATAGGTGACCACAGCAAGTTACATCTGTTCTTAAAGGGATGATTATAATAGAACAAGGGTCATCAAAATGACACCTGGGTACTATAATACTGAAGAGGAATGTAAACCAGTTGAAATTAAATCTGCCTGGGGAGGAGGGGGGGGGGAATGTCCATCCTGTATTTTTAAAAAGAAATCAGACCAGTAACTGGTTTTTAGTTCATCAGTGTATGAGTATGACCCATTCTGGGAGTAGAAAGGAGAATAAAAGCCATGTTTGTGGTTAGTGCAATTCACTCAAGAAGAAATTCTGAGAGACAGCAGGAACGATTTTTTAAGGGACATTGGCTTCTAAAAAGAGAAAGCAATTATGACAACTAAGAAACAAAAAGTTACTGAAGAGAAACGTACCTTTAACTTTTCATGGGAACCTGAATTTTTGCTTTCTTTTTTTAATAAAAAGCCAGTGTGTTGATTGCAGAGACACTGATTTTGATAACAATTATCCGAATGGAACAAAGCTAAGAGGAGACACAGTTAGTTCTTTGAAGAAGAATTTAAATGAGCATTCAAAATTTTGCAGTCGGATTTTGAGCTCAAGTGTTTGTGCTACTGAAGCATCTTTTAATATTAGCTGGTTGTTAGCAAAGAAACAAAGATCTTATCTAGATGGCGAGACAGTTAAATTTGGTTTTCAAGAATGTGCTGCTTTATTGCTTCTTGAGTTTAAAACAAGGAAGAAATGAAGAAACAAATATCTTATCTTCAGCTTTCCCACCAGACTGTTGCAAACGCGTAAATAATGTCCAGTAATATATTTGAGCAGTTGGTTACTGATTTTAAAAATGCTTCAGGTTTCAGCCTAGCATTGGATAAATCATGTTACATCACTGACACGGTCCAACTTATAGTTTGGGTTAGGTTTGACAAGGGGCAGACATTTAAATAAGAATTATTGACACTAATTCCATTGAAAAATACAACCCTTGGTGAGGATGTATATAATGCAATGAAGGAATTTCTATTAAGAAACACATTAATTTGAGGAAGCTTATTTCTGTTACAACGGATGGTCCGCCAGCAATGAAAAGAAGGAAAGTTGGACTCATTCGTTTGCTGATGGCTGACAATGATTTTCCAGACATTCAATCTTATCATTGTATAATTCAACAGCCATCTCTTTCCTCAAAGTTGAAGGATGATTAATTGCAAAATGTTAGGGATGCTGTGGTGACAAGTGTTAATTTCATTCGAACTAATCCATTAAGGCAGTTTAAGACTTTGTTAGAAGATTATGATCCAAATTTTGGGAGATTTAATTATAAATTCATACTGATGTTTGTGTTGGCTGAGCAAAGGAAAAATTCTGTGCAGCGGAAAAGTAGGATTCAGTTAGCTTTGGAATATCACATACCAAATATCTGGAAGATGTGACCAAAAGTAACAAAGATCATTAAAAATGTTCAATAAGGCAACTGACGTTGGCATCCTACCAATGAAATAAGTACATTCATCAGTGTCAGTGAGAGCAGGGAAGCCGGCTACCAAATTTCGTGAAGATGGGGCCATAAATAAGAAACTTTGACATGGTGAACGTTGTTGACTGTTAAGGTTGATACGCGTAGAATTTTTAAATGAAACCTGGTTTACTTTTGGACATCAGGATTTCAATGTCCTACAGTTTCTAAATATGAGTCATCAAAATCTTATGTACCAAGTTTGATCAAGAAACATCTATTGTAGCCAGAACACTTCGCGGGAATGTTCTCAACAACATTTTAAAGTTTCATGGAGATCAGTGACTAAAATAATATTTATATTGCTTATATAAGAACAAAAAAAGACATAAAGGGCCCTGGGCCCAATCGGTGCAGGATGTAAATTTCAAAACACTTTTTGATTTCAATCTGGATCATGATATACTTGTTTGTCAATATTTGTCAAGGTCGTGTAAAATAAATTGGAAATAAAATTACATTAAGAGACCCCGGCTAAAACGGTGCAAGATGAAAAGCTCAAAAGGCCACAAAAAATTGGAACAGGATCATGAAAGAGATATGTGTCAATATTTGTCAAGGTTGTTTAAAATTTCATGGGGAATAACTTCATGTTGTTCGGATGAATACAATAATTTTTATTCAGATTACATTTTTTTTAAAATTACATTAAAAGCCCCGGGTCTAATTGGTGTAAGATGTCAAAACAATTGTTAATTTCGATCTGGATCATGATGGAGATATGTGTCAATATTTGTCAAGATTGTTTAAAATCTAAAGGGAAATAAAGCTTTAAAATTTAGGAATTAAATATATGGGGCCCCTGGCCCCAAAGGAATGGACATCAGGAGTTGAATACCCTATAGAGCTTTAATATGGGCCATAACATTTTTATAAACCAATTTTGGTCAAGATCAGGTTAGAAAATTTGACATTTTGGGCCTTTGGCCCATTTTAAGTGATATTTTAAAAACTTTTTATGCCATAAACTTTTGTGGGAACGTATTCAACAACTTCCTTAAGTTTCATTTTAATCGGATGAATACAATACTTATACAGCTTACATTTTTTTGTAAAATGGCACTAAAGGCCCAATTGATGTAACATGCAAAGTTCAAAAACACCTATTGATTTCAATCTGGATCATGATGGATATATTTGTCAAAATTGGTCAAATCGTGTCAAATGCAATGGGGTTTAAAGAATAAAATGTTAACAAGAAAAAATGTTTGGTTCCCCGACCCAAAAGGAATTGTCATTAGGAGATTATTGTCATATAGTATTTTAAAATGGGTCACCAAGTTTTTATGTACCAAGTTTGGTCAAGATCCATCCATTTAAACAGTAGCCAAAGTTTAAACACATTTTTATATAGCTTATAAAAGGAAAAAACTACATTTTTACCCATCAGTGGTAATTTTTAAAATATTTTTTCACCAATTATCATCGTGAGAGTGTACTCAGCAACTTCTCAAAGTTTCATGCTTCTACTTACATGGGGAGTTGGAAAATTAGTGATGAGTGAGTCAGTCAGGGCTTTGCCTTTTATCAGTATAGATAAATGTCTATAATGTAGTCTCGAAAAACACATTTTTAGGAGCAGATGAAGGTACAGAGCAGCTTGAAATCATCGAGATTCAGCATAACACGCCGCTTTGTGATAAACATACAAATTCATTGCCAATGGAATTCTGGATGACGTATTTTTCTGCAGATGAATTTCCGCAAATATTGAAGAGTCCTTGAAAAATGTAAACCATTGAGAGCACCTACATCTGTGAAGCAGAATTCTCCAATATGTAAAATCTAAAAAACGAAACGGCTCTGACTGATGAGCATTTGGGAAACTTAATGCGAGCAGCAGTTACTGAATACAAACCGCAAATTAAGAAGATTGGAAATACAGCTCAAATACAAATATCGCATTAGAGATGTGATACAGTTTATGTTCAAGTTATTTGTTACATTGATGAGGAGATGCTGTTACATAAGGTAAGAAGTGTTCATAAATTTAATAATTTTCCTAAGACGTTACTTGTGGCCACCGGCTCCATGGGAAAAACAAATTTGGCTCATTGGGTAAAAATATTTGGATCTCTTCATTACGAGAAAGGTTTTTGTTCTCGTTGGCCCTAGAGCTATAACTTTCCAATGGTGCTGGTATAAATAGGGGGTGAACTAAAGAGGGAACACGGAACAACAGAAGAATTAAGGCAATCATCCGAGAAGAGAACACCGACAATTAGAGACCACACACACATTGGGATACTATTGTCATTGTACAGTCAGTTACTGTGTTTTATCTTTCTTTTTGTGTTATGTGTTTTGTTAATGAGCCACTTAAATATTTCTATAGTAAGATAGAAAGTCTATTACACTTGCAGACATAACAAATGGTTAAAAACTGTGCTGGACAATTCACCTTGAAAGGATGCAGAAATGTAGAGTAAAAAAGTATTCTACAGACAGAAATCTAAAGAAAGATCACTCACAGACTAAACTGGACTAATGATCAGTTGGGACCCTATATGGACTATACTGTGAATTGAGCAGGCTAGAGGCCCTATATGGACTGTACAGTGAATTGAGCAGGTCAGGGGCTCTATATGGACTGTACATAAAATTGAGCAGGCTAGGGGCCCTATATGGACTGTACAGTGAATTGAGCAGGCTAGGGGCCCTATATGTACTGTACAGTACTGATGATGTTGAATATCAACAAGAACATTTTGAGTGGTAATGTCTGTTCATTATATATTCAATTATTCTAAGCATAACGCCACTCAAATTTAGATATGGAGAAATTTCTGTTATATACAAAATATCAATAAATAATAATAATATAAATTCCAAATCTATTGAACAACAAATAAAGCTTTGCCACAAGTCAACAGTTAAACTATATCAAAAGAGGTTTACTGGTCATTCTATTTCATATATAGAGAATTTAACATGTAACAGCTGAACTTGTTCGCCCTGGTGATTTAAGAGTTAATTTAAAAAATGTACATTACCTAAGCTGTTCATTGTCTGAACGTAACTTTTCCAGTTCATTCTTCATGCAAGGCACTTGGTCCAAATCTGCTTTCAAGGCACTTGTGATGATGAGATTGTCCCCATGGGCATCGAGCTTCTTCTCTAACTCCTTTAGCAAATGTATTGTTTTAAAAGTTGGAACAAGGCATTATGACATTAGCACCAATTATAATATATCAAGACTTCTTGATTCTCTCTGTATAAAATAGTTTTAAGATTTGACTTACATAAATGAGTACATGTATCTGGAAGTAGAAGTGTCTTAGATGAAGACTCAAAATTAAGTTTTATAGAATCTCTAACAGATATTTACAGTCATCACTTTGTGTATAGCTCTTGGCTGACTTTGGCTGATTTCACTTGCAATTGCATAGATCTAATTTTTTTAGACCATTAATAGAGAATATATTGGCTATTAAAATTAAGTAAAATTAAATTTGTAAAAAAATGTTAAAGAAAAAAAGGAGGTGTTTGTTAGAGTGTGGGAAAGGTTTATACAAGTTTGGATCAGTTATAAAAAAGCCTTAAAATATATATATATAAATTAAAGGTCTGTACTTGAGATGGTTCTGAAACCAAAGCTCGAGATCGATGTGAGGGGTGATTTAAGCTTTAGAGACAGAACTTTGTTATAAAACAAAACTCTAGGACAGATTAGGGATGACTTTAGTTGTTAAAAACAGCAATTTTTTATATAAAACTCATAGCTTTAAAAAATAAATGTTTACAAATAATTTAATATAATCCCTTAGAAAATTATTTTTAAAATTGACTTACTGCAAACACATAAACAAATTAGAACTTAAAAATTAGAACTTGATTAAAACAAAAAATCTTTTCAGACAAACCTTATTCCTTCCCTTCTCTTCCAACAATTGTGTTTTCAAATTCTCTATTTCCCTGTTGAGTTCACTGTTTTGAGCCTGGACTCTCCTCCTGAGTTCAAGCTGTGCCTCTGATTCCCCCAGCATTGACTCCAGTCTTGTGATTTCATTCTCAAGTCTAACAATTTCTTTCTGTAGTACACATTCTTTTTCAAACAAACTTGCTTCAATCTGAAGGGAAATTTATAAATGGAAATTTTATATATTAGGATAATAATTTTAAAATTATGTATGGTTTGTTTTTATTTAATATTTATATAAATTAAACATTTTCCAATTAAGTACTGTATTAGAAACACAAAATTGTAACTAATACAGTTAAGAAAATGCTCCAACTCTAATGTGGGAGAATTTAAAATTTTTTGTGGAGTTTTTATAAAACATTTCATTAATGAAAAAACCTGTTTTCCTTGGTCCATTGCGTCAATTTTTTCTTTTAGAGCTCTCGTTATCTTCTTGTCTGCCTCTGACTTTTGCTTTGACAGCTCTTCCTCAAGTCTTCTTATTTCCTCTCTGGATGTTTTTTCCTTGTCCATTACATAATGAAGCTTTGATTTCATCTTGAACAAATGTTCAGAATCTCTCTGATAAAATGGAAATATATATATATAAGATAAGCTATTTTTGAAGACTACTTTAAAAATTGAATAATTCTAATACATGTATCTTTATTTACAGGGCATAAAGCAGTATTTCAACTCAATCATTTATGGTGCTTATTATTAAAATTTTGTTGTAATTTTTAATAAATAAATTAAATAAATAAGAACCATTTAAGCAATTAGTCAAAAAAGCATGCATTCAAAGAGGCAACTTAAGATTAGATTTTTTAATCCATTACCATCTACTTTAGCTAATATAACTAGTATTTTAACTTACATCTTTCTCTGATTTTAATTTAGCAATAACGTTGTCATGTTCAATATGAAGTTTTTGAATGGTATCTTCCAGGTGTGAAATTTTATGTTCAACTTGCACCTGCTTTGCCCTCATGGAAATAATCTCAGCTTCTTTAAAATTGACTTCTTTTTTCAACAAAGACAATTCTGTGTTTTAAAACAGATCATAAGATAAATTTCAAAACTCAAAACTGAAAACATTTTTTTCATTCACAAGAGTATGGAAAAGATATCTAATAAAAATAAAATAGTTTTTGTATTTGAGTAAAAGGCTAAATAAATATTATAACTAATTTTTTCACTCACCATTTTGAGCTGGCATGGCAAAGTCTAAATGGCTTCTATTATTAGATGTGTTAAGGAAAAGTCTAGACGATTTAGCAGGTGTCTCCTCAAAATCAGGTAAAAGTTGATGTCTCACTTTATCTAGGTCATGATTATCTCTACCTTGCATTGCTCTGTCAAATGACCTCTTCATCCCAATAAATTCAGTACTCTCCAAATAGGATTCCATGACGAAGTTATATACTAACTAGAGATAATGAACCAGAGAACACTTATTGGCGTAAGAAAATAAATTACAAAATAAGAGATGTGTACATTGGTGTAGTGCATGAACTTCCCATCTACATATGCTAAAGCTACTTGACACAACATACATTTACGTAACACATAATCTTTATAGCAATCCTAATCAGTGCTAACAACCCATTCCCCCTGTTAAGCCACACCATACTTTTGCTATATCTTTTGCATATTTACAATCCTACGTTTCTTACAACAAGAGATAGTATAAAATTATGTTTAACAAAACAAATACTTATTTAATAACAACAAAAAAATGTAATGCCTATGTAAATTATGGAAGGGGTTAAATCACTTGATAATTTTGAAGACATCAAGTCTAGGGATAATCATTTTTACTAGCGCACAGATTTCTAGCCCAGTAAAAGTGACCTTAATGAGGTTGCAAATTTCAGTTGTTTTTTTAGAAGGTTGGGTCAAATAAACAAACTGTTCTCTTTTTTTTTAATTTTTATACTTAGTGTCTTAAAGTAGCATTATTCACACAGCTGTGGGAATATTGCCTAGCATTATTCCCACAGCCAAAAAATTTTTTTTTACAGTTATACTGACTTTAAATTAGAAGCATACAAATCTATAGGCTAGTAAATGGATAACATGTAAACAGGGTACAAGTTTCGGCAAAGAGCCTTCCTCAACGGAAAAAAAAGGTACACAAATAAAACGAATATAAAGAAATAAAAAAAATTTAATTAAAAACTTAGCTGCAGTGAAATCCTAAGAGTCATTTAAATTTTATTGTTAACTTTTGAAAAATTAACGATTAATTAATCGTTAATTTTGATTAAAGCCAAAAATTGAAATTTATGGTGTCATATATAAAATTTATTAAAATACTTGTCGAAAATCGAAATAACACTGGAATGTCTTCTTTATATGACATCTTTCTACCAACAACGCAAACAGACAAGTGTATTGACATTATTTGGTTCAAGCAAGGAACCATATTGACAATATAACCAGCCGAACTGAACAATTGTTCACATAGCTTTAGATTGTCTCAGCTGAAGCTTCCGATACTGTAGTGGATGTTTGGTTTGCAGGTGATATGTAAGCAAAGTGTTAGAACCATGGTAGCAATGTTCCCTTTAAGCAGCGCGGCTGCGCAGATATTTGACCGACGCCATGCAGGAGTTTAGGATCACCGCACAGCAAATTTTGTAAAATATTGCACAAAAAATGGACATTGTGCAACTTTGCACACAAGTTTTTTTTTAACTTTGCACACGGACCAACGAAGCTTAGGCTTAGAGGGAACATTGCATGGTAGGCAAACGATTTCTCTCAATGGACACAGTAACCTTTATCAACATTTTAAACATTCACGTCAGTCAATAGTTTAAAAGTTAAAACCAAAATGTTCGTGTAATCATCCTGATATTAGTTTATATTTATCGGCCGAAATATTTTACTTTTTGACTTCCAGTACATTTATAAGTGGTTGTTGGATTAATCGTTTAAAAAAATTGCTATCATTCAAATTTTTAACGATTAATCAAGAAATTAATTGTTAATTTCCACAGCCATATGATTTATATTTCAATATTTTTATTAAAGGATGTTGCTAGTGTTACAACTAGTCGTAACATTATCCAGGAAACTACTGCTACAACTAGTCGTAGCAATAAAATTAATTGGTATTGTTACGACAATTCGTAGCAGCAGAAACTTCGAAAAAGCTAAGTCGCTATAATAATTAATAATATCTTAACCAACTCTTCATATTTTATATGCATCTATAAAACGATATTAATAGATCTGGGCTTATTTTATATAACATATATTAATGCATTTAATAAATTAAAAACGTAAGTTCTCACGAAAAAATTAAATTTCGCTTTGAAATAATATACGGATATGTGTAGAAACTGCAGGATTACCCAGTTTAAACTTACACTTAATTTTGGCTAAGACTATGGCTATGGCAGATGGCCCTACTCATATCATCCTCATGACAATCATATCAATGACTCAATTCAATCAATCATCAATTAATTAAATTCAATGACTCGTCGTCTCGTCCTACAAACAACAGAGTTGACAACAGTGACAGTGAACATGAACAACTCCTGTCAAAATCAAAAAGTAAAATTCCTATGCCTATTAACTATTAATAAAACTTCGACTTTAGGCTAATGTTTACTTTAGCGAGTACCTTTTTATTAAATGATTGCAATTTTTCTAGGGCACTATAACTGTGGACTGTGGCGTACTGATTACTCCATTATATTTTTTAAAATGTACTGTGTTGCTCTTTTGAAATAGAATCACTAAATTTTGAGTGAAAAATCTGTACTTACTGAACTTACTGAATTAGAGATGCGCACATAAGGAGATAAGCCTGCATGGAATTATCTCGATTTTCTCCCCGTGCCAGTTCAAGTGAGAAATAATAATTATTAATATAGTATTTGGTTGAAGAATTGTTGGTATATCCTCGCTCAACCGGATTGCCTATTGTGAAAAAGGGGAAGGCATTTAAATCAGTTATCTTGGATGTTGCTAGCGTTACGACATGTAACGCTAGCCAGGAAACTAGTACTAGTGCTACGACATGTCGTTGCAGCAGACGATTCGGTGGGATGTTGATAGCGTTACGACATGTCGTAACACTAGCCAGGAAACTGCTGCTACGACTGTCGTAGCAGCAAACGATTCGACGGGATGTAGCAGAAGTTTCCTGGCTAGTGCTACGACTAGTCTTAGCAGTAGAGTAGACACTTCGAAAAAAATAAGTCTAAGTACTCGTGACTCACTGTAACTTACTTAAGTCGCTATAATATCTTAACAAACTTTTCTTAATATTTTAGACACATATGTTATACTCTATTTCTATTAATAGATCTGGGCTATTTACTATTTATGTGTGTATTACTACTATTAATTCAAAAATGTAAATTTATTTAGTATACAAATCACATTCACTGTGGTTTATTTTTTTTTAAAATAATTTTTAAAAATTTGCCGACATCGGGGTTTGAACTAAGGTTGTTAAGTCCGCTCGTTTTTGAGAACAGTTGAACCGTTAAAACAATACCGGTTAACCACCGGTCCGTATTTCCTTATATTTTGAGAACCAGCGAGAGGATGCATGAAGATTGAAGTTTTCGCCTCGCGTCGTCTGATAATAATGACATCAAAACCCGCTTCCCCCACTTGCGTTCAGCTCTTTTTCGCGATACCTTCAACTTCAATTCAGAGAATTAAAAACAAAAAATCTTCCAAACAATTAAGTAAACAGTGATGGTTTATTGTCAATAAATATTTTATACTCTTTGACAGAAAATTTAAATGTAGTCCAATAGGCTTAAATAATATATCATTTTAAAGGGCTTGCTAAGACCTTTTCAAAAACACTTGTTTTGTCTTTCTATCTTTTATAGAAGTGGAGTTATGAATTTTTTTGTCGATTTTTTTTGCCCCTTATATAACCTATATAATTTATTAAAAAACTTGTGACCCCAATTTCAAAATTCTGTACTCTTTCCCTCACAACTTTTTTAATTTTAGAGATAAAGGTATCAAATTTTTAGGATACATTCACAATCCAATTTACAAAACAATGAACAAGATATGTTTAAAGTATATCAAGATTTTGAATTTTGAAAAAATATATTTAAAGGCTACGTTGAAAAAAATCATAGCGAAAATAATTATTTTATATATATATATATATATATATATAAATCAGTACAAACTGTTGCATGCCTAATGTATTTTAATTAATTATATGGTAAATTTAAATCAATAACTATATTTAAATGTTTAAAGGGTAAGTATTTGACTTTTAAAATAAAACTGAATGAGAATGCAATTTACAATAAATTATTTTTGGAAATACCCCACATCCCCGACGCCTGATTAGTGAAATTTCAAACTAAAATTAAAATCAATTAGTGTTTGAAGATTTAAGTATCTCATTACATGTAATGTATTTTAATTATTGAGATTTATTTATTTTGATTATTTATGTAAAAAATATTAAGTGTATGTCCTCATGAGCCTCATCTTTGTAAAAAGAAGATGGTGAGTAAGATATAAATATAACAAAAAATGTTTAACAACAAACATTAAATAAAAGGATTACATCACTATTATCATTATTAATTCTAAGGTAAGTATCAGTCAGTTTGGACTTAGCATTAGTAAAATCTTATAATTATGCGCTTATAATTAATGTTAATAGTACACCACAAGACATTGACATGACATATCATAGTATTCATAGTTATAAATATTAATAATATACAAATTATGTAATTATAATTAATAGTATTAGTGTCTAATGTTAATTTGACCTGTATTTCTTTGTAAACTGACTCTAATATTACGAATAATGAACTCTAACTATTACTATTAGTTTAGATATCAATATTATAATATATTTTTTTTTAAACCGATTATCGATTATGTAACTCCCATTTTAAACCAATTATCGTTTTATAGCTGACTTCATAGAAGTTAGGGGTGTACTGAATTTCGCCTGCAAATGTCTCGAAACCAACAATGAGTTGGCAGTTCCACCCCATCCCTCCCCAACCGACGTTCACTCGCATTGTTTTGATTTCTTTGTGCTGTAGTTTGTGTCCGTTCTTTCTCCACTTTCTTTGCACTCTCCATGAGTAAGTCTGCGGCTTATGCTACGCCGCGGGGAGTCTAGTATTAATTATTATAATACAACCATTTGTCACTTTGAATTCTGTTAGATTACTGAAAGCCTAAAACATTTTGAGCTGAAGCAGAAAATTAATATTTATGTTAACTTTTTAAAATAGTACCAAATGTTTTCTTATAACAAATTTCCATACTGAAATTGAAATTATCTATTAATGAGAGTATAATATTAATTAATTTAAAAACATTTTACTGAAGACTGACAAAGATTGTGATTTTACTGCATGTTTCATGTAGCGCTGTTGCCAAGGACTAATGTTTTGTTCAGCCTTTACAGTAGTCATCTGAATCCCTTAATTAATGTAAATGTTATATTTTATTATTAATGTTGTTAGCCTAACAATTATATTTTCACTATTTTTAGACACATTTAATAATTAACTAAATATTATTATTGTCTTTTAGACCTTGCTCATCATCATGGAAAAGAGAAGCCCAAGTTGGATGTACTTTAATGTGTATGACATGGACAGTAGCAAGGTAGTGTGTTCACTTTGCAAAGCGATTTTGTCACGTGGAGGCACAACTTCTAAGACATACACAACATCTCCACTCAATAGTCATCTATCATTTAAACACCCAGAGGCATACAGACATGTCTTGTCTAAACGGTCACTGCAAAATGAACAATGCACGGGTGGAAAAAAATTGGCACTTCCAGCTAAATTCAACATAACTGAGATGATCGGGAGAAAAATACCATGGGCCATAGAGAGTGCAGAGGCCATGAAAGTTCATCAAGCCATTGGTAAGATGATGGCCCTTGACTTTCAGCCATATTCCATTGTGGAAGATGCTGGTTTCAAGTCTTTGATTGATTTTTTGGAACCAAGATACACAATGCCACACAGTGATTTTTTTTCTGAAAGGATAATTCCTTACATGCAACAAGCAGTAAGGTCTAACATACAGACTGAGCTTGATGAAGCAAAATCCATCTGTTTGACAGTGGATAAATGGACCACTCCACATTCCAAAAATTATTTAACTAGCCTGACAGCTCACTGGATTAATGAGAGTTTTGAAAGAAGAAGAGCAGTACTTCATTGTGAGCACTCTGAAGAAAACCTCAGTACATTTCATTTGGCTAAAGTCCTCAAACAAATTTTGACAGAGTGGATGATTGTAAGCAACAAAGTCCATATGATATTGTCAGACAATGACCCTGAAATATTGAGAGCCATCAGTGAAGCCAATTTAACTAATGTTGGCTGCTTATCGAATACCATAGAAATTGTCATTCACGCTACCATTATATGTCACCCTTCTGTGGCAAAGCTTATAACTTGTGCCCGTACAATAGTCAGATACTTTAAATATTCTTCTGCAGCAACTTGTCGCCTTCGTGAGATACAACAAGAGCTCGGGCTACCTGAACAACAACTGTGTGAAGATAGTGTCTCTTGTTGGAATTCAACATATCATATGTTGGATCGTCTTGCAGAACAAAAATGTGCAATCTCATTGTTTGGCCAAGAAGTTAAGGATAGTGAAAGAGAAAACATGAATTTGACATCAAATCAGTGGAATCTCATGTCATATGTCGTGACATTGCTGAAACCTTTTGAACAACTGAGTCGTGAGCTTAGCAGTGAAAACTCATGTTTGTCCACAGTGTTGCCAGCCATTCAAGCCATTTTACTATATCTGCAGAGAGACATTTGTGCTGATGAGAACAAAAATACAATATCTGAAATTATTTTATCATTAAAACACAGGCTTTCAAGTCTGTTTGATCATGACATTTTAGTTGTTACTGCAGGGTTAGATCCACGGTTTAAACTTAATTTCTTTACTGGAAAGCAAAAAATTAAAGGAAGAGCAGAAATTGTAGCAGCAGTAAAAACATCCTCACAACTTCTAGATCAAAAAAATGTTGATGTCATCAGCATGCAAGCAAGGTGTGAAGAAGAGCCACCCTGTAAGAAAAGTAAAATTGTATCAGATGATTTTTGGGCTTTGTGGGACACGGTGCAGGCATGCAGGGAATCAGAAACAAGTTCTACACTCTTGGAAGATCAGATTAACATTTTTCTGAATGAGCCATGTGTGCTAAGAGATACTGATCCGATGTTGTGGTGGCAGACCAATGCAGAAAGATTCCCTCTTCTTTGCTCTAGTGCACAACAATATCTTGCAGCACCTCCAACTAACTCCTCCAGTGGTTTATTCAGATTTGCCAGAGACTCAATTTTAGAAAACAAATATTTTTCTTTAGCTAAGAATTCAAGACCATTTTTTTTATATGCTAATGCTTGCTTTATACAAAATGACTGACAATCATTTGAAAATCTGTTAGTAAGCATAATTGACACAGTGATAGAGCGGCATGTGGGCTCGGCTGGAATACCGAGGGTCACGGGTTCGAATCTCCATGAAGGCAAGGATTTATTCCTGGTGCCCAAGGGTGTCCTTGAGTCCACCCAGCTCCGAATGGATACCTGACTCTAGTTGGGGAAACAAATGCAACTGGGATTAGCATGGTCCCTCATAGCTGTGTCCTGTGAATGCTGCGTTACTTGGCAAGGGACCGGCATAGTCTGTGGATGCAGTAATCTTCTATATAGAAGGAGTGTCTGTTTAGATAAGACAAGACAACTTTGGCATGCAGCTTGGAAACAATAGCTACCCAAACACTTAATTAGCTCCAGAAATCTTGATCTCTCTGGATTCTATTAACCTGCAGAAGCTATGTCTTCAATGCATTTGATCTTACCCATAATTTGTCAAATTGGCCTTGAAGCTGGTTTAGTCTCTCTGCGTACTAAAGGTCTTAAAGAACTAAAGAACATCAGAGTTAGATATAATGAATGACCAAAATTACTTTGACACACTGGGAACTCATCACTTGCTACCTGATCTCTACTTGTTTTGATGTTATGTTAGATGTTATTTTAACCTACTTGTGTATCAGAAAATGTAAACTACATTTATTTTGTTACATTTATAAATTCATGTTGAATACAATTTTGTCATGATCTGTCAATAAAATCCTCAAGTACACATATTTTTTCCTCTGTTGTGATCTGAAATTTTATTATTTGACTTTTCTGTTCCTTTTCTTTTCATATTTACGATGGTGATTATTACAAATGAGCACTGAAAACAGTTTTCAATAACAAATCGTTGTAAAGAAAACTCTCAAATGTGGTGGAATGGAGGTGGGAGAAAAATAACAAAAACATTTTCATAATTTATTTTATTATTTATGTGTAAAAATCATTTACAACATTTTCAAAAGTTTACTACTGCATATTATTAAAGTATTTCTGAAACTGTAAGCAGTTATTTCACTTTGGGGGCCGTCCATAAAGTACGTCACGCTCCAGAGGGGGGGGAGGGGGTGTAAGAAAGTGTGACAGGAGGGAGGGGGGTCACAGTGTTATATATTAAATTTTAATTATTTTGTAGATAAAATAAAAATTTGTTCAAAAGTGTGATGTACTTTGGTCCGAGATTTGTGACGGGGGAGGGGGGAGTTAAAAATGGTCAAAAATAGCGTGACGTACTTTATGGACAGCCCCTTTTTGATATGGGTACAGAGTCACACTAGTAGTACAGAGGCTCTAGAAACTTTGCTCACAACCAATCACATTTACAGATTTTAAATTTTCTTTAAATGAACCAAATGTAACTCATAATAAATTTAATCATTAGAAAAGGCATCAAGGATTCATTTAAGTTTTGTTGAATTTTTTCAGCAAGCTTGTCATTTTTGTAATTGATTATGAATAATCAGTATATTGAAGTACCAAATTTAGTGCTTTTAATGAAAAATTATGTTTAAAAAAAATATTATTTTTTTTTAAAAATGATCTTTGCACTTGTAGCCATATGATTAAAATTATCAAAAAATTTTGAATGCAAAATTTGGAATTAGAAGAAGTTAAATTTTAAAAAATTCAAGACAAGAGAGTAATTTAAAAGGTGCAGATACTTAACGACTCTTATATCATATATAATATAAAATAAACTGCATAATACATTAGGACCAAATAAGTAACATATCGACTTCGGACTAAGTATTCAATTCAAAGTGGCTTCAAATTTCATTGTGAACGGCTCAAATGATATTGAAACCCTTCACATACAGGTGTATTTAATTAAGCTAATTACATTCTTCCATTGCTTAAGCTTATAACAACAAAACATAGAAAATATTACTGGTAACAAAAAACCTTTGAAAATTAATTTGATGTGAAACAGTGTATCTCAAATAGAAAGGAAACATGATTTATTTATTTTTTTAAGATTGCTAAATTTTAATAACTTTGGCAAAACTGCTGTGTGTAGTAAACCCTTGTGTTTACATAAAGTAAAGACGTCTACCATGGGTTAAACAGATAAAAGTGTGCAACAGCCAAGGGCAATAATTGATTGCATAACAGAATAAATCTGTTCCTATTACTCTCTGTCACTTTGTAGTGCTCATGTTTTTATTTCATACATTTTAAATGCAGATCATTGAGATAATAACTATGCAAGAGTTGTAAAAAGTTCCACCCTCTCCTGATAGAGCTTGTGAAATTCATTAGCCAAGTAAAAAAAGGGAATGTCAACATGTTGCATTTCTTTCTGAAATATAATATAAAAGAAATATATAGAGTTGTGCTAAAATGTTAAGGGTGATGGTTGCATGATTATTGTACAACTAAATGTTGAAAGATCACATTGCATGCTAATTCCTTTTCATAATAATGCCTTAGTCATATTTTTAAATGAATTTCAACTTGACAAGCATAATAAAGTATTCAAGTATGAGTAATAAGTTTTAAGCTGCTTTATTATTAACAAAGCATAATGATGACATTATATTCAGGATCAGGCATAGCATTTTATAAACAATTTAATTTCATTGCATATGGTATGAATCACTTACAGCAGAACATTCAAAATATTCCAGCTTATTTGACTGTGCCAGATCTCTGCCTTGTTTGGGGCTGATTACCCTCCTCTGATCCAAGTCTGTTTTGTTTGCAACTAAAACACCTGGAATTAAAGAAATAAGCAATTTAATTAATACAAATTTACAACTCTTAACTATATTAGGAGTACCAACGCTCCTTCTATACAGAAGATTATTGCGATCCACAGACCATGCCGGGCTGTTGGCAAGTGATGCAGCGTTCACAGGCTACGGCTATGAGCGTTCCACGCATTACCCAGCCGCCTTTATTTCCCTAACTAATGTTAGGTACTATGGGCCGTGGTGGTCTAGCGGTAGCGCGTTGGACTGCCAAACCGAGACAGAAGAGAGTCACGGGTTCTATTCTCGGTGCTGGCAAGGCCCCCGGGTCATTGTGCTAGCCACACAATCCCTTGCTCGTTAGTGGTGGCTAAATAAAACTTGTGAATGCTACTTCACTTGCCCCATAGTCCGTCATGGACTGGAAAGGGGGTTATTAGTGTTAGGTACCCATTCAGTGCCGGGGGGACTCAGGGGCGCCCTAGGCCCCGGGAACAAATCCTTGCCTTCACATGGATTCGAACCCGTGACCATTGGTACGCCAGCCGAGCGAGCATGCCACTCAAACACTGTTCCCTGTTCACTACTGTGATTTTCATGCAATAAAAAACATAGTATTATTTAGGCCTGTGTGGTCCACAGAATGCATTTCTGAAATACATTAGCCCCGTATCGTTTTTAAAATAAATAATTAGTTAATTCTTTTGTTTTGGGGTCTTATTTGAAATCCATTTTTGAAAATTGATTTTTCTAATGCCTAAATCATGACATCCACCACATTGTAGCCATTAATAACTATGGAAAGCCAAATCATAAACCTTCAGTGGTTGCCCTTTGGATATTGCATTGTCACAAATCATGATTTTCTTTGCTTATTAATGATTTTTTTTTAAAAATTAAAATCTCAACCTTTGCAATAAATAATCAGTTTGGTGAAAGAATTTTTCTCACAAAGTTTTTTTTATATCTTTCTTGGGATCATCCATATGAAGGGGAGAGTCGTGAGAAATGGACTAACCCTTGATAATCAAATATAATAGACCAAAATGTTTTGAAACTAAACAAATCCTCACATTACTTTCCTTTTTAATGTTTTTAATAGTTTCTGGGTTATATAGGCAGCAGTTCAAATTTTTTACATGTAAAAATGTACTTTACAGCTCACCCCATCATAATGGCTAGAAAATTAACTACCCCATCTAGAATAAAAATAACTATATTTTAATATATCAAATTTAGTTAGTTATAATATTGCTTGTTGCCTTATAAAGTTAAAATTACAACAGAAATAAAATTATTTTTAAAAAGTTAAAGATAGCAATATTACTGCAGGAACATTTTTTTAGTAAGCTGATCATTTCTCACCACATGATAGTCCATTTCTCCCTCCACCATGCCCAATTCTCCCACCCCTCATAGTCATCAAGATTATTTTTATTTCTCAAAAACTACTTGATGATGTAAACATAAATAGGGTTATTATGTGCATTATTGGACTAGTGATAAATAAGCTAAATATGATGATCGTAACTTGGTGGCCAAATTTCTTCCAACTCTCCCCTACTGACAGCTGGGAGGAGGGGGCAGATGGCAAAATTTGTTGGTCTTTGTGCAAAATAAGAAACTCGTGTGCAAAGTTGCAGAGCATCTAAGGTTTGTCCAAAATTTTACACCCCAAAAACGCAGACATTATCCTTATCAAAATCTGCTGCGTGGTAATTTTAAACTGCTGCGCAACATCGGTAAGATATCTATGTGGCCAAGCAGCTTTAAGGGATAATTGACACAGGGTTGTTAGATTTTGGAGTTTGTGTACAGATGCATATGAGGGAGGGGGGGGAGCCCCAACTGAATGTGCACATATCTAAAAATTAATTTGCAGCCTGCCTAAATGACAATGACAAAAAACAACAAAACACTTCTCCTTCAAGATCACACAATTTTTTTAACAGCATTTACAACTACATGTACTACAAAGAAATAAAATTATTTATTTTTTTTGTGCTGAGGTAAATATTTCATATTTTTTGTTTAAGTGCTATAATATTGTATAAGAATTTTCATAGATTTGATGTCTTTATAACTTAATATTAACAGTTCAAGAATTCATTATTGACTTATAAATTATGATAATGAAAAATTAAATTTTGATATATTGAAAAATAAAATATTTAAAATCAAACAATGTGCACTTGTCATCTTTAGCTCAAAAACTTTATTTTATTATTTATGATTCTGATTAAATTACAAGTATAAAATATAAACAAGAGGATTGTTTTTAATTTCTTATAATCTTGAATTTCATACATTTAAAATCAAACTAGTTTGTTTAATAATATAGAAAAGTTCGAGCAACTTACCTGGTATGTGAATAGATGGATTTTGGGACCTGATCTTTTCCAACCATTTAGTACAGCTAGAGAATGAATTCTCATTTGTGCAATCAAAGACTACCATGACTACTGATGGGTGATCCCACTAGATTCAAAATTAAAAAGCAATCTGTTGAATTTTTACCAAATTTAAATTTAATAGATTTGTTTTAAAGTAATTATTTATCATATTAAATGAAAAGCAATTTTAAGAATTTATTTATCCCAACAAGAAATAATAGTATAATGTGATCTATTACTATTACTTACATATTTCTGAACTATTTCTGCAAAAACATCTTTTCCAGCACAATCATATATATAAAATTCCTGAAAAACATGTACATGTATAAAAGAAAACAGACGCGTTATTATTTTACCTAATAAAAAACAAAAATGAAACATTTCACCCTTTTTCATTAGCAATGAAACTTCATGGTCCTTACAACATAAACAATTGATACAAAATTTCTGCAGTAGAATTATACAATTTATAAATGACTGCAAATATCTAATGTCCTGGACTCTGACCGTGCCTTTAAAAAACACATAGACCATGAGGTGTCGAGCCATGGCCATGTTATTTTGTAAATTTTTTCACTTGATATCAGACTAAAGTTTGGTTCAGGTTGATGATGTAAATGCTGTTATAACTTAATGTAACCATAATGTTTATGCAATTAGTGTAAACAAATGTACATACCACACTGTCTGTACTCTCAGGAATGTTAACTGGCTTTACTAACAATTCCACACCTTGAGTCTGCAGAAGGAATATACATTATTATAACTTTTCCAGTTAAATTATAAAAGCTCTTCTATTTCTTAAGGAACTAATTTAATGAAAGGGGGGGGGATTTCCCTCTAGCGTTCATTGGTCTGTGTGCAAAATAATAAACGTGTGTGCAAATTTGCACAGCATCCATTTTTTTTCAAATAAAATTTTACATCAAACAAATATAATCCTTCTCAAAATTTGCTGGACTGAAATTCTAAACGGCCACACAGCTTAAGAGAAAACATTGGTGGGGGTGGTGGTGGTGATGTTATTTGTTATTTTTAACATTTATAAGAAAAATAACTCTATATGTGATTCATCTATATTTTGTTCTTACCATTACATAATTTTTTGGATAATGTGATGCATCACTGTGGAATACTTGAGCAATAGAACTTTTACCAACAGTTGCATCTCCTGTGAACATGTATACATGTTGTAACATGTTGCATTGTAAGATGTTAAAATATAAGAGTGGTGATAGTAAAACATTAACAGCCCCCCCCACCCCCCCCATTATCAATTTAAATCTTCATTTACTTTTACACTTTTTCGTTGTTGTTTTTTAAAGTGTAAAATATAGTAGGTTCCTATATGACAGTAAACAAAATGTATTTTCAGATTTTCAAATGTTTAGATGCTGAGTGCCATCCTAGATTATAATAATTCCTACCAAGAACTTTACCTTTTTAACTTATTTTCCCCATTATAATTAGGCCTACTTTAAACTAAATTATGAAAGATTTAAAATAAAAGTGGCTTACTTATTAACTTATTAATATTAAAGCATTTAATGGACACAAATAAATTCAAAATATTACATTCATGGAAAAGAACTGACCCAAACTAAAGATGCAAAATACTTAGGAGTCTTAATAAATGAGAAACTATCATGGAATCCCCATGTCAATGAAGTTATTAAAAAAATCAAACAAAACCTTAGGCATTATAAAAAGAAACTTTAACAAATGTAATAGGGATATAAAACTAAAATGCTACCTCACTTTGGTGAGACCTGTACTAGAATATGCATCTTCTGTATGGGACCCATCCACCAAAGAAAACATTGATAAACTAGAACAAATTCAAAAAAGAGCTGCCAGATTCATTACTGGAGAATATTCGAAACTGACAAGAATAACACCATTAGTTAAATCATTAAACCTTGAAACACTAGAGGATAGAAGAACCAGAAGCAAAGTAGTAATCATACATAAAGCAATTAATTCTAATTTAGAAATACAACACAAAGATAACTTAATACAACCCTCACATAGACATAAGGATAAAAACACCTTTCTTATTCTGTATGCAAGAACAAACACATACAAGTTTTCCTTCTTCCCGTCCGGAATTCGGGCGTGGAATGGGTTGCCTGAAGAATCCAGGAAAACCAACACTTTATCAACATTTAAATCTCTAATAAAAATGCAGGACTAAACACAAACCATAGATAAGCGTAGGACGCAATAATCTTCTGTATAGAAGGAGCGTCTGTAAACAGATAAGATAAGATAAACAGTTATAATTTTTAAAAATCGTAATCTGACATGAGCTTTTCTTAGGTGAAGTGATGGGCAATAGTTTGATGTTAAAATCGATACGTGGTTCTAATCCCGATCTCGGCAATTTTTAAATTTATTTTAATTATTTTTTTTTAAACAAATTTGAGTGTGCTGGTAATTGTAATTTTTGTACTACTTATTCTGAAAAGCGGATACTTTGATTAAATATATTTAAATAAATTTAGATTTTAGAATAAATACACACATAACACATAAATAAGCCAAGATCTATTAATATTGTATTATTATTATTATATATGCATATAAAATATTATGAAGAGTTTTTAAAAATATTATATTTCACTAGTCGTAGCACAAGCAACATCCCATCAAGTTGTCTGCCGTTACTTTGTTTGTCATAGCATCAGACACTTCGTATAAATAAATAATAATAAGTGTTATAATTTTTAAAATTTTAATCCCAATATGTTCGTCTATTTTTTCATCTTCTTTTTTTAAATTTTTTTTTAATATAAAATATTTCTTTTAACCATAATTAGGGTGTTGGTAAACCTGGTGATTGTAATTTTTGTTCTGCTTATTCTGTAAATGTAAAGCGGTTACGTTGATTAAATATATTTAAATAAATTGACATTTTAGAATTAATACACACATATATAAGCCCAGATCTATTGATATCGTATTATATATGAATATGGGTGTAAACTTTTAAGAAGAGTTTATTAAGATATTATAGCGACTTAGTTTTTTCGAAGTGTCTACTGCTAAGACTAGTCTACTCGTAGCACTAGTGCCACTAGCCAGGAAACTTCAGTTACGACTAGTCGTAGCACTAGCAACATCCTTATACTTATAACTTATCATATCTGTTACAGACGCTCCTTCTAAAGAGAAAGGTGTTTCTATCCTTTTGCCTTTTGTCTATCTGAGGACTGAGGGTTGTATTAAGTTATCTTTGTGTTGTATTTCTATATTAGAATCAATTGCCTCAATTGCTTTATACTTTATGAATGTATGATTACTACTTTACTCTGTCTTTACTCTTGGCTCTTCTATCCTCTAGTGTTTCAAGGCCAAGGTTTAATTATTTATCTAATGGTGTTATTCTTGTCAGTTTTGAATATTCTCCAGTAATGAATCTGGCAGCTCTGTTTTGAATTTGATTTAGTTTATCAATGTTTTCTTTGGTGGATGGGTCCCATACAGAAGACGATGCATATTCTAGTACAGTACAGGTCTCACCAAAATTTAATAAAACTAAAACTAAAATGCTACCTCATTTTGGCAAAATGAGGTAGCATTTTAGTTTTATTTTATATTTTATATATTGTTCTATTAAGTCTATTACATCCCGTCGAATTGTCTGATTCTACGACTAAACTATTTAAATTTTAAAACTATCTAATATTTACTAAAATAAAATATTTCTATTCAAATTCAAATGTCAAAGTAATCAAAGTTATTTCTACTTTCGGCTTCGGTTTTCTTCTACTATTAACTCATTTCTTTTACGTTAATGCAACCCTGTCGAAAAGAGTTAGTATTTGATAATATATTTTATTTAATTTAAATTAAAGCTTTGTTTATAAAGTAAATAAATTTTAAGCAATCCTACCGACTATAATGCATTTGCATCTCAGTGTTGTAGGCATTTTTATGATGGCATACCACAAAGTTTCTGTAACTATGTTAAACCAATTGCTCCCCCTTTCAAAACAATTTCTAGCTTCGCAGTAAAATTCCAAAGCTTTCTGGTTGGTCTATTGATTTTATTTACTTGGCCATCTTTGTTGTGATTATGAATGATGGAAGTGGGCAGGGCAACATTCAGTGTGCATTGTGCAAGTTTAGTTCGACGTAGTAGCGAGCGTCTGCATTAACCTCATGGTTTGTAATATTGAACACTCATTAATAAACATAAATATTTTGTTGAAATAATTAAGGAATCAATTAACACAAATGGGATTTTCTTCACGACATTGATTATTATAAGTTTTACGTTTGTAGAAGTAGTTGAACTGAACTGACGCCGACATCGGTAGCAGCGACGTTTATTAAAATTAATGGCATGGTATGGAGTATGGACTCATGGCATGGTATAGTCTAAAGTGACTAAAGCAAATTAAGTTAATAACAAAAACTAAAGATTGCGGTAAAAGCAAAGAGAGCGGTGCGCTCCATATATGGTATTTTTGGCTGCTATTTTTTTTTCTATTTGAATTTTTAAAAATAGACAACTAAACCTAACCCAGACCCTAAAAAAACTTAAACTACAACCTCAATTACTTTTATGTATAAAATAATTGCACTTATTCCCTTTTCAAGTGTAAAAATACAAAATTTCATTCCCGGAAGGCAAAAAGGGGAAAAGTGGTGCGTTTTAGGGGGGGTGGGGGGATGGAGCTTCTCAAATTTCCGTGTTTTTAGCGGTGCAGTGATTTTGAAAAAGCAGCGAGGATACAAAGGAAAAATAAGAGTGGGGGTGGGGGAGCGGTGGAGTTTCTCAATTTTACAGGACTTTTAGGGAAGCTGTGATTTTGAAAACCAGCAAAAATACGAAGAAATAAAAAAAAGAGGGGTTGGTTGTTTTTTTTTGGTTGAAAAATGTGATAAAATGAAGATAAAAATGGTACTCACAGTTTCTGCATCTGAATCACTACAACTAAACCTAACCCTAACCTTAAAACCTTCCATTTTGGAAAATTCAACTATTAAAATTCTAACCCTAACCCTAAATTGACAATTACTGTATATACTCGTTCTATAGCCCGTTCGGTCATAAGCCAACCCCCCTTCCCTTCCCCCCCCCCACTTTGTAAGAGAAAAGTATAAAAAGTGTATTACCCGCTCGCAAGCCGACCTCCCAAAAATAATAGGACTGCTTAAACAAAATGGTATGATTTTTTTTTAATTAAAAGCTAAATGGGTCATTATGATTGTTTACTTTGTACTGCCCATCTTTGTCTTTGTGCTTTTTCTTAGGCAAGAGTTACCGGTATTTTTAAAAAAAAATTCTTTGGTAAACAGTGACGAAAGCACGTACATTAAAATTCGTTGTTGAAAACAAAATTTGTAAAACAAGTTATTAAAACGTTCACAAAAATAAATAAAATGATTAAATAAGGTAAGTGCAGATTTTTAATAATATATTATAGCTTCTGGTAGAGCAGTCGAATCTTGTAGAATGTAGAAAAGGACCTTGATGATCTACAATAACAACACAATATTCAATATCCAGGCAGAAATATGTTAATGACCCGCTCGTAAGCCGACCTCCCAACTTTGTCCCCTAGATTTGTACAAAAAAGGTCGGGTGGCGAACGAGTAATACGGCAAATATTCTATAACTAAACCTAACCCTAAATTACAAATAAAAATTCTAAAACTAAACCTAACGTCTTCCATTTTGGAAAATTCACATTTCATTTTGAAAAATTTTACACAAAAATTAACTAAACTTTCTACTACGACGCTACTGGTCAAAAGAACGCTGTATGGCAAATCTTTCCCTGGGCAATTTCGCAGTACCCCTATCAAGTCCGCATAGCATATAGTTCCTCATTTTGCGGTTATTTTGAAATTTAAAAGGGGAGGGAGACCCTCCCCTTAACACCTCCCCTTTTTTTCATTTTTTAAATTTATATATTTCCTTACTTGTCTTAATTTGAGTAAATTTAATTATATTGGGGAGGTCAACCTCCCAAAACCCCTCCCTAGTGTTAACTGTAGTTGCCACTATCAGCGCAAGAACACAAACCCATTAATCTTTTAATAAGTGCAGGGTCTGGGGTGGTAAGGGGAGACAACTGAGAATTCCAAAAAATCCTTGAGGGGAGGTAACTGGGTAGCAACACAGCGGCGTTCACATGACGTCACTAGCATCGGCCGCCATCTTGTCCGGTACGATGATAAACAGCCCATATGGCATTAAATTCTAAACTTGGAAATACAACAAAGCAACAATTTCACATTCAGATACAGATAGGCATTCTTAATTCTTGCATAAGCATGCTGCATTAAGTATGATGAACAAGAAACATGTTTTTCCCCTATCACTATCATGTACTTAATGCAGCATGCTTATTCTAGAATTAAGAATAAGCTAACCACAAACACATACAAATCCTCTTCCTCCCTGTCTGAAATTCAGGCATGGAATGGATAGCCTGACCAAACCAGGAAAACCAACACATCAACATTCAAAACTCTAATAAAAGTGCAATACTATACATGAACCATGGATAAGTGAAGGATGCAATAATCTTTTGTATTGAAGGAGCGCCTGTAACACATAAGTAAGATAAGATGCATGCCCTTGCCATTGAAAATTGGTGGTGACATTCTTTACATTGATTGTTACTATTAAATGTAACTTAACATACAACATGTTTGTTACTATTAAATTTAACTTTACATACAACGGATTCACTCTCAGTATGCCCTGTGTTGTATAACTGAGTTAACATTAATATATGGTGGAGGTGTAACCACCCAGGAAAGCTGAGTTAGTGAGAAAAAGGAAGGGATGTAAGAGTTGAACAATGGGCCATACAGTCCATGGAAAAATTTTAAGTTATTATTTTTTAATCTAAAATAAAACGATTTATATTTTAAAACTAAAGCTATTTATTTAGATCATCTACATTGAACTCTATTCCTTTGGTTAGATTTGGCCTTTTTAAAAATTATTTTTATAATGCCTTTTAAAGAGTTTTAATATATATATATATTTCTACATCTTTAATGTGCTCTCTCAGAATATTTAAAATTTTGAAATACATACTTTTTAATATATAATTTATGAATTACGCAAACACAGAAACTTTATTAATTATTTTGTGTGATCATAGTTATTTAACTTTAAGATGTACTGTACATCCTATTTAATAAAAGTTAATTTTCTGTCTGGTCATCGATAGTGATTGGTCCCTCAAGCTCCTACAGACTCCTACAGCCAATCACTGGCGGAGAAAAGAAAAATCTCATTTACATTTTGAGCGACGTTCAAAACGAGTTATTTTTGGTCCAATTTGTTTCCAAGAGTTGACTTTTAGCGGTGCGCATTGGGATTTGTAGTCAAATACTTTGTTTTTACGGGTTATTTATTATAACTCTGGACAGACCGGCGGTGTGGGGGAGAGGTAGGGTCTCTGGACAGAGGGAGGTGGGTAATGTTGTTATAACTATAATGGATAGTATTTTTGACGTGATTCACATGTATGGCTGGTCGAGACTGCGGGTCTCTCGACAAACGGCGGTGGAGGGGAGATATGGTCTCTCGACAGACCGTGATATAGGGGGGGGGGTTAGGGTCTCTGGACAGACGGGGGTGGGTAATGTTGTTTTAAATATAATGTATAGTATTTTTGACGTGATACACATGTAAGGTCGGTCAAGTCAGCGGGTCTATCGACAAACTGCAGTGGAGGTGATGTAGAGTTTCGCGACAGGCCGCGGTGTTGGGGGGGGGGTAGGGTCTCTGGAAAGACCGCGGTGTGTAGGGTCTCTGGATAAAAGTTATATATTTTTATATTAATTGAATATATCGATTTTATTTTATTTATGAATGTGGTTTCAGAATTAATCAAGTTCAATTATAGAATTACTTTTAAAGAATGTATTCTAAAATAAATACAATTTCTATTAACATTAATATAGGGTAAATTATTAGTAATACATCTATATAAAGTATATAATTATATAATGTGTGTCATGTAAATTTAACATAAAAATCCAAAAGTATTACCATTTCATTTCATTACATGTTAGAAAAAAGTTTCATTCCTCATAAACTCAGAAAGTTTAAAACAGCAAGAAAATAACCAAATGCTGATACAGTCGAACCCACTTAACTCGAGCTCGGTTAACTCGCACACCCTATTAAGTGACGTTTTTTTATTGGAATCGCCAAATTCTCTCTTTGTATTAGCATTTTCTCGTCGTTTAATTCCATTTTTTTAAGTCGCCAAAACCTCATAACACGAGCACAAAAAAGGGTCAAATTTGCCACTTAATGTTGGTTATCTCGATCCCCATGACCAATCGCCAGCTTTTGAAAATGTTAGCTATGATTTTTTTATACCCAAGGGAAGGGACCAATTTTCTGCCTCACCAGGGTCTGCTGGTGACGTCACAGCCCACTTGCATTTAGCTCTCAGCGCTGTGTTGCTTCTGGTACTATGGCAATCACCAGCTTTTGAAATTCTTAGTTATTTTTTAACCAACAAGACCACGCGTCAAATTTCAGCCTTGCATGGTGTGCTGGTGACGTCACAGCCCGCTTACGTTCAAGCCTGTGTTGCTTCTGGTACTATGCCAATCACCAGCTTTGTTCTTCATCGTTATTTTATAACCAACAAGGCCACCCAAAAAGTTTCAGCCTTGCGAGGTGTGCTGGTGACGTCACAGCCTGCTTGCGTTCAGATACTTTTCATAGCTGTGTCAGAGTGAAATGACTCGCGAATTTTGTGTTTGCAATGTTGGAGAATATAATAAAAGTTTGTATTGATAATCAACGTTGGTTTTTATTTTAAATTTGTACATTTCTGCTGTTAGTTGGTGCACATATACCTTTTGTTGTTAGCAAACATGTATGTACATTTTTATAGCATGCCGATAGCTTCATCCAACAAATAACGGCAAAAAAAAACAGACTGTTTACCCACCCCCACTCTAAGTCCATATCTCGAGGCCATTTTTCATACCCCAACGCCGTCGACTTAACCGGTTTCGTCTGTAATAAATTATATTGTGTAAATGTTTAAAAGCTGTATGGGTGATTTCTCATAACATTAGACAGGGTGATTTTGTTTATAATTTTCATAGGTATTCTAACATTTTACTTATCTATTTTCAAAGCATTCTTGTTAAGATACATGTATATTGTAAAAAAAAAGTTTTTGAGCTAATTTACGAAATTAAAACTTAATGAACATGTGTAGCTTAAACATAAAAATTGAGACCATTTTTTGAAGAAAAAAAATTAAATTTATGTAAAACATCTCATTTTATAAATTTTGAATTTAAAATTGAATTGTATTAATTGTTTAAAATTCACAGTAATAAATGTTAACTACATTTTCTACTCTACAGGAATCATCATTCCATGACTTTTCTGCTGTTTGAGTCCTCATGCCAAGCTCTAGAATGGAACACGGGCTAGTTGGCCTGCCAGACTCGGCCACGCCAGCCCTTGTTCTTGGCCCCACCTATCCTATTAATATGGGAAATGTATCAGGGCCTAATAAAGGAAGCCCAACCAGAGTTCTGGATTGCAAGCATAGCACCCAGTCAACAACCTTTGAAACATCTAATAGATATGTACAATCATTTTTGTGTTACGAGTTATTTGCTGCCATAGAGATGGGCTCATTGAAAAGAGTCCGCAATGTGCTGCTCTCCTATCCTGATCTCGACTTTAACTTTCATATTAAGGATGTTACACCTCTGTCCTTGACATTATACAGACGGAGATTTGACATTTTTCATTTGTTTCTTCACCACCAAGCCAAAATGGGAAATCTTAATCTGAACATGATCAGCCGAGACAATTTGGGACGGATGGAGCCACCAATTATAACCGCGTGCCGTCTTCACTTCCTTGAAGGTGTGGTCACCCTGGTCAGAAAAGGTGCTGACATTGACATGACTGATAATCAAGGTCACACTGCCCTTTGGGTGGCCTCACGACAACAGATGCCAGATCTGGTCGAGTACCTGATCAATAATGGTGCAAGTGTTAGCAAAATGGATAAGTTCGGCTGCACACCTTTGCTGACTGCACTTATGTATAGAGTTAGTTCTATGATCATACGTCATCTCATCATTCATGGAAGTCCACTCTCTGCTCATTTACGTTGGTCGTCAGCAGAGCAGTCCCCTCTGTTCTGGGCTACCAAAAATGGGAATCTCGAAATAGTGAAACTGGTCCTGCAAGCAGGTGTGGGGCTGTTGGAGATACGTTCTGTCAGGATGGCGCTCTCCAACAGCGATGTTGACCCAGATATTCTGGAACTTTTAGATCAGGAAACACAGTGCCCCCCTTCCCTTCAACATCAGTGCAAATTAGTCTTGAGATGCTCCATCAGTCGTATGGGAAAGGGAAAGAATTTCATCAAAAACATGCAAAGCTTGCCACTGCCGTCCAGTATAATCCAGTTCCTGCTTCTCTTTAGATGATACATCAGTTTGTATTGGCTGTTTCTTTTACTTTTTCAGACATTTTAATTGTTATATGTGAAGTTTAAGTTTTCTATTGTATTTAAATAATTTTTGGATATAAGTTTCTGATTAATGACAGAATTTTTCTTCTGCCAGAAAATAACGTGGATTAGATTAATAAAAAAGAAACCTATTTTTTAGATCCAAAGCTACAATGTTTTGGCTGCTAGCTGCAAATGCTCTGTTCAAGTGAAGCAGCTTATCAATTTATTTATATGTATCTACCTGTGATCAATGTAATATGGTCTGTTGTGATGCTTGAAATTATGACTGTATTAAAAACAACTGAATCCTCAATAAATTATATGACCATGACATTACATGACATCTTATATGTTAAAGTTTCTCACCGGCTCACAAACCTTTGGCAATCATAAACATGCATTCCAATATGAAATAAACATTTTAAGGATCATTCATTACATTTTATTAAAGATAATTATAATGCCTTCTTACAAACCAACCTGTGGTGATTAAATGTTGTGGCATTTTATTTTTAAAACAGGTATACAAATTCTATCAGTAGCTCTTTAAAGAAATATAAATATGTACACAACTGTTTGGTGTATTGGAAAGCTGATCGTATTTATGATCATAGTTATATTATACATGTAATGTGGTTTTAAAAATTATTAGAAAAACAAATGCATTTATTTAAGTTTGTGTATTAAGTTTATACTTATTCTAAGGCAGTGATGGCAAACCGTTTTTGGGGCCGCATGCCCAAAATTCAACCAAAACCCACTTATTTATATAATTTATAACTAAAGTGCCAACACTCTAATAAAACCCGAAAATGGCGGTTTGGCTTAATAGGGTTTTATTATGGAAGTAATGTTTTAGTCGCATGCCGGCTGATTATGCGATGTGTGTGAACAGTGGCCCTCGTGCCATAGGTTCGCCATCATTGTTCTAAAGGGAGGGGAATTCTTTTTTTTAATATTAGCAAGGCACTGCCCTTATAAAAACTATCAAGTCAAATTTAATTGTTATTTGTGAAACTATATCTTTTAAGGATAAGGACAATTTGTTTGGATGATGGATACAAAGATACAAAATTACAAAGTTACAAAGCTATTTGATAATTTTTGAAAAGTACTATTGTGTTAAAATTTATCAACACTCTTCTTTTGTCATTGATTCTAATATGTTTTTCTGTGATTTTTATTTTAGTCTTATAAATAATTTCTTGTTTTTATTTAGTGGTCCATCAACTTAGCTTAGATCTGCTGGTTCAATATATAGATGTGCATGGTGCTCTAACAATCATATTCCTTGTTTTTAACTACATTTTTGCTGCTTAAATGCTTGCCAATGTTAGTATTGACATGTACATTGACAACATATTTTTACTGATATGTAGTTTGTTCATTATTTATAACTATTTAAAATCATGCACATATTATTGTTCCATATCAAATTTTAACTTGTAATATCCATTTTTATGTGGTACTGGTACAAAAACAAGTTAATTTTATCCGTATAGAAAAAGAATCTGTATGGCTTGGTTCTGAGAAATATCACCTGAATGTGTTCTTATCAGTGCTATCTTAGATTATACTTAAAATAGGATGCAGACGTAATTATGAACTTAAAAAGATTTAGAAATTGATAAATAAATCAATGTTCAAGTCCGTCTGACCATAACTGAATAACTTTATGTGAACAAAACAGAAGTACATGAAAAGTTAATTTCTCCTGGTTTAATGATATCTCCTTTTTTTTTCTCCATGTCTACATTATTCAATATTGCTTTCTAGGAAAATTAAAAATTCCCAGCATGAAAATCTAAAGTTAATTGTGTTGTAGGCTAAATAATTAGTTCTCACATTTGTCTATTATGAAGTGTTTCAATCTGAGAACGTTGCCCACTTAGATTTTATATGTTGAGAATGTTTTGTTTTTTTAAATTTAATTTACATTTATTTATTTATTTTGTTGTGTATTTCATATTTTCAACACCTTCTTGCCTTGTTTGTTTGTTATTTTTTGTTTTTTTCTTTTTGGTGGTCCAAGACAAAAATAAGTATCATAAATTGAAGACAGTGAAAATATTGTTTTATTTAAGACTTAAGATCTTACTTTTTATGTTAGTAATATATACTTCAATTCTACTGTTGAGAAAGGTATAGATGGGAACTATGAAACAAAATATATAAAGTACATGACTTTTGCTAATGTATACAAAAATAAATAAAAAATGCTCATGATAAATGATTTTTATTTTTTAAATGCAACATTTCTTTTGATAAAAGATGAACAACAACAAAAGTAAGGTGACCAAGTTAGAGTTTCATTAAGTTGCTTTGACTTAGAGCTGAAATTCTTCATCTAATTAAACATTATATTTTATTTAATAAATTCCTTTTCCTGATTAAATCTTGATGATAAAGACATTTTTTTTCCAAAAATAGCAAATTTTATACTTTTTAAGAACGTGCCAAAATGATTAATTTTTTTAAGCGAGAGATCCAGAATTGAAATTTTAATTGACCTCTAATGATGTTAATTTGGTTAGAGATTTATTTGGTTTTTTTTAAATTTAGGACCTTTTTATTGATTGATTAAATTTTTCAATTCCCCAATAAAATATTTCGTTTCAGTGTAAAAAGAATGTATCATTCATCATCCATCACCAACAGTTATTGAAATTCCTCAGGCTAACAGATTCTTCTTAAATTAATGTGAAATGAGCTCAGTGCAATATTTTATTATGCTTAATTACAGAGATTTCAAGTTTTTACAAATAAATCTTAACTTGGCTTGCTCAACTGCCTAATGAGTCTATATGGCTAGAGACTCTAAATGGAGCTACCATTCTTATCTTTGCTAGCTTTATATTTTGAGTTTTTGTGAGATTTTTTTTTAAAAAACGATATTGATGAAATAATTTCCAATTTGATGCATTTACTTAAATAGTCTATCATAAAATTGTTAACAATCAAATCTCATACAGGCCAATTAATTCTCACCATGTTTTAAGTCATTGCTCTCTTTGGCTCTCTTTGGATTTCACCGCAGCTAAATTATTATATATTTTTTTATGTCTTTATATTTGTTTTATTTGTGTACTATTTGTTTGTTGAAGAAGGCTCTGCTGAAACGTTCGCTGTTTTGTTACGTCCTGTCAGGCTCACTCATACCCTGTTTACACGTTATCCATCTATTAATTTAAAAGTCATCGCTGTTGTTTAATCATTTAGAAAAAGATGAAATATAAAATAACCAGTGGCTCCATTACTCTGCCATTGAATGTGAAAGTTCTTGATAACACATGTCAACAAAAATGGTTTATCAATGTATTTCATTGTTTGTAACAGCCTCATTGTCTCTCTGTGCCACTGCCACTCTCCTCACAATAGAGGTCATGTCTATTGTGCTTCTTGTGATTCTTGCTGGTTTTTTTGTGGTTGTTTTCGTTTAGTAACTGTACAAGTACAAGCTGTCTTTAATTCCCTTTCCAGAAAACCTAATTTAATTAAAGAGCGTAGCTACAATTTATTTCATTGTCCATCATTTTTACAGTCACATTTTAATTTTATTTTGATGTTGTTGCTTTTTTTAAACATGACCATAAATGTCCTTATTTCCTTCTTAAGTTTTTAGAAGTAACTGTGAAAAGTGACTTAGCTTACTCAGCACTGAGTGCATTCTGTAATACAGGACATCTCCATCTTTGCCTCACCCAAGTTGTACTGACCTGGATTATGTGATTGTAAAGGGTTTATGTGATTGTAAAGGGTTTATGTGATTGTAAAGGGTTTATTTGATTGTAAAGGGTTTATGTGATTGTAAAGGGTTTATGTGATTGTAAAAGGGTTTATGTGATTGTAAAGGGTTTATGTGATTGTAAAGGGTTATGTGATTGTAAAGGGTTATGTGATTGTAAAGGTTTATGTGATTGTAAAGGGTTTATGTGATTGTAAATAGTTTATGTGATTGTAAATGGTTTATGTGATTGTAAAGGGTTTATGTGATTGTAAAAGGTTTATTTGATTGTAAAGGGTTTATGTGATTGTAAAGGGTTTATGTGATTGTAAAGGGTTTATGTGATTGTAAAGGGTTTATGTGATTGTAAAAGGTTTATGTGATTGTAAAGGGTTTATGTGATTGTAAAGGGTTTATGTGATTGTAAAGGGTTTATGTGATTGTAAAGTTAATTCAATGTCGTTGTTTATTGTCTCATCTGATTTCAGCAATGTTTAAATGTTTTAGTTCTAGCAGATATCACTTGATGATGTACGTATTGAGTTCTTTCGGTGTTCAAACAATGTCTTCAGTAATCTATTCATTCATTGATGGTGATCATGCTCCTTTTAACCAAGATGCTTTAAGAAATGACAGACTGTTGTAATACCTTTGGCTTGACTTGTCTTCTTTATGATATGATCAATAGATGTACGTATGATGGAGTCTATTGTGTGTGTGTGTATGTCTATTGAATCATCAGTGAGACACACGGTGGCCTTCAACTCCTCCCTTTACACTGCGAACTTCAACTTTACACTGTGTCCCTCTCCTTTACACTGTAGTCCTCAACTTTACACAATTGCCTTCACCCCCCCCCGCTTTACATAATCCAACATTCACCTTTCCTTTTATTTACTGACCTTCACCTCTCAGCTTTACACATTGACCTTCACCTCTACAGATTGACTTAAACCTCTCTGACCTTTTCACTGTGAACGTTTTCAACTCTTTCGTACATCTTTACCCCCCCCCCTCCCCTTCTCCCTAAACCAGGGCATTACTTAAAATATAGTCATCAGAGCCAGCCTCGTTTCAAGTGGTTGCTTGGGGAAATCCCAGTACTGATGGCATATCTCTTGAAGTCTTGAATGATTAGTGAGACACTGTCTCACACATCGTCTGACATACAACAACATAAGTGGAGCTTCCTTGTCTAATGTCAACGTGTGTCTTTGAGGCCAGCTGTGTGTTACAAGGTTTACTAAACAAGATACTTCAGCATGATAGTTGTGTCTCTTGGCTTCCAGTTTCGGGAAAAAACAGGATACTTCAGCATGATAGTATTGATAGCTGTGTCTCTTGGCTTACAATTCCAGGAAATGTCCATTAAATCAGTGCAGAATGTTCACCATTTCACACTTGTACATGACGAACGCTTATCTCTGGTTCATAATCAAACAATTTGCTTGGTCTCATGGGGTTTTTCCCCTCTCTTTTCTTGGAGTCAGTCCCAGAAGAAATCCATGAAGAATGTCAGTGACTTGATTTGAGTTAAATAATAAGTTCGTAGTCTGCTCCAAGAGAAATGTTTCTGGCTGACATTGAGTGTAGTTAGTTCATAGTCTGAGAAGCCTTGACCTAAAAACGAGTTTGAACGCAATCTTGCTGCCAAGTCAATCTTGCAGGTAACTGTGTCAAGTCCCGGAGCCGAGCAAAACATTTTGTTTACTATTACTATGTCTTACACCTGTGTTTGGTCCAATAACCCGCCACGTTATTTATCTTATGATCATGACTTGAATTGTGCTCCTCTGTCTTCCTAGTCTAGATACACGAACACGGGCCTGGATTTGTTGTAACATTATACTATACCCATACGCAACTTGCACTGGAGAGTGTATATAATGACACGGCCCGCTAACTGCACACAGTCATTTCTGTTTTAGTCCGCCATGTTTTAGCTCATTTGCAAGCAGTTTTAGTTTTAGAGAATAAGTCAAATAACAGACAGGCAGTGTTTGTTTGTTGGCGAATTAATTTATTTCTTGGTCTTCTGCTCACCACTGTAATTACTGTAAACGCATTCCATATCATATCCAGTCTGCTAGCAACTGGACCGCTCCCAATTACACCATTAAAGATTTGTTTATGAGTTGTAGAAATGCCTGCCTCTACTCTACACACTAAAGCAACAACATGTCAGAACAATCATTGCCATTCTCACAAATATTGATGCGTGCATTACTTGCAATGTGTGTGGCTATGCGGGTATTTGAACGAAGCCACAGCAGACGACAGCACGAAAATCGTTTGAGTGAATATTCTGTATTAGTTTCATTCAGCCCGACGCTCAGGGTTGCCATATTGGCCTTTTTAAGGCCAAATTCTCGAAATTTGGCTTTTTTTGAGAGGGTTTGGCCTCAAAAATGTTTTTTGGCCTTTTTCTTAAAAAGAAATAAAAATATATACAATATATATATAAATAATCTTTATCACAAACAAAAATTTAAAAATTCGCCAATAAGTAAATAACCTTATTAATAATTTCCTATTTTTGAATAGCTTATGTGTATTTTAGACATTAAAAAGTTTAACGAAGAGGCTATAAGTAGTATAAGACAAAGCCAGATATAGAATGCAGCTCACACTTTTAGACGCTATTGTTAGAGTCAGGGCTGAGCTTTTGTTTACAAATAAATGCAGTAAGGACTTTGTCATGTCACCAAGAATGCTTAATGACTTGACATCTGATAACGTTTATAATAATACTGCAAATAGCAGTCTAGAGGAAAAGGATGACCTGAAGCTTTTCTTTCAAATTTGTATGTTAGTATCATAGTCTATTTATTTTGTGAGTACAACCATACATACGAACATTGGCATTTACACATTTATTATCCTTTTTCTCCTGGTTCTACCTTCATTTTAAATAGTTAACTAATTTTCAGCCGTTATGAGCCGTCCATAAATGACGTCACGCAATTTTGGCAGATTTTTCAATGTATTTTCACCCCCCCCCCAACCCCTCGTCACGCGTAATCAAGAGCTAGACCCTTTCCAATATGACGTCACATTTCTTAAAAGCCCCCTCCGCCTCGTCATACATCGCTACAAATCTTTAACCCCCTCCCGCCTCCTACGTGCGTGACGTCATTTTTGTTGACATTTTTAATATAACAAGTTAAGCCTTTTTTTGGCAGTCAGTTTGGCCTTTTACCCAAATTACAATCTGGCAACTCTGCCGACGCTTGTCAGTTTGCATGTCAACGGATGGTGTGGCTCGTGATGAAAACGCTGTGCCAGCACAGTTTATTATTTTATAATAACAACACAATTTTTATAGGTGCGAACGCATTTTATCATATGCACAACATATGACAATATGCCAATCTAATACAGCCATCCCATAACCCCTGGAATGAACACATTTCTCGTTCTGGACTTCGGACGTGAAGTGGGTTGCCTGATAAAACCTGGAAAACCAACACTCTATCAACATTTAAAACTATTCTAATAAAAATGCAAGACTAGACATAAACCATGAATAAGGGTAGGACGCAATAATCTTCAGTATAGAAGTATCGTCTGCAATAGATAAGATAAGGTGTACAGGAGCAAATGGACAAAATAAATGAATATAACGTATCAAAGTTATGTTTCTAATCCTGAAAACTAGACAGAATTGTTTCGGATTACTGGGGGAAAAGTCGCTGCTGCAATCTTAGATGAACTTAAAAACTCTCTAAACAAAATATACTATAAGCCTACTCTCAAACGAATATAATGAGTTGGGAATTATTTCAAGGTTCACATAAGAGATGAGATGGTTCAACAGAAAACATTCAACATGACAGAGAGGAAAACTCACAGTGAGCTGGGACAGCCGTAGTAAGCAACGCCAGCAGGGGGGGGGGTGCAGACCTCACGTGGTGACACCAAAATGTAAAATTCTGTATGTTCCCGATATTTGAGACTCGGGTGAGGTCTTTGGTGAAATTTGTGAGGGGGTGACATCAACCGTAGTGACGCCTCTGAGCAGCACACAACATCTCTCTCACTCTCTTTCTTTCTCACATACACAGACTGTCACGTAATTTATAAATGCAATAATGAAATTCACGTTTCTCGGCCACAGTGTATATTATTTTTGAAACATCCATCTATTCCAGTGAGATTATATTACTTCCATGGGGGCCCCAGATATGGGGTGGCTGTGAGAAAGTCCTCATGTGTTGTTTTAAGCAATTAAATTACCCTGTGTTTAGAAGTTAAAACAGTTCGAATCATGCAATGAGTCTGTCAAATCATATGTCTTACAGGTTATCAAGTGTCAGACAACGATATACAGGATCCGAATAAAAGATGACAATAATTTGAATATTCTATTATATTGTGAACTTTCTCAAAATAATCGTTTAATTAATGAATAATTATAACTTCACTTTTCGATTCCAGCACATTAATTAGAAAAATAAAACAATTATAATTGTGACATTAGATTGGTGAAAGTTCTTCCTTTGGGCAGATTTGGTGTGGAGATTTTTCAAGTTGACACCAAAAAAAAATGGCATGACGTAATTGATGAAACAAAACGACTACAAGCAGATTTTATTTGTGCCACTTCAATAAAATAATGATGTCACACATTTTGATATGATAAGATTTTAAAATATTTGATCCATATCGATTGCTTCGTAGCATGTCACATATCAAGTCGTACACTTCCATTGATTTAGATATGGCTAAAAATGACGGAATCCTGATACATGATCACAGGTTCCATCAGCAAACATGCGATATTATTCGACCTAATCTGGACCGTTATCTAATTTAATTCAAAGAAATATACTCAAATGTGTTCATTTGATTTATAGGTGTTTGTATTTTGCTATGCCTAAGATATTATTTGATGATGATAATGGCTTTCTTCTACAGCGCTAACTATCCCTACTACCACACTTTGATATGTTGTGGACAAACTTCCTCATCAACATTTTTTTTTAATTTATTTTTACTTTAAAAATAAAAATTATTTATTAATGACCTACCTTGAGATATATACCCAATTTCATTTGACCTACTTTGAGTTATAATCAGTGTGATATGACCTACCGTTAGTTACATCAAGTGTCATTTGACCTACCATGTCATATCCATTGTCATATAACACACATTTAGATATACCCACTGTGATTTGACCTACTTTGAGATATACCCACTGTGATTTGACCTACTTTGATATATACCCACTGTGATTTGACCTACTTTGAGATACACCCACTGTGATTTGACCTACTTTGAGATATACCCACTGTGATTTGATCTACTTTGAGATATACCCACTGTGATTTGACCTACTTTGAGATATACCCACTGTGATTTGACCTATCTTGGGATATACCCAATGTCATTACCTCCCTGGGCTTAATTCAACTGTAGGTGACATATCTAAATCCCCCCCCTTTCACTAACATCTGTGATGTAATGTTAGTTAGTTATAAACCTTAAATTTGCCACCCACTTGGGTCATTTCTTGGATGTTTGCTACAGCTGATAACCTCTTAAAAATTATCACAGTTTCAACCATTAAAATATGATCAGCCTATTAACTAAGATAATTAACATCGTTAATATAATTACAACAGTTATCGAACCGGAGCACTTTAAATTCATCCAATGTACCGCACCTTTTAATCATTAAGAAACTCCACTTACCCGGGCCGCAAATCATCTGGGGTGCCCCCCTAATATTTTGTCTTTTTCGATTCTAAAGAGTAGGTATTAAATGACCAATCAACAGACGTTTGGGGTACATACAGATAAAATTGGGCGTGCTAAACACTCAGTTATCTCCCTGGCTTTGCTTAAAATTCAACAAATTCAAAAAAAGAGCTCCAGATTCATTACTGGAGAATATTCAAAACTGAAAAGAATAACACCATTAGTTAAATCATTAAACCTTGAAACACTAGAGGATAGAAGAACCAAGAGTAAAGTAGTAAAAATACATTAAGCAATTAATTCTAATTTAGAAATAAAACTCAAAGATAACTTAACTGGAATTCTGGTGTGGAATTTGTTGCCTGAAGCAACCAGGAAAATAAACACTTAATCAACATTTAAATTTAAAACTCTAATAAGAATGCAGGACTAGACACAAACCATAGATAAGCGTAGGACGCAATAATCTTCTGTATAGAAGGAGCGTCTGTAACTGATAAGATAAGATCTTATCTATACAGACGTCCTTCTATGCAGAAGATAGTTGCGTCCACAGACCATGACAGATGATCTGTTGGCAAGTGATGCAGCGTTCACAGGCCACGGCTTTGTGGGTTCCACGTATTACCCAGCCGCCTAACTATTAGGTACCCATTCGGAGCGGGGTGACTCAGGGACGCCCTAGGCCCCGGGAACAAACCCTTGCCTTCACATGGATTCGAACCCGTGACCATCAGTACGACAGTCCAGTGCGCTACCACTCGACCACCGCGTCTAAGATGAGATGAGATAAGAATTATTTTTTTAATATTTTTTATTTTAAGACTTTCAAATGTTGAGACACATTTTAAAAGGGGAGGGGGGGGCTTTTGTGTTAAAAATAGATATTTGATAAAACACAATACTCTATACTCTATACCATGATGTAGATTATTGTAGACGGTTAATGGTGTGCTTTGATTAATGAAATGTATTCTATTTAAGAATAAGCAATTTTTTTTAATGTTTAAAAAAAAGTGACTGAATCCGTTCAGTGATGATGGGTAGGTAGGTGGTGTAGTTAGGATGACTAAGATGTAGACGAGTTACCTGGCAGTACAGACATTTGGTCGTGGAGAGTATGTGATTCTAATTATACTGATTATTTCCACAACAAATTCACAGTGCACAACAATGCTTGCCTCTCTACCTGAGGCGCCCCATCCCTCCCCCAATCACACACACGCGGCATGATGAATGACCTGATTTTGGTTGCTATATGTTTCATTTTTGTTTTTAAGATCCTCATTACTCTTCATGATAAGACAAAGGTTAATCAAATGTAAGTAATCTCTCAGGATCACAATCTGTTTTGCGGGATTTTCCAGTTAACCTTAAATGTTTTATTTTTGGACCAACTTGACACTGACATTTTTTTTCCTTCTTTTTTTCTTTTACAAAGTCAACGAATCAATTATTATTATGGAAGGTCTGGTTAAGACATTGCTTGAATAATGGCTCCGTGCGGTTTATCACAAACCGAAATTTTCCTGACCACTTGCCCCATGCCCATGCTTTGAATCGCATAATCAAACATTTTGGACCAGTCGCCTCGTGGTAACATCCTAAAGAAGACGGAGGAGTTTTAAAGACCGTACCCCCCCCCATGGGCGGATTAAGACTGCGTGGGGCCCCTGGCTGCAATTCAAACTGGGGCCCTATCCAGCCAGCGTCCCTTTAAATAAAATGATTGCTGACAGCTAATAATATAAGACTATAACTGTAACTTGTAACTAAATCGTCCATTGGTTCCTTTCTCATAATTTTTCTGTACTACGGGATCGGATTCATAAAAAATCCGAACACAAAAAAATAACTGTTCGCCGGCATCGTAAAATTGAGTGTAAAAAGATAGTTTAAAAAAAAATAAAGCCAAATTTTATTTTTTTTTAAAACCCAACCGGGATTCGAACCCGACACCGCTTGCACTAGATGCCTGTAGCCTGCCACAAGACCACCAGAACTTGATGCGAAAGACACATTTAAAAAATATAAAAAGTATTTACTATCGGGTCCGAATAGCGATCAGATTAATACATAAGATTTTATTAATTTATTTAATTTATCATATTTTTAGGGATTCATGCAAAATTTTGTCCACCTTTATTATAAAATATACTAAATTTGGGGGGCCCCTAAATCATCGGGGGGCCCCTAAATCATCGGGGGCCCCTGGCTTTAGCCCGTTCAGCCCCCCTCTTAATCCGCCATAGCCCCCCCCTCTCTCCTGTCAAACCACAAGAGCAGATCCTGGGAAATCACTGGTCGGTGTTGCCTTAGAGCAGTGGTGGCGAACTTTTTTTGGGGCCGCGTGTCCAGAATTCAACCAAAACCCACGTATTTATAGCAAAGTGCCAACACTCCAATGAAACCCGATGATGGGGGTTTGGCTTAGATGGTTTGATTAAAAGAAGTAATATTTTAGTCACGTGCCGGTTGATGAGGCTCTGTGTGCCGACTGTGGCACGCGTGCCATAGGTTCGTCATCACTGCCTTAGAGCGATAGTTTGAGAAACCTTGCTTAAAAAAGTTGAGCTTAGCTGACCTCGCCGCGGAGACGTCTGGTGACATAACGAAGACGGTGCGGGCTTTCCTGTCAACACTCGACAGCTGTCTTAAAATACAGCTTTTTTTCTGCAGCCACAACAAAAATAACGTTGTTTTAATCTAAAGGTCGACCCGTTAGCCGTTAACCTATTTTTGAATCAGCCGTTTTAGGATAATCTAACTTGGACAAGAGTTCACGGCCCTTTTTATTTTGGTGTTGTAGTCAACTACAGTTAAACGCCTGTGCCTGTGACTAACTTGTTCTCTCCCATAAACGTCGTGACGGAAAACGAGGGCTCCAGGGCAAAGAGAGACCCAGGTGTCCCCATGCCCCATATCATACGTCTACCATAATTTGTCATCTAATATTGAATGCCCAGCCCAGGCCCACATTGTATTGAATAATAATGTAGTTTTTAAGCTACTGAATCAATGTGAAATCGATGTTGGATGTTTTATTTAACTAGGTCAAGGTGGACTCACCCATTTTCAGAGGGAGTTCAATCATGTGTTGTCGTATTTGATGTGATTCATTGTGATTGCATTATTTTGGTCCTAATAATAATTATAATAAAAGCTCAGATGTAGTGTAAGCAATGTGCCTGGGCCCAGATCGTCGGGCACTCAATATTCTCAAATGTCAAATGAGTCTCTAACTTGATTTAAAATTAAGCATTAAAAAAATAAATGTTAGTTAAAAATCTAGTCCCATAATTTATAATAGACCGTATATATTAGTAGAGTAGTAGTAGGCTGCTATCGTATATTATTAATATTTCGAAAGGAGTGGATAGTTAATTATAGGCCTGTTGCCTGCAATTGCAGTTATTATGCTAACGGTTATGTTTAGTTTATTTTACTATGAAAAAGTTTAATTCTGTGGAGAATTTAATTTTTTTAAAACATTGACTGGGGACTAGACTTGTCTAGCTGGCCTATTTGCAGATAGATCATCGATTGGTCCACATAATTGTGTTATGGTACGTGACATAATCGACTGCGCATGCGCGTAAACCTTATTTTGCAGTGTCTTCCCACTTTGTTTTCATTTCAGTTGTCGGAAAAACGGACGTATAATAATATTCGCTGGTGGTGAATTCTCTAGAAACCATTCACATCCCTGCTTAAAGCTTAAAAATGTCGCAACTTGGATCATTTTCAGTCGATCTCAAGTAAGAGATCTTTGATATATTTCTTAAATCAATCATAATTTAGTATATAATTGTTTGAAACGGAAGCATTTAATATTAAATTGACATGCTTGTCCGCATGTACGCCAGTGAGTGTGACTGTGAGTGAAGTTGTCAGTAGTGGAAGTCTTAGTACTTTTTTATAGTATTATATATTATAGTATAGACATAGTAGTCAGATCAGTGATACAGTTCAGTACAATGATAGTGCACCCCAGCCTTCGTCGTTACTTACTTAGTATGAGTACTAATTGCATGAGGTATTACTTTACAGTCGACAGAAAGCGCTTGTTTTGATCTTAGCGTGGCTATTTATAATTAAATATAAACTACATGTAATTGTAAATGTATAACTATAATAAATTAAATAAATAATATTAATGGAGAGGCCTCCAGTGGGCATGGCATAAAATAAGGGTCATGGTCAAGAATAATTGATTATTGATTGGAATTTTACACTTTAATTAAAGTTTACACTAAAACGAGCTAAGGCAACCCTGCTTGCAACCAGTGCACCACAATTAAGTCAATTTACTACAATCACAACTACATGCTATGACTCATAGACATCTAATAGGATTTGCAAAATAGGCTAGTCTACTGCTATACTATAATTATAATAACCTCCTACCTCCAGTGTCTGATACCTTGGCATTGAAAACACTTCATCCATGAAAAACAGCTAATCCAAACTAAAAATGCAAAGTCCTATACATTGAGTAATGATAAATTTTAATGAAATAATTTAAAAATTCAACTAAACTTTAGGCCTTATAAATAGAAACTTTTACAAAGGTAACACTTTTCTTGTTCCTTTGCCAGAACAAACACAAACAAATCCTCTTTCTCGTCTGGCCGTTGGGCATGGAATGGGTTGCCTGATCAATCCAGGAAAACAAACACACTATCAAATATCAACATTTAAAACTCTTATAATGTAATAACATTCAAAACTCTAATAATAAAAGTGAAGACTAAACATAAACCATGGATAAGCATGGGATGCATTCTGCAATAATCTTCTGTATAGAAGGGTGAGATATTCTTTGAATACATTTTGCTATCTTGCTAGGGCTGACCATTGCTTTGGCTTTGTCCTCGTTTCATATTTATATAATATAACAAAGTCATGTTTGGTGGGTTTTTTTCACTAATTATTACCAATATTGCCCTAAATTGACTTAAAAGATGAATTTGATAGAAATTTAAATGTAATTATATATATTCATAATTCTTTTATGTTAGATCTATTTAGTAACACTAGTTTAGTAATCTGTTTATTTAGGTATTAAATTAATGAAAGGAAACATTTTGAATCCGTTGGTATAAGGTAAAGGTAATTTGGGGTGTACTGGATTTCGGCTCCAGCAAATTCGGAATCCGGCTATTTTTACAAATCTGGCTCCGGGACGATTTCACTTCATAGATCTGGCCAAATCCGGCTGGCCAGTTAAGCCCTAATATATATATGGTGGGGGTGGGGTGCGTATATATATATATAAATAATGGCTCCGGCAAATCTGGAATCTGGCCATTTTTACAAATTCGGCTCCGGCTGAATTTCACTTAATAAATCTGGCCAAATCCGGCGAATTTCAAAAATTTGAATCCGGTACAGCCCTAAAGGTAGTTGAATTTATCATCAAATTACAGGACAGCCTAATATAATAAGATATTCCTTAAATTAATTTTTATCTCTAAAGAATGAAAGTTGAGACAATTATGTAACTTTACTGTAATGGATTAAATCATATACATTAAAACATTTTAACAGTTACAATAAAAAAATTTATGAACAATAAATAACAGTTTTTAGATTTTATTAAGTAGCCTGGCATTAAAAGGAATTATGCCAATTTATTCTATTAAAAATGTATGGTATAACTGATAAAAGTTAAATTTAAAGAAATGTAAATTCATGTAGTTATATATTTTTTTCCTCTAATTTTGATGTTCCATTGTAACAAAAATAATTTTTTAATTTAAAAAGCATTTTTTTAAATTCAGTCTGGCAATGGTATAAAACACAACAGACAGAGTTTTGAATATCAAATTCTTATTAATTTTTATTAGTTGCACATTTGTTCCTTCTGCTAAAAATGTAGCACAAGTCCTATATATGCATGCACTCACAGAAATTTGTATAGGACTAATGCTCATGTTGAGGGTATTTTTACTGTGGATGGAAACATCAAACTTTTTCAAGGTTTTATCTAACCATGAGATTGTTAACAAAACTTGTTTTGTAGCTCTTCCAAGGCCATCGTAAGCCTAATATTAATGATCCTCCTTTACAATGGTTTATAGTTTCTTTAACAATTTTTTATTGATATTTCAATGGTTTTTATTTAATTATGCAAATTTTTTTTGAAAGAAATAATTATACAATTACAGTATTGAAAGAATAATGCATGTAGTATTAGTATTACAGTACAGAGAAAAATATAATTTTCTCTCACTTTAACTTATCATTAAATGGTAATTATTTTATTTATTTGTCACTTTAAATGAATTTATAGTTAATTCTTAATAAAAGAAATACAATTTGCTTCCATTTCATTCAGGCTGTTCTGTGTTCTTCAATTATCACTATAGGCTTGGACTGCCCAGGGAGCACTATGGCAAATACTTGGCGGTCCATGAAATTAGGATTTTGAATCCCTTTAATGTGAACATCTGAAATTAATTATAAGGAAAAGTTGAAGTGAAAGGGAACAATTAAATTAATAAATATAGCAACAGTTTTCTAAGTAATCCTGCAGAAGTTTTGGGGAGAAAAACAAAGTACAATTTATTTTAAAATGGATATCTTGAAAGATGACCACAGTGACAACAGTAATGCTAGCAGTGACCTGAGCAGTGATGGGGAGAATGACCACATCCTGTTGTTTCCTATAACTGATGTGGATGTTGATGCTTCCTGTGAATCTCTTGCTGATCAGCAATGCACAAGAAACTCCACTCACCGTTTAAGACGTGACAGTGATGATGAACCGGTGAAACCTTTCATTACTCTCAGAGAAAGGAGATTACTGAAGGTACAGATAACTTTTAGTGCCAAGGACGATTTACAAATTATTTGTCACATCTTAGTATTTGTAAAAATATTGTCCTAACTTGCATTGGATAATTAGAGAACTTTTACTTTGCAAGGTAATGTATTAAATTTGTCAATTGAGTCTTCTAATAAGGTTTTTGTAAAAAGTATTCCATAGCTACCTAGCACAAAGGCAGTATTATTATTATATGTGGGACATAACCCATATCCATTGTGTTTAAATTTTGATTATTTGTAACTTTTGTAACATTGATATTTTAAAAGAGACTGATGATTTGTAATAGAGAATTGTTGCTTTGATCTGAACTTTCAGGCCTACTCTGGTGTATTGCCAGAAAGTAATCTGAAACCATTGGCCATTTCAAAAGCCAGAGAAATCCAATCTGCCACTGATGCAAGCACCAAGCAGAGACCTCAATTCAAACTGAAGCCAAAGTTTGAAAGAATTATGAAGAAGCTGCGTAAAGGAGTTGATCATTGGGAGATGTACCACTTAGATGATATTGAAACAGAGCTCGCTATTAGACATCGCTACAATCCCAGAAGGAAGACATGGACTCAGGACCATGTTCTAGTCAAAATGGAAAAAAAGGTAAAACAGAAATACTAAAATGAATCAAAGATGGTAGCTCTTGCTTGGTAACCTATCATCTAATTATTTATTTTGATTGGACTGGAGTAAGATGTTTTCTTTATTTGTGATTATTTTAATTGAAGTGATTTATTATGCTTTAATGATTTTTCTCCAAAATCATATAAAAATGTGTTTGGGTCAACATTAATATTTTTAAAACTTAGTTTGAAAGCAGCGATGGAGCAATTTTCTGTTTATGTGAGCCCAGTTACTGGGTTGGGTACTGCACAATATAAATTATCAAATTATTATTATTGTCTATTTCTTGAAATACTGTTGTAATGAAATAGCATAAAATTAAATAACTCCATTTCTTGACAGCCATTCACTAGAGGCGCAATGAGACAGTGTTTCAGAGTGTAAGTACAAATAATATCTTATTCTGAAACACTCTTTAATAACATTTAGAATGTTCTCAACATTTCATTACTAGCATATATGTAAAAAAAAATTTAAAAAAAGAGTTAAGTCACAATGAATAAAACATTTACAAATTAAACGGTGCTGCTGTAGTATATTTGTGTGAAACTTGAATATTAAATGTTTCCTCCAGGAAAAAGAAGCATTCATCTATGTGCAACTCAGCTCTGGGTATAGATAAGAATGCCAGCAACTATGTGGCAAAAAGTTATATTGAAGTTGTTGACAGAGAGGTATATTTTCAAGATGTTAAGCTCCAGATGGATGCTAAGTTGTGGGGTGAAGAATACAACAGGCATAACCCACCCAAAAAGGTGATTGACTACAGATTTTCATGGAACCATTACAAATAATTTTTTTGTTTTTGGATATATTTGATGTGAAATAAAATTAAAAAGTACACAAATTGTGTGTTCAAACAATAATGGAAGCTTTATTAATTAACTACATTGTAATTGATGTGAAATTCAATGCTAGAGACAATATTTATTGGGTGAACACATGGTAATTTAATTTTCCAAGATGTAATCACTAAATATAGCATCTAATTTGAATTATATTTGTACGTTTTAATTAAATAGTTTTAAAAAGAAACTTAAATCTATTAAATTAATAATTGATATATTAAAGATTGTTTTTTGTTTTTTTTTAATTTATGTTAAATTATAATATCATTACAACTGAACCAGATATATTGTTTGCCTCTTTGTATAGGTGGACATCTTCCAAATGTATGTGTTGGAATTCCCAGATCGCCCTGGGAAACCACTGTTTCACCTGGAGCACTTTATTGAAGGAGAGTACATCAAGTATAATTCTAACTCTGGATTTGTGGAGGAAAATTTAAGGCTAACACCACAGGTCAATCTCATTGATGCTTATGTCACATTTTAGCAGTTTGTGCTTAAATTTATATTTTTTAAAATCCTGTGCTAATAAATAACCAACAATATATTAATTCTCTTTTTATTTTAACTTTAAAAAAATTGCTCTTCAAAAAAAGAAGAAAAAATTAAAGAAATATTATACATTTTGGTAAATTATTATTTTGTTGTCTAAATGGTAGTTTCTTTGAATATAACTACCAAGTTTGTGTCATGAACAAGTATTTCCTCTAATTCCAGGCATTCAGTCATTTCACTTTTGAGCGCTCCGGGCATCAGTTGATAGTTGTTGACATACAGGGCGTTGGAGATCTGTACACAGATCCACAAATACACACTGCGGAGGGAAAGGAATATAATGATGGCAATCTGGGCCCCAAAGGGATGGCACTCTTCTTTCATTCACATATTTGTAACTCAATCTGCAAGAGTCTTGATCTCAGTCACTTTGACCTGTCCACTACAGAACTTGCTACATGCAGAGATTTCATTGAAAAACAGGTTCGTGTTGGCTTATTTACTGCTAATACTTTTAATGCTGAAAGGCATGTTGATTCTTTTTTTTAAACTTATAAAAATGATCTTGTGGATAGTGGCATATTTGAAATTGAGCTGTGACATGTGGGCCCACTATTTATTGTTCATTTAAAGTTATTCTGTTATAGTTGCCAAAAATGAACATGCCAAACAATTATTACTTTTGTCATCCGTTCCATTACACTTCTGGAAGGTTAATTTTGAATAATTTTCTTTTAGAAATTCAATTCAATGACTCAGCTCCGTGGTAGTGATGACTCGTGCATCTCTGCTTCCCCTATGGATACTTTTGACTTGACTGAAATTCTTGGCCGCCACCATTCGTCTGAGTCAACAACATCCCAAGAGGATGACTCATCTGCTCCCTTGAGTCCAAGTAGTGAAGATGAACCGATGTCACTGGACAGTCCCCTGGGCCACATTAGATCTAGAATTCGATGGCAGAGTGAATCAGAACAAGAGTCTCTCACAGCAGTTAGTACATCATTCTTAATAATAACTTTTAATATACCACAAACAATGTTCCCTTCAGGCTGCGTGGCCTCGAGGATATTTGACAGACACAGCGCAGCAGTTTATAATTACTGCACTGCAAATTTTGTAAAATATTGCACAAAAAAGTGATGCTGTGCAACTTTGCACACATATTTTTTTTACTTTGCACATGAACCATCGAACCTTGGAGGGAACATTGACCACAAATACAATTGTTCAAAAAGTTAGTAGATCATTATTAGTAATAAGTTTTAACTCTTTTTCTCCGGAATTATTTTCCTCATTCTGGCGGAATTATCTATTCTGGAAATTTGTCGCGGGCTACCATGCTAACTTAAAATGTTAATAACTTTTTTATTATTTAGCAGATAATGATATATTTGGTATTGAATTACAGGGAAAAGAATGAAGTTTTCAGGCATCACAGACTCATAACTTTATTTTAATAAAATAATATGATTTTGTTTTAGTGAAAATAAAAAAATATAATAAAAAAACACCACATTTGTTTTAAAAAACCTCTTTCAAAGTCACAAAAATTTAGATTTTTATCCAAAATGTAATAAAATGGTGTTTTATCTGAACTATATTCATATTTACACAAAACAGAATTAATTTCACATTTTAAAAAAAAACAAATAAAAAAATTAGAGCTCAATCATGGCACCCCATACAGGAAAATAATTGGAAAATTGAAATGTTTACAATGTAACTGGAAGCTATACTGTGTGTTGCAACTAGAAATTATTTAAATTCTATTTAAAATTGCACTTAATTTTAGTGAAAAAGTTTAGCAGCTTTCAAATTAGACTCTACATTGTATATGTTATTATTTGTAGTAGAAATATTATCAGGTCATCAAGTCATTTGAGGGGGTGGAGGGGCTTGTTGTTTATCAACAGATGACTTGTCAACTTCATTGTCAATTTCATTGCAACTACTAGTACTAAGCGTATGATTCATCGGAAATTTAAAATTACTATGTAAATCATAATTAAAAAGAATACCTTTTTCTTGTTCATCATCGTAGTATTTAAAATAATATTAGATCTATTACCAGATGCATTGGTTGAATATCCCCGTTTGTAAACAAACGTAAAAACGAAAATAAAAACAAGCCTTTCAAACGCTTCTTTTGTGGTGAAAATACATTCAAACAAAGAATTTCCGACTTTTTTATTCAAGGGAAATCATTCTAGATTACATTAAGACTAATTTTCGTTTAATAGTTAAGGAAAGAAACGAAACAATTCAGTTTTAATAAATCAACGCTGGCATCGTTGCTCTGTCAAAAACGTCCTTTTAAAATCAACGATGGTAGCTTAACGATGGTTGTTACGGAGAAAAAGAGTTAATATACCAATTTTAAAAAACGTAAAAAAAAAGTTTTTGACTATAAATCCTTTATGAACGAGACATAACTAAAAGAATGTTTATTATAATACGCAGCGCAAGACCATCCAAAAATACAAAATGGTAGTTATGTGTCGTAAAACATGTTTAATATAATGCGCACCGATCAGGAATATGTTTATTAAAAGTGTTGTCAATTAAATACGCACCTGATTGCGCGACAGAAAGGTTGTTCAATATAATACGCACCGCGACACTCTATCTAAAAAATAACATGATACATAGAGATAAATAAATAATCTAAAAATTCAATAATTTAATTACAGTACATGCGCTCGATCTGAAATTTTGATCCATCGTTTTTACCATCGGTACGAAATTGCCTGCAAAATTTCCGCTTGCTAGCTTACGAGGAAGTGGGTTAAAAATCGATTCAAAACATTTTCGACAAACAAGCAAGGGCTCAGACACCACAAGTTAATATAAATGATTTAAAAATACAATAATTGAAGAAGCTCAGTAATATTTGTTATTTTACAAATGTAATCTTCATTATGAAGCATTCATTTGAAAAAATTAATCCTCACTTATGAAACATTCAACATAATTTAGGAAAATGTTGTTTTCATGTAGAACATTTCAAACGTTAAAACATTTTTTAACAAACTTATTTTAAACAACAAATAGCTTTGTGACCTACCAAACTTATTTTAAACAACAAATAGCCTTGTGACCTACCAAACTTTCTCACCAAACCAGGAAGAAGAAAAAAGGGCATTCAGTGAGGCACAAGCTCAGAAAACCAGACCTTCATGTGTGTCCCATGAGCTAGGCCTGAGACAGTTGGCTAACATTATGCGTATTGGAGATTCAGTGCTTGGTCAAGTAAGGGTTTTACATTTTTAAAAAGTTTTTGATTAATTCATGAATGTTGTACTATTTAATACCCTTTTAAAAACAAATATATTTTCAAAGATATTATTTATTAATGTTTCCAAATACTTTTATCTTTAATAGTATTTAAACAAGTAATAGTTTTCCTATGTGTAGTTTGACAGAAAATATTTATTTTATTCTTTTGTGTCATTATAGTGTAAAATAGGTGATGATAATATTTCAACCAAAGTTTTTTTTGTTTTAATGTAATAGTCATAATTTTTTTTCTCTAATTGAAAGATACACCATGAGATGGCTAAATATCACGAGATTGGACGTTTTTCTCTGCAAGAGGACGTCATTGACTGGGAGGCTGCATTATTTCATGAGGAGCATGCAGCACAGCTGGGTGTTCTGGAGGCTATCATAACCATGGCCAGGCTCTACCTGGGGCTACAGAGAGATCTTTTTGTCAACTGTGTTGTTCAGGTAAGTCGAACCATCAGTGCCGTATATTTTATTCTAGGATACAAAGATCTTTTTGTCAACTGTGTTGTTCAGATTAGTCAATCATAAGGGTTGAAGTCAATTCCTAATGTACAGAGTTTATGTTAATATCTTTAGGGGGTTAAAACTTATAGAGATCCATTGTTTCTCCAGCAAACACCTGATATGATTGACATGGGTATTGACTATATGGTGCAGGCGGCTGAAGCAGGAGACAGGAATGCTATGATATATATGGCTAGGGCTTTTGAAACAGGAGAAAATTTGGGAACCAAAAGGTTAGAGAGAGTTTAAAATCTAATTAGAAATCTAAACTTTAATTTATTGTGTAAAAGAAGAATCAACCAATGGAGCCTTTCAATGGTATATTTTAATTACTGAATGCATTGTGTACTTACAAGCCACCAAACATTGATTAGAGGGGGACAAGAAAATTATGCTTAATCACAAAATGTGTTTTAAATAAATCATTTATTGCAATAGATTAGCAAATTAAACTAATAAGTGTTTTAAAAATGGTATATAGATCATTGAATGAATGATGCAGAGACGAAATGGTCCCCTATAGCAAGGGTGGGCAAAATGTGGCCCACCACAGAGTTTTTTGTGGCCCGCCAAGACATTAAGAAAATCCGCCTTGAACTGAGATTTTCTTCATGTCTCAATAACCAACTTCTCTACTGATTTTTTAAAAATTGTAAGAAAGTGTGATAGGGTGTACTAGTCACATTAAACTAAACTGACTCATGTCATGACAACACAAAAAATAAATTTAATAAAACTACAACTTTTGTTTAAGTTTTTAAAATTGTTTTGATGATACCACTTCAACTTTTTCTGAAATAAATTGTGATGTTAACTAAAGAATATAATCATTTTAATTAAATCGTGTGGCCCTTCGCTAAAGACCGCTTCCATAAAGTGGCCCCCTGGCCAAAACTATTGTCCATCCCTGCCCTTTAGATCTAACTTTAAATATAGATTTATATAAGTCTTGTAAATGTTGATTCATCATCTCCTTTAATGCTTGATCACATGCACATGGAGTATTACAAATCCAATGTGTCATTTACACACTAACTGCTATATTTTATATAATTTAAAATTGTCCAGATCCATTTCATGGGAAGATGCCGTGCACTATTACCAAACGGCCATAGAGAGGAATGACCATGATGAGGGCGGGGAGTTTGATTCCACAATGGCAGATCCAGTACATCAGCTTCTGGCACAACAGGCTGAGATGTACAGAGTTGGTGGTCATGGACTTGACAAGGACATGCAGAAAGCAGGTACCAGAAATAGAGATCAAACTCATTTTTTATCACATCAGCAAACCACATTAAGTCCTTCGGCCAGCCTTAGCCCAACTGTTGTTTTTATAACTGCACATTACTGCACAAACCACATTAAGTCCTTCAGCCAGCCTTAGCCTAACTGTTGTTTTTATAACTGCACAAACCACATTAAGTCCTTCAGCCAGCCTTAGCCCAACTGTTGTTTTTTATAACTGCACAAACCACATTAAGTCCTGTCAGCAGCCATAGACCCAACTGTTGTTTTTATAACTGCACAAACCACATTAAGTCCTTCAGCCAGCCTTAGACCCAACTGTTGTTTTTTATAACTGCACAAACCACATTAAGTCCTTCAGCCAGCCTTAGCCCAACTGTTGTTTTTATAACTGCACAAACCACATTAAGTCCTGTAAGCAGCCAAGACTAACTGTTGTTTTTATAACTGCACAAACCACATTAAGTCCTGTAAGCAGCCAAGACTAACTGTTGTTTTTATATTTTCTTAGAGATTTTCAGCCAGAATTTAGGTAAAATTGATAACTTATCAATAATTTTGATTAAAGTGACAGAATCCACCAAGGTTTTTAAAACTGATATCAAAGATTTTCATGATTCATCCTATAGGTGACTTGTATAATGAAGCTGCAGAAGCAGCCACCGCTGCTATGAAAGGGCGTCTTGCCAACAAGTACTTTGTATTGGCCGAGGAATGCTATGCTGAGATGGAATAAACAGTGACTAGCTGGGTACCAAGGAACAGAAATCTGGTGACTAACTTGACTTTTACTTGAGAATTTCTTGTGGAGTCCTAAAATAAATAACGATTAACAATCACGTCTGTACCCAGTTTAAACATTTATATTGAGTGCAATGATCAGAAGTTGTTTTTTCTGTTCTTTTGGTATTTTTTAATATTTTTGATCTCTTTCTTTAAAATAGTATAAAATCATATTAATGTATAGGTATGAACTATTTCTGAGTTTTTCTTGTATTTTCCAATGACTATGAGAATGATTAGGGACAAGCACATTTTCACCATCTTTGATTCACTTAGCCATCATGTCAGTTTAATTGTCCACATTCCTCAAATGTTTAACTTTTGACCCATTCTACCAGTGGAGAACTGTGCCTTCAGATGTATGACATGAAAATATGGGACTTTGTTTCTCTCATTTAAATCTATTATTGAACTTTTATTCCCTACACTCTAGGAAATCTAGTTGAAAATGGAGCTCTTCAATAAGAATATGTGTCTTTTGTGTTCAAGGAAATAATTGAAGAGGGGATGGGTAAGCCTGCATAAGACACAAGACAACTGGCTGACCCATAACTTGTTCAATAACTTCCTTCCTACCTAGCCTGATTTCAGTCTCACCCCATTTTATCATCTTTGTGTTTATTCATTTACCGGTTGATTTTGTTTCTTGTGAAACAGTTAACTGATTATGCGCCAAAATGAACCCTAACCCCTTATTTTGCAATATTTCAATGGACCTTAAATTCCTTATGGTATTCATTTCTTTATTTTGAACACAAGAAAACATTTATAACTACCAGTATAAGCTTTTTTTTTATCATGAGTCTTTTAAGAAAGTTATTACATTTTTTGTTTTCAAAAATGTTTAAAAGTTGTTTTTCATGAATATATTTTTATGGACATAATTGCTAGAATGAGTTGTGAGTTTTTGTATCTTTAATGTTTACATATGTGTTAATAGATATATCAAATGTGTTGCTTTTACTTGCAAGTGAAAAGCATACCAGTTTTCTTTATATGCATTACCCAGTTTTAAGCTTTCAGTTCCAACTTAGGTGTTAGTTACTATTTTATTACATTTGAATGCATTGAAATTTCTTCTTTTATTACAATGGTGGCTCTGGTTTTTCTAAATAATTTTTTTTTCAAAATATTTATAACATTTTGATGTTAAACTTTTGCATTTAGTTACAACATGATTTGATGTTTCATCATCTTTTCTGCTTAATTGTACAGTTTTCTAGTTTTTTAAGCTCTTAAATTTTAAATTATTTTTTTTAGTCCCATACTTTTCATAGATCAAAACTCAGCACCATTCTCCTCCAACAAGTGTCCTACTTAAAAGAGATATATAATATATTAATGATAGATCCTTTCATTAAAAAGGGAAATTTAGTTGGAAAATGTATTTATTTTAATGATAAACACGTGCCACTTTAAAAATCAATCAAGTAAAATTCATAACGCAAGAATCAATCTTGTATAAATACCAAATTATTTATAAATTGTAAAAAGTTATAAGTCCTCAAAATGTTTCAAGAATGGGTCAAGATGTGTACCCTCCATTGTCTCTCAGTCCCTGTTGCCTGCCAAACCATAGTAAAAAATAATATGTTCAAGTCTATGGGCATAGAACATATCTATTTAGTGGAAAAGAAAACCTTTAAATAATGGTACCATTTTTTAAATGAATAAAGAGTATATCACGCAAAAGATTAATAATATTTCAAAGAAAATTATGACATGATCTGGTCCAAGTAGGTTTCCATTTAACCGCTACAAGCTGGGTAACCAAACAGTGGCCAGACCTGGCAGAGGGGCCATAGCTAGAGATTCTCTTTTCTACAAAGTACATGAAATAAAAGTTAATATCAAGATTTTTCTTTTTTAAAAACTTGCTTGAAATGTTTTTTGTGCTTTCCACTGCATTATTACCCCACCCCCATCCCGATTGATGACTTAACTCTTTACAAAGGTACATCATTTCTACTTTAACTTTTGCAAAACCTTATTCCACATTGGTGAGACGAGGAAAAGAAATAAATAAAATATCCCCTTTTTTCCACTTGCCTGTAATACAATATGAAATTGTATATCATATCTCAAAAGATGGCACTTTTCCCCTCCAGTGAAAGTTTAACAACGTTTATATCAAAGTTAAGCATCAAAATAATTGATAGTCCATCCATCAAGTCTCACAAGTTATATCTGTGATATAAACAGAATATTTTGCTATGTTAATTCTAGTAATGTTTCCTTACTGTGGATAACAAAACTTGGTTTTTATTTAAGGGGTTGTTTAAAAAAAAATAATTTTAAAAGAAAGGAAGGAAGCTGATTGAAATATATTTAAATTTAAACTAACAATTCAAATAAGGAAGAAAATCTCTTGACATACATTATGCTTTTTTTGTCCAAATTATGAAATGCTCACATTTACCTATCTGGAGTTTTCTTAAACTCAAAAGACTATTCCAATTTATTGTTCTTTTTAAAATTTACTTATATATATTTCAACAAATGTGTAAATTATGTAAATAAAATTAAATTTGTTTTCTTTTAATTACTAAACATGAATTTTAATGCTTCTTATGATCACCCTAATAATTCTTTTTTTTTACATGCATTACACGTCAATAAGAATTTAAATAATAGTCCAGGGGTAACTTAGTAATTGACAATGCTGCTCAATGGGCCATGTAGAATTGTGGAATCATGAGAGTTATTGCTCATCTAAATACACAATGGAAATTCTAAAATTGAATTTATTCTCTACCCCTCCTCCCCACTCTCGTATTTCTCTGTGGTTTGTGTTAGCATCTAAAAGTGTTTTCCATTGTTTTTAAAGATATTTAATAAAATTAGTTCCCAGTATTATTAACAGTCTACCATTATGCCCCATCTCTACTCTAAAAAATTATAATTACTTTTAAATCAATGTAATTCAAAAATTATAAATTAAATAAAGTTTATTATTAATACCAGTTATAGATTAAAACATGACGTGCAGCATACGTATATATTATTATTGCATTATCCGCATTATAAATCTTGTTTACTGTTTAAAATTATGTTTAAGATTATAAACCTATGCCCTGGCATTGATGCATAATTTAGAGTAATTATCTTTACGAAATAGTTTTAAACAGATACCCTCTTGTTCTTTCTAATCTAGTCCATTTCTCATGCTGATAATCATTATATTATGTACTGAATGATCTATATAAGTGAGAGTGTGGCATTAAATTTGTGGCCATTATTTAAAAACATCTTAACCTAGCTGGGTTTTTAAAAAAATCTTTTCCCCACCTTTAATTTTTAAATTAAAAAAATAATTTTAAAGAAATATAATATTTATTAGTCTTGTTTTAACTAATTTTTTTAACGAGGGCAACTTTTAATCATTGAAAAAATGTATCTTCACCCAAAATACAGCAAGTCATTTGTTTGTTTGTTTGATATTTGCATTCAATTATTGTTCAATCTCTCAATCACTCTGATGCAACCCAAAGATATTTCCATATTAAATTTACAAACTGGTTATCTGTTTGATTAAAATAAAATCCATCATTTTAATGTACATATGGTTTAATTTTTAAAAATCATAATTGCATACCATGAGACTGATAAGAATTAAAGTATCTGTAAAGCAATTTATTTTTCTGGCTGTCCTTTTGTTTTTTGTTTTTTTATAATGAATACTTTTTGAAAGTACACTTAACATATTTTATTGTAAAATTAATTGATTTCTCTCTCTCCATGTATTGAGTGGATACAACTAATTAATATACTATCAATTGAAATAGTTTATATTTACTAACGATATATTACAGGATATTTTCCTCAAAATGATAGACTTAAAGTTTAGGTCCTTTTATCCTTGTGCATAAACTTATCATGAGTATGTCTAAAACTTTTTCTTCTGGTGTCCTTTGAAATGCCCATATGTTCAAGTCCAAGAAATATTTTTGTCATTAAAAAAATGTATAACAAGATATTTAAATTTTGTAAAATGTTTCCTCATTGATGAAACATCTTAGAAATATTAAACTAGATCAGCTATGAAACAAGAAAATAAAAATAAAATAAAAAAACAATGTAAATTGTGATAACTATTCAAAATATTGTATGATTTAGGTATTTGTTTTGAATAATGACAATGAAAAGACTCAAAGTGATAATATTATTTTTTTAAATATATGAGAATTTTAGAATTTCACATTTAAGTTGTAATCATTCAAATACCAATAATACCATATCATATGGACTGTTCAAATATGAAAGAAAGAAGCTTATTAACATATGAAGGAGCTTTTAATAAACAATTTATGTGTGGGTCTAGATTGCATCAGGATATTGAACATTTAAATGAGAATTATAATTAATAAAATGTAAACAAAATTGTTTTGTTATAGCTTAATAATAACCATTGTGCAAATTATTTGGAAACCACTAGTAATATGGATGTTAATATATAAGCTAATCTCTGTTTCCGATATCTTTAATTTTGATTTTTTTTGTTGGTAAGTTACAGTTCTTTAATTACCTAACACAGCTCTATATCTACAAAAAAATATTTGAAAATTTTAATTGAACCCTCAATGACTCTTATATTAATTTTTTGAGTTACACATTAATTGAAAATAATAAAATAATGTTGTATATTGATTGAAGCACAAATCAATGTTTTTAATTTACTTTCTTTCAATCCCCTTGCATTCTCCAAGCATTTTAAAAAATTGTATAATATTGTATTCAACTCAAACGTGCTCCCAAGAATTTGGGGCACATTTTTGACCCAATAATTGTCATTTAAATTTGTGTGGGTTTGAGGCTTTAGTGGCTTCTATATATTTAGTTTCCTTAGAATTAGAGAAAAATATGTCTTTCACGTTCAGAGAATTGTTTTGGTGATGAAAAAGAAAATATATAAACAAAATTTAATTGAAGTGTAGACATTTTTACAACAAATTTATTCCCTTATAAATTATGTAATAATCATGTGACACATCATGAATTCTTTGTGACTTCTGTTTTAAAGATAATAGAAAATATTGTTTTACAAATTTAAACTCTGAAAATAGAAAGATTTATATTTCAATTTTTTAATTAAATTTTGTTTTTTTAAGTGAAAGATGAATGTACCATCATATATATGTGGTAGGTAACCTGGTGAAATGTATATTATATCATTCACTTCATTCAAACCACATTGTAAGCACGTGGCAGGTTTAAATGGCCTTCTTCCTGTTGTGTGTTAATTTTATTTATGATAAAATCCCAGTAGAGTTGTTGCTTTTTTAAATTACTATTACATGTATTTGTTTAAAAATCGGTCTAAGTAAGACTTGTTGCACCTTTCGTTTAATTTCAATTACATTTAAATTTAATATTGTGATTTGTGTTACTTTTTTTGTATCCTGATCTAGTATCTAATATCTTTAAGTTCTGAATAACATTTTATTTTTAAATAACTAAATCAATCACCAAACCCCTTCTTTGCCTTTTTTCTTAAGATGCTCTTTAAGTACGATGCTCTTTGAAGTACCTGTATCGTATGTCTTTTTGTGTTCAGTACTCAGCATATATTTTTGTTTATATTACCATTCTTGTTTACATTTCTAAGAATGCTTGATATTTCCAATAAAAAATTATACTGACATCAGCAAAGCTCTTGATATTCTATGAGTTTCTTTTCAAAGAATTTGTATATGTAACCCTCACCTTTATGTTTGTTTGATGTGTCATCTATGTGAATGTCAATCCTAGTTAAAAACTTACGGTAACTTTCTTTCGCAAGACTTCTGATTAATTACAGAATTTCAGCATATTCAAATATATATGCGTTGGTGTGATGGAGCAAGGATATCACAAATTAAAGTATTTAAAGTTTAAAATGTATTACTTGTAATTAATTATCATTTTTAAAAAAGTAGTTTTAAAAATGTCAAAAAATGTATTCACATATTTCCCATCTATCATTTTTTAATCTCCTTTGTAAATTCTGACATTTTTTTAAAACTTAAACTAATTAGTGTACAAACAACGCCTTTCGTGATCAGTATGTGAATGTGTCTTTGGCATACGCCAAACATTGAATCACTAGAACAATCTGGCTGCACAAAATCTAAGAAAATAGAATATTTATATTATTTTTCTGTAATATTTCATTAGGCCCCTCTACTCTTAAGTCTCACAAATCCCCAAAGAATCAAATACAACCGCCTATAATAATTTCTACATTTGAATAGTAAATCTTACAAATTTAATACCAGTGAAATTAAAACCAATTTTCTCTTAATCAAACTACCATTAGACCAAATGTTCGTCGACCGAATATTTGTTGTTATTTTTTAATTCATCTATTTATAGAAGGGTTTAAGCAAATGGAAATGCTACCTTTGAAAGTGTGGGCATTGTGATGTAGGCTGTAGTGCTTCCTGTCATTGTCTGTGTTACGGTTATGTGCGGTACTGCCAGTTCTGCTTTGTCACAAACTATTTTGACGTCGCATCTAGTGCCCAGTACGGGAGCCCTCTCTCTTAGATATTTTAGAATTGGGGTATCCATTCCAAAATTCCAGGCGTTGAGACAAACAGCAGCACAAAGTAGACATAATGTAATCAAAGCTACAGGTCTCCAGATCATGTTTTCGATTATTAAGCAGAATCATGTTCTACTGTTAGTCTCTCAAAGACTATAACAGTCCATTATGTAATGGCTGTATTTATACGTCTCCTATCTCTCTCTAATCCCTAACTGCGAGACAGCAATACTCCGTGTCATGGATGATGTCCTTTGTAGTGCTTACCGTGGTGATCTGTCCATCTTGGTCCTATAGGACCTCGGTCCTTCTTGTGATGTGATTGACCACAAGGTTCTGTAGGACCTCAGTCCTTCTTGTGATGTGATTGGCCACAAGGTTCTGTTGTGAAGACTTTTGAATAATGTTCGCATCTCTGTAGCTGCACTTTGTTTGTTTACATCTTAACTGACTGACATAACGCGGCATGTTGGTGAATGAGTCATCTGTTAAAGAAACTTTCCTAACCTTTGGCTCAGTTTTCTTACTTTACTTATGCCTTTCTACCCCGTCTGGGGCATAGGCCGTCTACAAGAACTTTCCACTCCTCACGGTCCTGTGCTTTCCTCTCCAATTGCTTCCAGGTGTATCCCATATTTTGCATGTCAGCCTCTAGCTCGCGTCTCCATGTATTTTTTGGTCTTCCTCTCTTTCTCTTTCCCTGTGGGTTCCATGTTAGGCATTGTCTGGTGGTGCTACCTGGGGGTTTTCGGAGCGTATGTCCTATCCATCTCCACCTCTTTTTTATGATGTCTTCATCAATAGGCACCTGGTGTGTCCTTTCTAGTAACTCTTTGTTATTTATAGTATTTGGCCATTTGATTTTCAGGATCTTTCGAAGGCATGTGTTTATGAATGTCTGCACTTTCTGCGTAAGGCTCGCTGTTGTTTTCCAAGTTTCTGCACCATATAGGAGGACTGTTTTGACATTTGTATTAAAGATTTTGACTTTGGTCTGCAGTTTCAGCTCCTTCGACTCCCATATTTTCTTTAATAATACAAATGCTGATCTAGCTTTTCCAATCCTAGCCCTTACATCTGCATCGGATCCGCCATTTATGTCTATGGTGCTGCCTAGGTATGTGAAGGACTCCACTTCTTCCAGTGCCTTTCCTGCCAGATGGACATGCTCATGGTTGGATGGGTTTATCTTCATGATTTTTGTTTTACTTTTATTTATGTTGAGGCCAAGCTGTGCCGAAAAGGTGGCTACGTCTTTTGTCTTTTCCTGCATTTGTTGCTGGTTGTGGGACAGAAGTGCAATGTCGTCCGCGAAGTCTAAATCATTCAATTGTTCCCAGAGTGTCCACTGTATCCCATTCCTCTTTTTGTCTGTGGATTTTTCCATTATCCAGTCAATGGCAAGGATGAATAGTAAAGGGGACAAGAGGCATCCTTGTCTGACTCCTGTTTCGACTGTAAAGGAGTCTGTGAGTCTACCTTCGTGGACCACCCTGCATGTCATTTCTTCATAAGAGCTCTGAATGATCCTCACTAGTTTCCCTGGTACTCCATAGTGTCGGAGAAGTTTCCACAAGGTTTGTCTGTCCAGGCTATCAAAGGCCTTTTCATAGTCTATAAAATTTATATATAGAGAGGAGTTCCATTCGATGGACTGTTCTACGATGATTCTCAGTGTTGCTATTTGATCTGTGCAGGATCTGTTTTGGCGGAAGCCGGCCTGTTGATCTCGTAGCTGCATGTCGACCTTGTCTTTCATTCTGTTCAAAATAATTCTGTTAAAAACCTTTCCTGGTACAGATAGCAGTGTAATTCCTCTGTAATTTGCACAGTTGCTGAGATCCCCTTTCTTTGGGATCTTGATGAGGTATCCTTCTTTCCAATCTTTTGGAACTCTCTCTTCTTCCCATATCTTCTCAAACAGAGGGTGCAGCATGTTGACTATTGTGTTTATGTCCGCTCTCATCATCTCTGCTGTGATGTTGTCCGGTCCCGGTGATTTCCCTAGTTTGAGCTGCTTGATGGCCAGGGCTATTTCTTCCTTATTTGGTGCGCCTTCTTCTATTTGTAGGTCTTCATTTGCTGGTTGTATGTCTGGCGTGTCTGTGGGTGGGGGCCTGTTTAATAGTTCCTTAAAGTATTCCATCCATCTTTTTTGTTGCTCTTTCTTTTCTGTTATAGATCTCCCTTCTCTATCTTTGACAGGTCTCTCCGGCCTTTTGTATCTCCCTGACAGTTTTCTTGTTATGTCGTAGAGCTCTTTCAAGTTGCCCTTCCTGGCTGCTTCTTCTGCTTTGGATGCTAGGCCATCTATGTGGGCATTTTTATCTTTTTTAATGCTGTTTTTTACCTTTTGGTTTACTTCTTTATATCTCTCTTGCGCTTTCGTTTTCTCAGCCCTGGTGCGGCTGCTGTTAACTATATTTTTCATTTCTTTTCTCTCTTTTATTTTTTGCAGTGTGTTTATTGAGAGCCAGTCTTTTTGTTTCTGTTTCACTGATCCTAAGACTTCTAGGCAGGTGGATGTTACAGACGTCTTTATACTTTGCCACATATGTTCTACTTGGTCATCTTCTGTTTGGTCTTCTGTTTGATCTTCTAGCACTTGGAACTTATTCCTCAAGGTGGCACTAAATTCTTCCCTTTTCTGATCATTTGCCAGAAGTGCTACATTGAATTTGGTTCGCTTCGCAGTTGGCTGTTCCCAGTCTTTCTTTAGCTTTAATTTAAGTCTTGCACAGACCAGATGGTGATCGGATGCTACATCTGCTCCTCTTTTTGCTCGTACATCTTGTAGAGACTTTCTAAATTTTTTGCTAATGCATATGTGGTCTATTTGGTTTTGCGTTTTGTTGTCTGGGGATACCCATGTTATCTTGTGAATGTTTTTATGTTGAAATTCGCTTCCACCAATAACAAGCTCGTTTGTTGCGCAGAAGTCCGCTAGTCTTTCTCCGTTCTCATTTCTCTCTCCTATACCGTGGCGTCCCATGGTTTCCTCATACCCACTGTTGTCTTTTCCAATTTTGGCGTTAAGGTCTCCCATTAGGATGTTCAGGTCTCTATTTGGGAATTTTTCTATTAGTGCTTGTAGTCTATTGTAGAATGTTTCTTTCTCTTCTTCTTTGCTGTCGTTGGTGGGTGCATAACACTGTATTATGTTCATCTTTATTTTCTTTTTCTTGGTTCGGAAGGTTGCTGTTATTATCCTTGGTCCATGTGCTTCCCATCCAATCAATGCTTCCTGTGCCTTCCTTGACAGCATCAAAGCGACTCCTTGCGTGTGCGGAGCATCTTCCTCCTCATGCCCCGAGTACATTAGCATTTCTCCAGAGGCCAAAGTTATTTGCCCAGCTTGTATCCATCTTGTTTCGCAGATACCAAGCAGTGTAAGTTTGTAGGATCTCATTTCTGCTGCCACCTGCGCTGCTTTCCCTGCTTCATACATGGTTCTGACGTTCCACGTGCCTATATTTGTTTCCTTAGAAAGGAGGGTCTTCGGCTTTGAGGCTTCCAGTATAGCCTGGGTTTGGCCACAAGGCTTCATAGCTCTTCTTGGAGAAGAAGAGTCCTCTCTTCTCAGGACTGAAATTTGTTTGTTTTTTCTTGTTGGCGTTTCTGTAGCAATTTGTTTTTACGGGTGAGGTCGCTGGCCTCACGCCAACCCTCCTCCTTTTGCACCCGGGCTTGGGACCGGCCTTGGCGGAGTTTGGCTCAGTTTTAGGACCAATTATTTTCTCCACCCGTGCCATGCAGCTTGGCAGAATCATTGAAGATCATCGAGTATATTGTACATAATTTGCAGATGACACAGCTTTACAAGAGTTCCCGCCCGTATATATGGGCTGCTGTGGTTCAGGCTGTTTCCGTTCAGGCTACTGTCGTTCAGGCTGCTCTTGTTCTGGTTGCTGCTGTCGTTCAGGCTGCTGCCGTTCAGGCTCCTGTTGTTCAGGCTGCTGTCTTGTTATAAAACCACGGATGACATCAAACATTTTGAAGTTTGACGATGATAAGGTTGGGGCTTTGAGATCTCTTCTAACATCTCCTTGTCCAACACCATTAGAGATCTCTTCTAACATCTCCTTGTCCAACACCATTAGAGATCTCTTCTAACATCTCCTTGTCCAACACCATCAGAGATCTCTTCTAACATCTCCTTGTCCAACACCATCAGAGATCTCAGCTGCTAGCCTGACATTAAACTCACAATGAGCTCCTATAGATACAATATTACTAGACTTCTCAAAAGCATTTGACAAAGTTCACCATCTTAGTTTACTTAAAAAACTTAACTACTTTGGAATCTCAGGTTCCTTACATCACTGGATCCAAGACTTCCTTTTGGGCAGGGAGCAAACTGTAATAATTAATGGATCTAAATCTGCACCAATAAAGGTTAACTCAGGAGTTCCACAAGGAACTGTGCTAGGTCCCTTACTCTTTTTAATCTATATAAATGATTTACCCAACAACATCTCAACAGGTACAAAAGTTAGGCTATTTGCTGATGATTGTATAATCTATAGAACAATAAAATCAGAACAAGATAGCAAAATTTTACAAAAAGACTTAGATGAATTGATAAAATGGGAAACTAACTGGAGTATGTCTTTCCATCCAGAAAAAGTGTCAACTGTTAAGAGTAACAAAGAAAAAGAAACAAATAAATTCAAAATATTACATTCATGGAAAAGAACTGACCCAAACTAAAGATGCAAAATACTTAGGAGTCTTAATAAATGAGAAACTATCATGGAATCCCCATGTCAATGAAGTTATTAAAAAATCAAACAAAACCTTAGGCTTTATAAAAAGGAACTTTAACAAATGTAATAGAGATATAAAACTAAAATGCTACCTCACTTTGGTGAGACCTGCACTAGAATATGCATCTTCTGTATGGGACCCACCCAATAAAACATTGATAAACTAGAACAAATTCAAAAAAGAGCTGCCAGATTCATTACTGGAGAATATTCGAAACTGACAAGAGTAACACCATTAGTTAAATCATTAAACCTTGAAACACTAGAGGATAGAAGAACCAAGAGCAAAGTAGTAATCATACATAAAGCAATTAATTCTAATTTAGAAATACAACACAAAGATAACTTAATACAACCCTCAGATAGACATAAGGATAAAAACACCTTTCTTATTCCGTATGCAAGAACAAACACATACAAGTTTTCCTTCTTCCCGTCCGGAATTCGGGCGTGGAATGGGTTGCCTGAAGAATCCAGGAAAACCAACACTTTATCAACATTTAAATCTCTAATAAAAATGCAGGACTAAACACAAACCATAGATAAGCGTAGGACGCAATAATCTTCTGTATAGAAGGAGCGTCTGTAAACAGATAAGATAAGATAAGATATAATATATTAGGTTGGTGGCCAAGGCTTGTTTCTGTCGCCAGCGTGTCCTGGATCAGTTGTGTTCTCAACCGAATAAGAGAACAGCAAACGCCGTACAGGTCTCTTTAATATAATCAATGTTGTATGTTGATCCAACTGCAGAGACTCCAGACGACTCAGAGCACTGTACACTGTAGTGCGTATTGTATTGCGGATGAGAAAATCAGACTACATCAAATCCTAGTCTTAAGAATCTCCGCTGGCTTCCTGTATCTGGACAAACAAATCACAAAGTACTGTCTGTGACTTATAGTTGCATTCATGGATCATCACCGCATTATTAGGAAGAATTAACTTCAACACGTGTTTATCTAAAGGGAATGCTTTCCACTACGAAGTTCCCGGAGTGAATGGCCACAGAAAGACTTGGCGTGCGCTCTGTCGATTCGTATGCACCAAAGGGAACAGTGATCCAAAATCATTGAAGGATTATGACAACAAAACAACAACAACAAAAAATGTGAAGACTTAAATTTTTATTTTAATTAAGCGAGTTTTTTAAGACCATGCAGAGCGCGACGATCATGTTGGACTAGTAGCATAGTTAGAACCTCTCCTATACTATAACTTATAACAAACTGTCCATTAACTGGATATCCACGCCTCCTATGTCAGCTGGACCGTCCTAATGACTAGTAGCATAGTTAATTTGCTGAATCACTTCCACAGAACAAGTCTGCGAAAAAATAAAAGTATGATAAATATGACAAAGTTCCAGACACTGGAGTACTCATCAGGGCAGGACTCCCAAGCATCTATAGCAGTGATGGTGAACCTATGGCACGCGTGCCACAGTCGGCACGCTGAGCCTCATCAGCCGGCACGTGACTAAAATATTACTTTCTTAATCAAACCAGCCCAGCCAAAGCCCCCATTTTCGGGTTTCATTGGAGTGTTGGCACTTTGCTATATAAATAACCGGGGTTTGGTCATAGCCATCTTTACACCAGTTTGGGCCCCCGGGCAAAGAAATAGTGTTGGTCCTCTGGGCAAAGAAAGAGTGACCCCGCCCCGCAAGAATAAAAATAAATATATATAATATATCTAAACAAATTCCCATGGGGCCCTATGCTAGTGGGCCCCCGGGCAAATGCCCAACGGGCCTATGCGTTAAGACGGCCCTGGGTTTGGTTGAATTTCGGGCACGCGACCCCTAAAAGGTTCGCCATCACTGATATATAGAAACCCGATGCAGTCCCATCACCCATCGGCTCCCAAAGAGGCTTTTTCTATGGCAAGCTCATGGGTGCTTAAAAAATAATTGTTACAAAGGTACGCCCAAAGTCTCGGTCAAAGCGTTTGGAATAGAGTAAGACTCGTGAGAAGCAGCCAAGGCCAAGGACTGAGCCCTCTTACAGAACGGCGCAGCAGCCGACTTATCAAATATAAAAAAGACTGCCACAATCAATGAGTAGGATCAGGGCCGTCTTAACGCATAGGCCCGTTGGGCATTTGCCCGGGGGCCCACGAGCATAGGGGCCCCATGGGAATATGTTTGTTTATATATATTATGTTTATTTATTTGTTATTCCTGCGGGGGGGGGGCAACACTATTTCTTTGCACGGGGGCCCAAAATGGTGTAAAGACGGCTCTGAGTAGGATGCACAGTGTGGTCTTCGTCGATCACGACTCACGAGCGACATTACTCATAACTATATTTGTGCAGTGGCGTAACTAGGGGAGGGGGTCCAACTTCGAAAGTCCCCCGGGCCCCTACCCCCAAAGAAGTGTCCGATTCTTTTTTTTTACATTAAATATTACGCCACACCGCCATGTATGCTCCCCCCCCCCAAGAGGCCAAGCCCCTTGGCCCGCAAATCCCTAGCTACGCCACTGTGTTTGTGTTAATAATTACGAGTTTGAAAACTTCGCCAATAGCACTTGATCCACTCTCGAAACTTATAATATTCAAATTAATATAAATATCAATTGAATCTAAGCGCATGCCTATAGCTTATAGCTATAACTTATAAAATGGGCAAGGGCAAGATTCTTTCTTTATGTCAAGCCTTTCGGCTTTTTATGTTTTATTTAAATGAAACAATAACAAATAAATAAGTTAAACCACACAAGGATAATACATAGATATATTTATTGAAAATATGACAATCATCAACAATGTCTTTTGTATAATATATTAAAGGAGTCATTAAATCTTAAAATCTTAAATGGGTCACACGATGTTGTCCAGATTTAGCAAAATTATGAGACTGGTTTAATTGTGAAAAAATATTTAAGTGTTACAAATCCATATTTATATAAAAATTACCAAAGTTTTTATTCCTTTTTAATTTATAATATATTTTAAAATGTATCTATCAAATAATATAATTATCGCATCCTTATAATGTTTATAGGGTGATTGGCAATAATTAAATGCTTTGGTAAATTTGGCAATCTGAAATTCAATAAAATTCTATTGTTGTACAGGAGGGACAATCGAGGGCCTCTACCTTCATTTGATAAATAAGCACGTAAAACGTTTAATACTGAATAATGCGGCATTTCTTATTATTGATTTTTTTGCTGATTGCAGCTGTCTGCTTTACAGAGGCTAACAGAGCAGAGAGGAGACGGAAAAAACTGACAGCGAAACTAGCTCGTTTGGATTCAAACTTCAACAACAAGGCGTTCAACAAGGATGATGTCGATGTCGACGGTGATGACGAAAGTTTAGATCTCGAAAATGAGGAAACCGATAGTGGAAAAATTGATAATAAATATGGACCTCGTTACTACAGAAAGAATAAGAAGAACAAGTATTACAAAAGGAGAAAGGTATTTAGTTAAAGCTACATTTTTGCAAGCAGCAAGAATAGTCAATGTCAATTCGGAATAATCATGTCATGTCATAGTCAATGATTCAATTATAGATTATAGTCATAGTCATAGATCAAGGCCGTCAACGGGTGTCCAAACTTTTTCCAATGAGGGCCATATTCCATAATGATAATGTTAAATTAGGTCGAGGCCGGATAAGATAATAAACTAGAATATATATATATATAAAGACTAAGTTACAGATTTTTCAATTTTATATAAGGTAATCCTGCAGTTTCTACACTACTAACTACACATATTCATATATTATTTCACAGCGAAATTTAATTTTCTCATGAGAACTTACGACTTACATTTTTAATTTATTAAATGCATAATTATATGTTGTATTTCAGCTATTACAGCGCTAATTTGTGAGTCTTTTTAATTTCTAAGGCATTTTATCAGCTCTATAGTCTATATAATACATGATCTGGTCACGTTATGTCCATTTTGTTTACCTAGTAAACTGTTTGCCAGATGTTTTTTACCTGGCTCGATACATTCTAAAATAAATTTACTGACTTAGAATGTTTTTTTAAAAGGTATTTTTCATGTATTTTAATGTTCTCAGAAGATAGGCTAAATAAATATTTTAAAGACAATTTCATTTTTTATTTCGTTACTAGATGTTTGATTCTTATTTTGTTTGTTTGTAAGTGAGAAATTTCCATTTGGCATCTTATTGGGACAATCCGGCAAGTAGACTGAAAGATAAACAAAATGGTTGCATCACGATAGACTATTTACTGTTGAGAGCGGAAAAAATGCCTTAGAAATTAAAAAGATTTACAAATTAGCGCTGTAATAGCTGAAATACAACATATAATAATGCATTTAATAAATTAAACACGTAAGTTCTCACGAGAAAATTAAATTTCGCTGTGAAATAATATACGTGTAGAAACTGCAGGATTACCTATATAATTATATTATAATATATATTTTTATACATTGCTTTGTTTTTTTGAAAAACGTACCGGAACGCTTGAAAAAAGTTCTGGAACGCAACCTAAAATTAAAAGGCATTCCAGGTAGTAATAAAAAAAGTATGTGGTAAAAAGGTGCTGAAACGCCATCCAGGTGCGTTGCGCAGGAAAAAAAGCACTGTATACATATTTGTATATATAGGCTATATAAAATATATTTTTAGTAGGACTGATACTGATATAAATATATGTGTGGGGAAAAAGTGAACAATACTATTGCCATTTCCGTTTTAAATATCTTATTCATTAATTATCATTAGAAGCAACTTATATGGATAAATAATAGCTGAATAATAGAATAAAGAGGCATATTTATGCTACATACTTTACAAATAAATAAATAAGACTGTTGAAATATAACTAGTCTATAGCTGAAAAATTTTTGTAAAAAAATGTGCTGTAAAAACTGTCATCAAATTATAAATACATCGACATAATAAGTCGATTTCAATAAAGTTTTTACAAAATAGATAAAATTAGCATTATAGTGAATATTTTTTAGTCGACAGTTGGCAACCCCCAGAAAACTCGTCGTGACCCTGACCCACGGGTTGGGAACTGCTGTTCTATAATATTTATAAGTAATTTAAATTAGTTCTATTCAAAACTCATGGCTTTCAGTCAGAATTCTTGGGGTTTGCAAGGTATATAGGCTATTTTACTACTAGGGCTGATTTGACTGATTAGTTAGTAAAAAGATGGATAATACTTTTCCAAAGACTCACATCTATAGTTTTAAATTGAATGAATTTTGACAAATATAAATATGCTCTTACTTTGGTCTCTTAACTTTGATAAATTAAAATTTTAATTGATGCAAGTATTCCTTATTTATAAACGTTTTTTTTGTTGTTGCTGATATTTTATTTATATTACATAGTCATTTATTTGTGATTGAAGTAAATTGAATTAAATCATCACATATTTCAGTCAGATCACAAGATGTCTTGGTTGAATGTTAAGAAAGGTAGGACTTACATATTCTTAATCCTTTTGTATCTTCGCTTTCATAATATAAATGAAGGTTGAATTTGTTTCTTTGTTATTCCTCAAAATCACAACTTTAATTTTAATGGGCTTTTTTGTGAGTGAATTGTTTACTTAATTCGTACACAAGCAAAAATTTTATATTATACATACCTTCAAATGCAGGCTCTGACTGCAGCATTAAATGTAGGCATGGAGATGTTTGTGTGACTGGGCCCATTGACACCAAACCTATGTGTGTAAGCAAGAAGGATTTGAAGAAAAGGTAGGTACAGGAAGCAGTTTGAATTGGGTGTGACTAGTTTTAGAAATGTGGTTGTAGTTATTGGCACTTATAAACATGTCTATGATATAATTGGATCTATGATAGCTTATAAATATGACAGTGCCGACTATATTTTCTTCAGTCAGTTAATAATCTGGTTCTGTATAATTTTTTTATAGTTTGAAACTGTTCCATCGTTATCAGAAGCAAGAAATGAAGGCATGGAAACAGTTTAAGAAAGAAAAATATGATCATGCTGATGCAGAAATTTATCCTGTAGATAAGGATGACAAATTAGTCACAGCACAAACAAATGATTCAAAGAATCAGATTCTTGAAAACCATAATACTGTGAAACAGAACAAAGAAGAGGTAAGAGGAAGGTGGCCAAATAGTTTGTGGTTATTTAAGCATAATGATGCAAAGGAGAAAGTATTTTTAACAAACATGATTATATCCAATTAAACATTTCCTGAGAAAATTGGGTTCTATTAGTTAAGTGAGTAAAATAGTTTTTAATCCATTTATGTGCACAAACAAATCAAAACCTCTATCAAAAATAAAGCTGATATTTTCTCAAATAATAAATCTGGAGATATTCATTTTAAATATATAGAATGAAAATTGGACAGCAACAAAATAAATGGTTTTGAACAAAATTAGCTCAGCTTCTTTAAAAAAGAAAAATCTGTATTTTAGTTCAGTCTTACCTGTAATGAAAAAGATCAGCTTTCTGAAACCTGCAGTCTTTCTCAATTGAGAGGAACAAGTAACTCAGGTTAAGATGAAGTGAGATGATCAGAGCAGTAAAGATAGAGGCAAACATAGCTCTCATGGCAGTGAAACACCCTCAAACTAGTATTACCTAACCTTTCTAATTAGCTTAGAATTCACCTGTTTTTGTCGTACATTTTGATTTAGTTATCTGTATACTTAATTAGAAAAAATTAAGCCACAGAAATATTTACCACTGAACTGTTTTAACTATACTATATTTGATTAACATATGATCAACATAGAAACCTTGGTTCTCATAGTTAAAATTTATAAAGGTAGCAGTAGCAGCACTACCCTGAATTAAATACATAGGAAAACTAGAGAAATCTATTAATACAACTATTTTTAAGTATTATTTTGTTTATAATAAGTAAGTCCCATGACAGATCCTGGTGGGTGCCCCAATTCCCTTCCAGTGGTCAGCGGAGGACTTTCTTAGCGTATCATTTATATTGTGGCTTTGCATGGGCTAGATCCCACGCCCCTCAGCTTTGTGGGGCGAGCGCACTACTGACTTCGCTATCCAGCCGCTATTTTGTTTATACAGAAGAAGAATTCATAGTACAATTAATAGGTAAACCAAACTCAAAGGCCTGCATTATTATTTATTACTATTATGTATCAAAAAACAATTGTTAAATCCACCCAGTAGTGTTTTTTGGTTGCTCTCTTCAGACAAACCTCCAAGTGTATACAACAAAAGCTGATGACCTCGAAGGTATGTCTCAATTATTAAAAAAAATTATTTTCGTTATGCCCAATAATTGATACACCATTGTTATTATATGTTTATTTTTTAGCGCAATTTCCCCATGGGGCTAATTGCGTTTATATATTTGAAAAGTCTGTACTGTATGGATGTCTGTTCAAGCTTGCACAAGCAACTACTCCTGAACCATACCAGATAGAGGGTTCGGGTCTTTTTCACGGGCCAAAAAAATTCCCCCTCAGGTTTCCTGGATTTCCAGGAAAATTTAAAAAAACCTAAAAAATATCAGTATTTTGTCAATTTCTCGCCAGCCATAACATCTATCGCGTTGAAACAAACGCCAAATGATAGCTAATTATATTTAGAACAATGTTGGGAAGGAATTTTTGAAAAATCTCTTTTCGTTTGACTCCCGTAATTTTAGCAGCAATTTGTAGATAGGAATTGTTTTGTTTACTTTCAGAATTATTGATTTGAAATGACTTTTAATGTAATCTAGAATGATTTCCCTTGAAAAAACGATCGTCATGCAAGTAAAGTGTCGTGGCGGATTCATTCAATTTCTTAAATCTCATTAATAAACTTATTTTTCTGTTATGAATTATTAAAATTATGTGTGATCGTTATTTACTTGCTGAACACTATTTAGTGATTTGTCTCCAAAATTGTTATGGACAAATTGTTGGAATTTGCGCTTGAATACTCATTCGAGTTTTTATTAGTTGTTTTTTCAAATGTATCTTTCATTTCAGTTTGTACTAGCAAACAGTTTTCAAATGTATCTTCCATTTTAGTTTGTACTAGCAAACAGTTTTCAAATGTATCTTCCATTTCAGTTTGTACTAGAAAACAGTTTTCAAATGTATCTTCCATTTTAGTTTGTACTAGCAAACAGTTTTCAAATGTATCTTCCATTTCAGTTTGTACTAGCAAACAGTTTTCCCAGATGAGGACACGTATGATGGGATGGTTTCACTTGTTGCATGGACAAGATCACTTGGCTAGAAAAGAACATGGAGGGAACATCAAACACTTTTATAAACATGTGTCGGTGAAGAAAGAACTCAGAGAACACAATGGTATATTGCACATTCTATGATATAATGTTCATGAAATGATAAATTAGACTTGCCATGGTATTTCTCTTGCTCAGTCATTGAAATGGGGCAAGTTTTAATTATATTTACCTGAAATATTAACACATTAACAGATTAACACATTAACAGACTAAAGTTGTTTTAAATTTAGACCTGACTTATTGGGACATTTTTTTTCTTTTTTCTCAGGAAATAATTGTGAGTGCTTGAAATCAGCTCTGTGGCAATTTGCTCAAATGGATAAAAATGCTGATGATGAACTTAGTGACTCAGAAATGGCTTTATTGGAAGAGAATAGCTTGGAACCATGCATGCAGCCATATCTCACATCTTGTGATCTCAATGCTGACAGCAAGCTTTCCAGCAATGAATGGTGTTGTTGTTTCTCTAATGTTGGTGAGTTTGACTTGATGACTTGATGTTATTCATAAAAGATCTACATTTTAATTGTTTATAAAGATCTATATTTTAAGGCTTGAGTGTTTCAATAAATATTATTTTGAAGGGGGAAATTTTTTAAGTTATTGTTAAGATAGAGTATAAATTATAAATATTTCTGCTTTATCATATACACATTGCAAAGCTGATTAGACCTCTTTTAAATAGTGGCACACATTTTTTTTGGGTACCTTTAACTTAAATAAGATCCTTAAGACTATATAAATGTTGGGGCCTTTCTCTTTGCTCTACATATAAGCTTACAGGGAAGAGGTAAAGAGATGTGACATTGACAATAAGTTGATTTGTTGTCATTATTCACTGCTTTAACAATTTCTTTTTAATACTTACTTTTAAACTTGGGGAGGGGGGTGGCCAAAAGTATGAAACATAAGAGGTAGAAAAAATGTATGTAATATGACAATTTGACTTTTTTTCATACATAATTAAATGGATGGTCCCTATAAAAAAATATAGTTTTGAAAACATGTAACAATTCTTTACAGTTGCCCCTTGTTTCAAGAAAGTTGATGAGATAAGGAAGTCAGGAGAGCCAGGTAATTTCTTGCTTCTCTTTGTCATCTGAATGTCCCTAATAATGTTCAATTATTGTCATGGGGTACATTTAAGTTTTGCTGATAACTCTAATTATGTGTATTTCACTTTTGATAATTTAGCAGTTTAAGAAAAAAATATTTTTTTCCCTCAAAGTGACTTATATGCCTCGCTGTGATCGGGAAGGCTATTATATGCGTGAGCAGTGTGAAGGCAAGGAAGAGGACAAATTTACCTGTTGGTGTGTTGACTACAACGGAAATGAAACCAAAGGAACCCGCACTAATGGCCGTGCTCACTGCAGTAAGTTTTGATTTATTTCCATGTTGTTAAAAAAAGAAGAAAAAGAAATATTCATTATTATTTTCTACAGATTGCATTTTTTCTTCCTTTTATCTCTTCATTCGTCATTTTGAACAAAAAAACAGCTTCTTTATTGAAAAGCTCTAATAGGGGAAAATATAAACAAACAGAAATAATCGTATATACATTCAACCGAGTTTGAAGGTTTTAGAAACTTGTGTGTCTTTACTGAATCAGCCATGGTCACATATTATGACTTATTTATCCTTTAAACGTTTATTTGCTGGAGACATATTTTCTGTTATGCCAATTGTAAACATTAACTGGGCCAAAGATCATGTAATCTTATGTAACAGGGTTCCTTAAAATTTCGGAGCAGTGACCAACTTGATGCAAACAATTTTGGGTGTTAAAGAAAAAGTGCCAGGTTTCATAAACTAATGGCTACTTAGAATACAAAATTGGCTGATATGATTAGGTCATTATATACATAACTGTCAACAAATACTAAATTAAGTTTGTTATTTAAAAAGATATGCATTCTGCTCCTAGCTAGTGTGACAAAATATTTTATTTAAAATTGAAGTAAAAATTAAGATGTATTTAAGCTTTAGCTTAGAGTAAAAAACATTATATTCATTGGTAATAAATTTTTAAAACACAATACCTAATCTAATTAAATGAACTTGCAGAGAAAATTCGATGTAAGAATTGGTTTTATTGACAAAAATTTCTTAATGTCCAATGACATGAAAGTACATGTTTAAAAAAGCTTAATTTGCATTATCATGATATTTCTGATCTCAATTAAATAATGATTTATCAATAATAGATATCTTTAACTAAAACCTCTTTTAATCATACCCTATTAATAATTTTTTTCTGATTTACAGGTAAGATTGTAATAAATGGTACCCGGAAAGTTCAAAGTTCTTAAGAAAGTATCTTGCATTAAAAAAAACCTTCTTAGTTGAATTTTTGTATTCAGTTGAATTTAAGAGATGTTGAAAGTGTATCTTGAATTTATATTAGCTGTTCAGTTATTTTTTATTCAAAATCAAATTAGACAAAATGTTATACTTTGACTCCTTAGTATTTAGGAATGAAATATTAGCTAACAAATGATCACCTCTATCACATTTTACACAGAGTTACCTATTTCATTTGCAGATATACATTTGAACAATTTTCTTGTAACAAAAATCTCATTCAGCTCTTTTTATTAGCATACATTTTACCCAGCATATAACAACTGAACAAATTAAAATAATAAATTTACATTTACAAAATTCCTTTTTCTGTATATTTTAAATAATATGAGTGTGTGGTTATGGGAAGTCCTAAGAATAATTAACCAACATATTGTGTGTTCGTTTAGAACCAAATATAAATTCATTCCAAATTAATTAATGTAAATACTTTAAGCAATCTCATTCCAAAGCTAAATAATTAAAATAAAATGTAATTTGCAAATACTAATACTTATATTCAGTTAATCTTATGGCCATTTTTATCTTTCCATTAACTATAAAAGTTGTGTGCCACATAACTGAAGGGGAATATTTTTACAAAGCAATCTCTGATATTTACTTTTTTGTTCCTACATAAAAGTTATTAACAAAATTTGTAACCCTCATTATTTTTATTAATATTTAAAATAATGTTCAAATCGTTTAACCTGTTTCCCCCAATGTATGTACTAGTCATTTTATTATGCATTAACCAGTAGGAAAAAAATGTTTTATGCTTTGAACAAAATATGTGATCTATCTGTATTATTGACAAAATTATTATTGTTTATACATCTCTTATATGGCTTTATAGAATATTATTTACTTTATCTTCAAGTTTGCTTGCCTGCCATTTAAATTTTTGTATGTAAAATGACAGTTTTAAATTATGTAGATATATTTACATTCAAAATATTATGTTATGATTTTTAAAAAAAATCCTCCATCATAATTTTATTTTTATAATATCTCCCCTTTCAGCCCCCCTTCTGCACTCTTTAAAAACAAGATTCAAATTTTTTTTAATAGCAAACTAGGAGTTTGCAATAGAAACATTTGTCACAATATTCACCACATACTTGCCAGAATGTTTTATGAAAACTAGTATAACTATTATTTACGGCTACTAAGTACGAAGTGACCTTGTTTGAAAAAAATGCAAATTAACCAACCCTTTATAAAAGCTATTTTGAAGTGTTCTTTTGTTTGAAAAAAACTAGTAACTTTGGCAAGGTCACTGAGGGAATATAAGCAAATAAGAGCATTACTATGATGATGGGAAAATTATTAGATTGTATTAGAGATAGGATGATTATTTAGCATTTATGAAAAAAAAGTATGTGCATTCTAACAAAGCACCGCTCCCACATACACACCTGTACTCACATTGTGGGAAATTTGATCCCTTCTCCTCCCACCAGTGTCAACATGCAATTTAGATGGCCCCTTATTTTGTAGTAACACCAATTCCCAAAAATAATGTTAAATTGTCTTGTAATCATTTCTGTAACATTATCTTTTAATATCTTTGTTATTGTTTGATATAGATTTAAAAATTTTTTATCAAGTACTTTAGAAAAGATGCACACAAAAAAGCATTACCTGTATTTGAAAGTCTTGTCTTCCATTTTAAACCTTTGATAAAAAAAATATTTGAAATAAATAAAAATAAATTATTTTGTAACAAACCAATGGCTACATTTTTTTACTATATTATGCTTCAGGAAAATAATGCTTGTTATTTTTTCTTTGAATAAATTTCAAGTGTTACTAGTTAAAAAATCAGAGATTAATTTACATTTTTGTTGGTTGTGAAATGGAACAGGCAGGTAGGCGCTATCTCTTCAGTATATTGCAATTTTAAAACAACGAATTCTATGTTTTTAATTATTTTAATTAAGAGAATTACCTCTGTACACATAGAACTCTTTACTTTTTTATAATTTTTTGTATGGAATTTCTTGAGCTTTTTCAAAATCAAAAGATCTACATATTTTAGCATGACATTATTTTATTTTAATTATTTCAGTCATTCAGACCAGAAATAGATATTTGTGTTTACTTTGGCTTCTTAAATATTGCTTATACATTACTATATTTCAAAACCAATAAAAATTTAGTCAAAATATTAACCACTTTGTTTTGTTTTTTGAGTTTTAACGTACTTGGATTTTCAGTAAAAGTTTTAAAGATAACATGTTCAATTTATAAACCTTGCTCTGGCTTCTAAAGTATTAAGTGTTCAACACGTCTAATAGAAATGTAACAATTGAATAACTTATTTAACTTGTGACAGTCCTCTGTAATTTAGACCTGTATTCTGTGCCGTGGTGGCGCTGCAGTTATGGCGGGTCAAATTAGGAAAAATTCCACATCCACCCTTTGGGGTGGAAACTCCCTTTGAGGGGCAGACTTGTGCGGCTGCCATCTGCCCAGACGACCCCCCTCTTCAAGGGGATCGTCTCGGGTGTCCCCGTCGGCTAGCTCCCCCCAGGGGAGGGGAGAAAGTTGCCGGACAATTCCCCGAGGGGTTCTGTAAGAGTCCTAGACTCAGGGCCTTTTGACGCCATCTCATATGTCATATATTTAAGGAAGGGTAGACCAGTGTTTCTTAAAGGAGGCACTGATAGATTATATCAGATGTTACTTTTTGAAAAAATTATTGTTTTGAGTGTGAATATATGGTCAATACATGACCGATGTGATCTGAAGCCTGCTGGCTCTTCTCTGAGCTTTTCGTCTAATGACTTTTTATCCTCTCTAGTAGAATACTGCAAAAAAGTTTTCCTGGTACAAATAGTAACGTTATTCCACGCCAATTGTTGCAGTCTGATAAATCGCCTTTTTTTGGCCGTTCAAAGATGGCACCATTTTTCCATTCTTGTGGTTGGGATTCATTTTGCCAGACATCATTGAATAACAGCAATAAATGCTGTAGAACCTTGTCATCTGATGACTTTAGCATTTCCCCTGAAATTACATTACTTTATCTTCACGTTTGCTTGCCTGCCATTAAAAATGTTTGTATGTAAAATGTTAATATTTTATGAGTGGATAATTGGCATCTTCAAGAAATAAATGATTAAAGGTCTTTTATGAATTGATCTAAGGCAGTTATGTGATTTATATTTAGATCAAAGTCTTTTATTACTGGTACTTTATCCTATACAGCTTCGCAACATTCGGCTTAAGTGAGGAAGCTATTGAGACACTTGTTATGACTTGAAGATGTTCATTAGTAAGTTTGGCTTTGAACTTTGATTTATTAAGGTTCATTAAAGGATGTTTATCTGTAAGTTTGGCCCTGATCTTTGACTTAATAAAATTCTTAATACCTTTATAGGTGCTTCCAAAAATGGCCTATGGTCAATGTTCCCTCTAAGCTGCCTGGCCTTGCAACTTTCTGCCAGACATTGGGACATTTTTGGTTACATATAATGTGTTAGTGGGATTTAAAATTTTGCACAGGAAAATTGGATCCTGTACATATTTTTTGGCATTTGAGCCAACAAACCTTGTAGGGAACATTGACTGTGATCCTTTTGAACATCATGGAATCTCATAGAAGGTGAAGGGCAAGTCTCACATAACTGATTCTAGCTTGTCTGTTTTCCCAGTTGCCTGCCTCAAATTATCTTCATGTTCTATTTTACTTTACAGATCAATTAGTTCCATTTAAAAATGAGAAGACGGTCATCTTCCAACTTGAATGAGAAGGGGTCAGCAAAAATCTGTTTCTTGAATTAGAAAACATGGAAAAATTATTACTTCAGCCTTGATATAGCTTCAGCATATTAGACTACATGGTGGTGTGTCCAATCAAGTTCATAATTAAATTGCTAGTTGGGAAGCAGAGGTTTGCCAGCAAAACTGGGTTTATCTTTGGGAAGTAGAAGAGGTTTGCCAGCAAAACTGGGTTTATCTTTGGGAAGTAGAAGAGGTTTGCCAGCAAAACTGGGTTTACCTTTGGGAAGTAGAAGAGGTTTGCCAGCAAATCTTGGTTTACCTTTACACATATTTTCTGGAGAATGCTAATGGCCTTGCAAATTCTTGTTGAGTAAAAAAGATAATTCCCTTCTCCAATAGGCTATACAGCAAGTACTTTGTGCTAACCCACTTACAGCAATGAATTATAAGATATGAGCATATAATGAATATATTTCAAGCATGTGGGATTTGTAGGATTGAAGCATTTCATAATGTTTGACACCACATAGTGAAACTGCCAAGGGCCTGATGATGAATAATGTAGTGTAGAGCAAAGTGTGCCTCCCCGCCCTACTCTTCCAGTTTTCTTTGAATATGTGGCCTGAGCCCATTTCTCTTTCTTATAACTTCCTCAAAAATTCACTAACAGTAAGTAGGTTCCACAACGGTTTCACGCAGCTGGCGGAATTTCTCCTGAACGTTGGTCTAGCCGTCATTGGAATCACTCCGAGTTACTCCTCCAACATTCAAAGCTCATCAGATCACGTCCTTGTGATCTGTGCAGTGTCAGTTATGTGTGTGCTCTCATCAGATTATCAAGAGCGACTGAGTGTGCATAGAAATGTTTATCATTCTAAAAAAGTTGATCGTAAATGGTACCTGGCATGGTCAGCAATGCGCTCTGTCTCTGTGTTGGGGGGAAAGGCCAATGTTGCTGAAATTACCTTTCTTTCACGGACAGACTAAACAAATAGGTAAGTTACCTAATTATTTATAACTCATTGTACTTGTCTGACATGATAATGATATATTTCATCCACTCAGTAACACTTTGCTGGTAAGGACATCTAGAAACCAAAATAATATATTATAGGCCTATAGCTGCAGTAGTAAGATGGGTCAACCTCCCAAGAAGAACTACATGACGTCATTTTATAAATATGAAATTCATTTAATTGGTAGATAACTTATATATGTAAGTGTAAGTAATATGGATATAAGAATAAGATCTTATCTTATCTGTTACAGACGCTCCTTATATACAGAAGTGTATTGCGTCCTATGCTTATCCATGATTTGTGTTTAGTCGTGCATTTTTAAAAGTTAAAGAAAAAAGCCCAGGCCGCATTAACTACAAATTATCGTGACACGGGCCGCGAGTTCGAGACACTTGTTTTTGATCGTTGCAAACATGATAAATCTTGTCTGAGTATCTAGACAGCAGTTTATCCAGAGTTTTATAGGTAACCTGTTTTGGTGCTGGTATTTAGCGTTACCTAACTCCCAACGTCATGTGTATGGGAGTAAAGGCTTGATCACATGACTTACCTGGCTTCAAAATGGCGACTGAAAGGGAAGAGGTTATCATGGAAGGAGAATTTATTCTTTATCCAAAGAAAAAAGGATATAAGTTGACTTTAACACGACATTGTCTTTTCTTCAGCCCAATTTCAAACAACAGCACAACTTATGAAGAGCAAATTATTCAATTAAGTGACGTAGTCGGATGTCATTGTTTAGAAAAAGGAGGAAATGTCATACTTGCTGGCGCCGCTGTGGTAAATTCAAATTCAAGTTTACTAGAAACAGATAAATATGAACCTATAGAATTCCCAGGTCAACATTTTTTAAAGGTACCCGACCCCACAACATGTGGAATCGTTATTTACGCCTACCCTTTCAAAAGAAAACGTTTTAGCAGCAAAAAAAACAGATGTCGCCAAGTAATGGCATTTGAAGTTCCAACCACTAAATTTGAAGTGTTTGATGAAAGAAAAAAAGAAGCACTAAAGTGGATAACTGTTATTAACATACTAGCAAGAGATTTATCAAGTAAATCATTAGGTAAGATGACATAGAAAACGCGGTAAAAGTGGATTTTAGTTGTGTAAGTACTGTTGCTACTCTAGGCTAACTACTGATAAGACTCAGAGAATTGATCATGGGCCCTTGAACTTGAAGATAATATAGTGGTACAATATTAGTATTTTCATCAATGAATTTTAAAAAAATTTCTTTTATGTAGGCCTGAATTTTCAGGTATTCCTGATTTAGGCTAAATTAACTCATAGGGTAAAGAAAGGTAATAGCCCCAGGTTTTCATGTTTTCTTTTTTTTTGTTGAAATCAATAAATATTATTACATTCAAACAACTAAAGCTTTTAAATCATATGCAACCGATATTTCTATAAGGGAAAAATTTTATTCAACATAATTATGAAGCAATATAGCAAAAATATACTAAAAATTGAGACATATCCATCAATGAAACTTAACTGAAATGGTGGCAATAAGCCCCATTTTGTCAAAGGCAAAGGTATATATTTTCACAGTGGCTGTAGACAACTTTCATTGGTCCACTCCATGTCTTAAATATAAGCCTCTTTTTGGATTTATATGCATTTAACATGGTACCAAATGCTTAGGTTCACCCTTTGTCTTGTCAGTGACGAAGTCAGTTTCATCACAGATACATTTTTGACTGGGGTGACCGCATAATTTCAGCATCCTGTTAAGTATTCTTGTGTAATTCAACCATTTCTTTAGCCCTTGCATAGTGCTCTGTGGGAGCACTGTTGGATGGTGCCTCTGAAAGCCTCAAAACCAGTGAAGACTAGGTCGACGATCCACGAATTGTGACTAATGGATCTATTATAAAAAATGCAAAAAATAGTTTTTAAAATTATTTCCACACAGTAAATTTTGTTTTCATTATTTTTATTTTGCAAAAACAAATGGCTTCCTCACTAGCAGAACATGGCCTACAAATATCAGTTTTTAACTCAAAAATGACATACTCAGGTTGTTAAAACTGAAAAAAAGGTACAGTGGGGCTCACTTAACTCGAGCCCGGTTAACTCGCCAGCTCTATTAAGTCGACGTTTTTTTTTGGAACCGCCAAATTCTCTCTTTGTCTTTGCATTTTTGCAGCGGTTAATTCGATTTTTTTAAAGTTGTCGAGCCCTAATATTTTGAGCACAAAAGAGTGCCAAATTTGCCACTTAGTGTTGGTTATCTCAATCCCCATGACCAATCGTCAGCTTTTGAAAATGTTAGATGTGATTTTTTATAACCAAGTGAAGGCATAAAATTTCTGCCTCGCTGGTGACGTCACAGCCCGCTTGCTCACAGCGCTGTGTTACTAACTTAAATCGCCAGCTTTTGAAAATGGATAGGGCTGAACCGATCGGTTCGGCTACTCTGCATCTGCCGATTTTCCCGTATGCTCGGAGATACTCAGCAATCGGCCGCGTAAGTGATGTATTACGTAATTGCTCCAATAGCTAAGATGCACGCAGAATCGCATGTCTAAAACATTTAGTTTCGTATGGAATAACAAAATATACCGTGTGCAGACTTGTTGTCATTTGCAACCATTCATCCTTCAAACTCATTTTTACTCTATTACTACTGCTTTGTTCTCATTGTTTCATTCATAAGAAGTGGCCGTGTGCTAAAGCCGTTTAACTATTGGTTAGAATTAATTAAAATGTATCAAAGTTGAAGGTTCAAAAAGAGTTCCTAATTTATTTTTGTACACTTTTATAGAGAAGAGTTCGCTTTGTTATGAGTCATATATAGGTCATGATAAACAAATAACGGCAACGCCTTTGTGTAAAAAAAACCTCCAAAATCATGTGCATGTACATTCTCATTTATTAACGCTAGTGATGGGACGAAAAATCATAGGGTGCTTACTGTAAACAAGGCTCCCCAGATTTTAAAATATATAATATAACAGACTACAGACAGTTTACCCACCCCCACTCTCAATCTCCCACACCATTGTTGTTGGTTAGTCCGATTAGCACTCAAGTTACCAAAGTAATTCTGAGTCCATTTTAAGCTGAGGGGACTGGGTGGGTTATGTATTTGTGTAGCTTGTAAGGAAAGTCACCAGTCACCAGCGGACCCTGCGCGCGCACGCGGGTGCCCACGAGGTGTGTCGGGCAGGACTAGATGAATTCCTTATACATGTAGTTATGTACTAGGGAAAAAAAACTGCGCTAACGCAATAAAGGGTTATATTTAAACTTAAACGGTCCTTTAAAACGAACGGTCTTAACAACCTTAGGAAAGAGTGAAGAAATAGGGTCCCGATATTCCTATACGATTCCGATTAATGGTCCTATCACTAATTAACGCACATCATATATATAATTATAAAGAAATTTCAAGCGCATGTTAATATTTTGCCGCCATATTGGTTTTCGTTTAACTCGGTGATCGGTTATCTTGGCGCCATTTTTCATACCCCGAGGCCGTCGACTTAAACGGGCCCCACTGTACTTACTTAGTATAGATGTACTTGTAACCAGAGGGAAATTTGAAAATCTCAGCTTACAAATATGCTTTCATAATCGACACAAAGATGAACTAACTGAGCAATAGTTTTAAGATATGTTTTAATGAAACAGGAAACTGCAGTAAAAAATCACTCATACAAAGATGAAAAGTTATAATAAATGCTGTAGGTTAGAAACCCAAGCATTGTTGTAAATTATTCCCTAATTATATAGTTTCTATCCACCATGTATATCTTAATGCCTCTCTTTCTTTTAAAAAATGGCATCAAGCATTTTTTTTAGTCAATGACCCCAGTAAGTGGGGACTACAGTCGAAACCGGTTGTCGACGGCGTTGGGGTATGAAAAATGGCATCGAGATAACCGATGATCGAGTTAAAACGAAAAACAATATGGCGGCAAAATATTAACATGCGCTTGAAATTTCTTTATATACGTGTTGTGCGTTAATTAGTGATGGGACGATTAATCAGAATTGTATCGGAATATAAGAAATATCAATATAATTATAATGTTAAATTATGCGAAATGGAACGTCCTTGCGAGTATGATTTATGTAAATGAATTAGTGATTCGGCTCTGACTGAGACTGAGGCTCTAGTTTTAGTCATTTGCTCGTTCGTCCTTGAACTTTATTATTTCATTCTATTTACTACTAATACTAATGATGTAATTATAATTAAAGTCATAATCTTAGTGTAAGTTTATTACTAATAAATACCAAGACATTTATTTGTATAAGGACCAAGGAAAACAATCAATATTCAAATAAATATATTTTAAATATATTTGTAGGTACTTTACTTCATAGTCGTTCGCGCATCGTTCTGCGCACGTGGAAAAAAGTCGCAAATATTGTTTCAATTGGTTAATAATTGACTACCATTACGCTAGGACTAGTGTTTACCGTAGTTACAACTATCGAACGACCGCTTACACTCATCTTTAAAAATGTTTAGGCTTATTTATTTAAGTTTTAAGTCTTCGGAATTTAAATAATTTATTCAGCTGCAACTTCAATAAGCCCGTAATAGCTTTTTACCCCGGAGTTCGTTTTTGTTGTGTTAGCGACGGTGACTTCAAATCGCTTTCTCCCTATTCAGGTATCTAAATAATATACACGTCATCACTTTTAGTCTACTTCGTCTACGGCTAATGAATGCTTTTTAAAAATTTTTTTTAATTTGCTTAGTTGTCGAGGCACTGTACGGTCAAAGGTCACGGCTATTACTACAGCGCTCTAAGTGAATTCAAAGGGACAGGGGGGGGGGACAAGTTACGGAGTTTTCTAGTTAGGGATAATGAGGGTGGGGGGGGGGAAGGCTAGAAGGCTAGACAGGTCTTTGATGTTTATATAAAAGGAAGCCTCTTGCTTTGACATACCAATACAAGACCGCGAGAATAGACACCTTCCCTCCCCTCCCTCACTGTTATACATCTACAGTGGGTTGGGGGGAAGGAACATTTTTCTTTTTAAATTGAGTCAGAGCGTGCCTTGGTAAATGGCCAGTGTAGCTCAACCCCACCTAAACCCCACCCTATTGGGGGGGGGGAGGGTATTGTCGTGTGCGCGGCGAATTCAATAATTCTGGCAAGTTGACGAGTGAAACATAATATGGTATTTAAATAAATTCCATCTTATTATGACTGTTTACTCCATTTTATCAGGACTTAGTCGGTATATTAGCTTATTACCAGGAGTTAATTTTATGTTGTGTTACGGCAGAATACCAGAGCCAACACGCGAGCGAACTTGACATCAAAATCAAAGCATTTTCTTAATAATAATAATATTCTGGTCTATAAATATAGACTGTGGAGTTCGCTAGTGACTGATTTTTAAAAAAAAATGTATTCGCTTAGTTACCGAAGCATAGTATCAGCGCTGAGCAAGCGGGCTGTGACATCACTAGCAGACCCTGGTGAGGCAGAAAATTGGTCCCTTCCCTTGGTTATAAAAAAATCATAGCTAACATTTTCAAAAGCTGGCGATTGGTCATGGGGATCGAGCTAACCAAGTTAAGTTGCAAATTTGGCCCTCTTTTGTGCTCGAGGTACTAGGTTTCGGCGACTTACAAAAATCGAATTAGCAGATGAAAAAATGCTAAGACAAAGAGAGAATTTGGCGGTTCCAATAAAAAATGTAGAGTTAGTGGGGTGGTCGAGCTAACCGAGCTCGAGGTAAGTGGGTTCGACTGTATTACCCCATGAGGCCTATTATCCCTCTTTACCCCATATATTTTTAGCTAAGCTTTCACAGAATCACAGCTCAAAATTTTGTATTATTTTTCATTAATGGGGCTATGTAAACTGGATATATTTATTTTTGTTAAAAATTTATAGTTGAAACAAAAATCTGAAAACATCATCCTGCTCTCACTCTCTTTTCAAAAAAAATTATTTAAATGTACACAAGGTTTAGATGAGTTTTTGTAAACATGACTTAAGGGTCACTGCAAAGAGAGTGTTTAGGTCTGTATAGGCCAGGGCTGATAGTTTTTGTAAACATGACTTAAGGGTAACTGCAAAGAGAGTGTTTAGGTCTGTATAGGCCAGGGGTGATAGTTTAGGTCTGTATAGGCCAGGGGTGATAGTTTTTGTAAACATGACTTAAGGGTCACTGCAAAGAGAGTGTTTAGGTCTGTATAGGCCAGGGGTGATAGTTTTTGTAAACATGACTTAAGGGTCACTGCAAAGAGAGTGTTTAGGTCTGTATAGGCCAGGGGTGATAGTTTTTGTAAACATGACTTAAGGGTCACTGCAAAGAGAGTGTTTAGGTCTGTATAGGCCAGGGGTGATAGTTTTTGTAAACATGACTTAAGGGTAACTGCAAAGAGAGTGTTTAGGTCTGTATAGGCCAGGGCTGATAGTTTTTGTAAAGATGACTTAAGGGTAACTGCAAAGAGAGTGTTTCGGTCTGTATAGGCCAGGGGTGATAGAAGAAATACTCTAGGTATTTCAAAAACAATTTATTATACATATATATTGTTGTTTTGGAAGTGTTGTACTGTGATTATAAGCCACAACTAGCATATCTTGCTTTTCCCTAGATATTTATATATAGCAATAGCATCATGATTGAAAATTTTGTGGGGATCAAAAAAAAATTCAACACAAAAGAAAAGAAAAAAAAGTTTGTATAAAGTCAAGGAATGTAGATTATTAAGGTAATATAGTTCGGCATAGAATGTAAAAAAATGCGGGGTTGAAAATAGGACTTAAAGTTAAGGGGTTGTAAGCAGGGTTGCCTTAAAAGTAGCAGCTGACCCTGGACAGGACCATGGTTAAATGTTAAATGCTATGCGCAAGGCATAATTTATCATTTTTTAAAAAATAAATGGGTTCAAGGGCAGTGACATTTATTTATTTACTAGTGGAGATGTAGCTTCTGTTGTCCTAGATAAGGTTACGGGGATATTTATGATATAATTATTATCGACAAAAATTGTAACACAATTGAGCCGTATACTCCGGAGTCCATTTTTTGGTGTGTCAAATCTTTAAACAACCATTAAATTTCAATTAAAATATAATTCTGTCTAATTGACGAGTGAAAAATATCATACAAAATTCCATTATCATTACTGTTTACTCTTTAGTTTGGCTCACAATTTAAATATTTTTTTTAAAATGTGTATATATACATTTTAAATTCAGGAAGTTGACGGGGATCATGCAACCAACAGATGATACATGTGGCTTGCATGTCACCTTCGCTTGCTCGCAATAGCTTTCTTGTGTTGTGCTGGACTTAGCAAGATATCAACATTAAGTGGCGAATTTGGTCCTCTTTTATTCACTAAATATTAAATTTCAGTGACATAACCTATGAGAAATGCTAAGACAAAAGGAGAATTAGCTTGTTCCACTTAATTTAATAGGGTTTGCGAGTTAACTAAGGTCGAGATAACTCGGTACCACTGTATTTAAAGTATGTTTACTTGGTTGAAATTTTTATTAAAAAATATGATTTTAAAAAGTTAACAAAAAAGTAAATAAACCCTCTTATCCTGATGATGTCATAAAAAAAGAACCAATCAAATATTTCCTCAACTTGTTAGCTTCAGCCCCAATAGTGTGAAGGGCATCTAATCAAACTGATAATAGATGTTTTATTGGATTCTTTCCCGAGGTAAGAAATCATACTTTTAGAGGATGAAATTAATTTTTAGCAACAGAGACCTGGATTCCCCAGTGTTTGCTTAAGGTTTCATTTAAAAGATAACATAAAAATGATAATATTTTTTGTCCTCTTCTTTTAAATCCCACCTTCAAGACATTTCTAATTTGGTGCCACAGCCTAGAGGAAAGTTTCTTATTCTCATCAATCCTCACAGTGGCCCTGGAAAAGCTTATACCATATTCAAGAATGAAATTGCACCAATGTTATTTGAAGCTGACATTCCGTATAAGGCCATCATAACAGGTAAATCAAATTTTCTAAGTAATTGCGATTATATTTGAAATTGAAAAAAACAACTGAAGCTTTTATAAGATGGGTGACAACAACCAAAAACATTGACGGGACGTGCCAATGTTTTTGGAGATGGTGAAGTATTAACTTGACTGCATGAAGCATAAGGTCATTAATTTTCTTTACTGATATCTTTTCACACTCATGGGAAGCCATGGCAGTGCCAAAAGAAGGGATTTGGATAGCGTTTTCTTGGGCCAGAATTACCTAAGCATCAAATAGAAAAGGTGATTGGTTGTTGTCTGTAGTAATGCCTCACCAACAGCACAATTGAAGCATCCATTTTATCTGGTCTGATTTTTTTTTAAAAAGGCCCTGCTTCAGTTCTGTTCTAAAACTCTGGCCACAGTGTCAGTGGTCTGGGGAAAGAGTCTCAATCTCTTAGGTATGACAAAATAAAAGAGTTAAATAGAAGAATTAAACAAATTTCAATGCGTAAACAACTTGGTCAAAGATATCCAGACACACCCACACAAGAATCTAATTGTAACATTTTTCTTTATAGTTTGACATTTAGTTAGACCTATGCCGTTCAGAATGTATTGGAAACATCCATTCTTATTGGATTTAGTTTGTTAAAGATATTTTTGTTAAGTGAATAAAGTGCATACCATTGGGGATGACACCATCAATGTTCCCTTTAAGGTAATCGGCTGCGCAGATGTCTAGCCAACGCCGCGCAGCTGTTTAGATTTACATCACAGCAAATTTTGTAAATTTTTGCACACAAAATGGATGCTGTGCCACTTTTGCACACAAGTTTTTTAACTTTGCTCACGGACCAGCGAACCTTAGCGGGAACATTGGACACCATTGTAGATGTTTTTTTAGTTAGCTCATTTTCTTTTATTTCCCAATGCACAGATATATCAAAGTAATTCTATTTATACATGTTCATATAAGACACAATATTTTGACTAAAGTTATACAAACTATACAATGATGATGAAAGAAGCTCAAGTTATACAAACTATACAATGATGATGAAAGAAGCTCAAGTTATAATATCATTTTTTTCTTATTGAACCAAACAGATCATGCAGGTCATGCTAGCGAGTTGTTAAAGGAAATGAGTTTGTCAGATTGGTATGGAGTGGTCATAGTGTCAGGAGATGGTCTTATCTTTGAGGTTTGAATAAGCTTCTCTCTGCCATTATCTAATCAGACATGTATTAGATTAGTAGCACTGGTACCAATCAGCTAATTCTCTAGGTAATACTTCTTTTAAAGTAACACAACTATAAATAGGCATTACACAATTCCTAAAATCTGCGCTCAATAAGTTTTAAAAAACCAAAAAAAAACCTAGAACAATTTTAAAGGTATTTCCCTTTGTTTTTTTAAAATGTAAATATTGTAATAAATGTAGATTGTAAAAGAAGGTGGGGCATTATAAATTAAGTTCATGTTAAGCTTTAGTAGATGAGAACTATGTGTCATCCAGTGTTAGATGGATTATAGCTATTGAAATATAAAGAAACGTTTAAAGATATCTGCAGCCAGCCTTGGTGAATATAAATATAACCCATTTTAAATTCAGGCACTAGAACCATCTGTCATTCAAAAGTATTTTTATAGTACAGCTATTTAAGACATTACATTTAAATGCAGCTTACCATTGTATATGAATATTGTATCTATATGATTATATGTTGTGTACCGTTATACTCATACAATCAGGCTCGAATTATTCTGAAAATAATTTTTTCTACTAATTTTAACCAACTTATACATTAGTAACAAAACTTTGTGAAGTGTAAGTTTATCCTTCTATATACCTTATCTTTATTTAACAGACAATAAATGGCATCATGCAGAGAGATGACTGGGCATCATCTATAAATATGCCCATTGGTTGTTTACCTGGTGGATCTGGAAATGCTTTGTGTTGTGCTATTAACTACGCTGCAGGGCAAGTAGAATTTTTTCTCTGAGAAGATCCAAATTAGAATATCTATGCAAAAAAAGTTCACAACCTGTTGCCATTTAATTGAGACAAACAAACTAATTGATACATACCTAAATGTTACTGAATTACCGGTAGGCTGTGTAGAGAGTTGACAAAACAAAAAGTAGTGTAATAATTAAACAACCTTGTAAAAACAAAGTTTTTGACTATAAATCCCTTATATATGAGACATAACTAAAACTAAAAGTATTATGTTCAAACGTGACAAACATTTACAGACTGAAACCGAATGATCTCCCCTGGCTTTAAAACCTGGGGGAGGGGGTGTGGACATCGATGGGTGGCGTGAATGCGTACTCAACTGGCACGTGGAAGACACAATAACAAACTGTGAAATTGAATTACATATGTTATATAAAGATAAACTAAAAATGCATTAATTTAATTACGGTACATTCGATCGATCTGAAATAAATTTTGATACGATGCATTGTTAGGTGACACGAGTGTATGTGCAAAATTTCAGCTCGATAGCATCATGGGAAGTGTGTCATTTTTTACTTTTGTTTTTCCGCCAGCCTGCCTGCCCGACGACGAACGACAGAGAGACAAGATTTTGAAGTTAATATACGGGATTAAAAAATGCTATGTTTGATAGAGTCATTAGTAATCATGGATGCCTCTGTTGAGGGCTGCCTTGAGAAATATATCTTATAATAAACTTTTTAATTATAAACTTTGGTATACTGTGGCAAAAAGTGTTGTTAAATGCACATATTTAATTTATATAAGGATTTGTTATATTTATATATAGAAGTAGAAGGCCAGTGCACACTATTAATCTTAATTTTTTTTTCTAATTACTCATTACTGTCCATTAATAATACTGGCACTAATAATGAAACTAATTGACATGCTTTTTTGTAAAACTTTTCAACAGAGAGCCTCTTGATTCGTCCATGGTACTGCATTCCACTTTTATCTTGGTCAAACATAAAGTCATTCCTATGGACCTTGTCATTGTTCAAATTCCAAACAAAAATATTTTCTCCTTCCTGTCAGTCACATGGGGGATTATGGCAGATATTGACTACGAGAGTGAAAAATATCGAAATCTTGGAGAGGCACGTTTCACAATTGGAGCCATTAAACGAATACTGAGTAAGTGACTTAATGCGCAATGAGAGCTGTCATCACTTTACTTCCAGTGTATTAAGAAATTAATGTGAAAATTATTTTAAATGAAGGTTTTTAGTGCCCTTTTCTTTGGTGCACACATAGTTATTATTGCTTTATCAACATTAAGTACATTTACTGTCAGTTTATAAGTAAATAAAAAAAAACATAAACCAATTTTTTAATTGTAAATCCGAAATCCTTTATATAAGAGACATAACTAAAAGTATGTTCAATATAATACGCACCGCGCGACAGACTAGCATAAATATTTATATGCTACATAGAGATAATCTAAAAATTCATTAATTTAATTACAAAACATTCGATCTATCTGAAAGTTTTATAGATCATTTTTATCATTGCCATGAGTCTGCATGCAAAATTTCAGCTCAATAGGATACCGGGAAGTGGGTTAAAAATCGATCCAAAGTTTCTGGGACAAGCAAGCAGACGCTACGAGTTAATATAAAGGATTTAAAAAAGAAAATGATAAACTTAGATGAAGAAAAAAAAAGTATTTTAAGCGACTGATGATAATGTAAAATTTATTATTAATATCCACTAGGTCTGCGCACGTACAGAGGCCGTATTTCTTTCCTACCTGTGGCAGAGTACAACCCTCAAGATCTCTACAATTCTAAAAAGGTCCTTTCAAAAATTCGTAGATTTTCTCTGAGAAGTAGAAGCAGCAGTAAAAGTACAAATGATTCGGCTAGCAGGACAAGTAACTCCCCACGTCTGCTCACCAAGCGCAGCTACAGCATGGACACCAGTGGTTACAGTGAACACCAACTGCGAATGGCAGAGGGTGACCAAGGTCAGACTGGTGATGTTTTGAACATAGTTAATGGGAAGATTGAAATTGGCCAGGGAGAAGATCAGGAATCAACGCAAAGTTCTTGTAACAATACAGTTACTGAAACAAACATTCCAATACTCACAGCATGTGCAGAGGCAAATGTGGAACCAAATACAACAGTCCTTAATGGATTACAGAAATCTATGGACTCTCCCAAAAGCAAATATAACAGTGATGAGAAAAATGAAGAACAGTGTAAAATGACCATCTTATCTGAAACTAAGGAGGTTAATGTTGAAGAAGAGACATATCATGGAAAGAAATCTGACTTTGGACCAGTGCCGACACCTCTCTTGAATCCACTAGACAAGGAAGTCCCAGATAACTGGGTCAAAGTGGAAGGGGAGTTCATTCTAGCAGCTGCAGTCTATCAGACCCATTTGGGCAGTGACATGTTTGCTGCTCCTGATGCTCATCTAAATGATGGCCACATTCACCTCATGATGGTCAGGGAAGGAATTTCTAGAAATGCTCTTCTCAACCTGTTTTTATCTTTTGGTCAGGGCACCCATGTCCACTCCCCATATGTGGAAAGTGTCAAGGTTTTAGCGTTTCGACTAGAACCAGAAACATCCAATGGTAATATCATGATCGATGGTGAGAGATTTGAACCCAGCCCTATACAAGCACAAATACTTCCTGGTCTGGCTCGAGTAATGGCAATAAAATAACACTATCCTTATTCAAGTTTTAAAATAAAAGTGCCTTTTAGACTTTTAGTTAAATTTGCAGTTTATTTTTTTCTGATGTACAATTTAATGTGCAGATATTTTTAATGTATGTTGTAGTAGCAGCAATAAATAAAACCAATAGCCACTTATTTTTTTATTATTAAATAAATAAATTTATGCCTTATAATTTTATCTTTTGTTTCAACTGTTTAAAAAGATTTTATGGTACACAGTGCATTAAGCTGCTGACGAGCAACTGACACAGTAATATGTGGTTTTAAATACATGTACAGTGGAACCTCTCATAACCAGTTTAATTCCTTCTAGAGTCTTACTTGTTATAGGAAACAATTTTTCCCATACAAATCAATGTAAAATACAATAATCCGTTCCAAGCTGAAAAAAACACACTTACTTTTCAAACAATTTTAGTAACATTTATTCAAATAAAATTACTTATGAATTGTTCAAGAGTGAAATAACTTGGAATACAATTTAAATTTGAAACAAAAAAAAAGAATATATGACGAATAATTATTGCTTTTTAACTAGAAAACTGTCCAAAGACATTTGTTTTTACAGACGCTTCAAAATGTGACGAAAATGTGACGTAACCGTTTTGTAGACATTCTTGACACTCCCTTTGAAGCATCCATCTCCTTAATTGTTCTTGAGAATAGTGCAGATCGTTGATGTTGGCCGATTGTAAGTGGGCTCTACCTTGTTTTCGCTTTTAAATGGTTTTACGTTTCATTTCAACAGTTATAATTTTCTCTCTTATGGTTGTGTTCTTTTCCTAAGACATTTTAGCACAGGTTATTACACTTTGCTCACAAAAAAATTACGAATGCTGTCTAAATACAAAATTTGTAAAAAACGGTAGATCACACACAAAAACAATACGCCTATAACTGTTCACAATTTGAGACAATATTCTTGAACTGTGGAACCAGTTCACTAGTTGTGATTCGCATGACTGCATTCAAATTGCAGTCAGTCAACATCAATCTGTTCTTAGACTTGTTTATTTTCAAGCAAGAATTTAAAAAACCCGTAAAAACATTGTTTCTGACTATAAATCCATTATATATATGAGACAGAACTAAAAGTATTGATTAAGTTCCAACGCGACAGACATTTACAGCCTGAAACTGAGTGAATTCCCACTGGTTAAAACACGAGATTTGGTCGATGGCTGTCGTGAAGTCAAGTGACCCGTAAAATGTAAACAATAGCGACTGCTACATATAGCTTTATATAAATAAACTAAAAATGCTTTAATTTAATTACAGTACGTTCGATCTATCTGAATTTTGATACAATGCATTGTTAGGTGAGTCGAGTCTATGTGCCAAATTTCAGCTTGATGGCATCACGGGAAGTGGGTCATTTTTTTACTTTTGTTTTTCCGCCCGCCCGGCATACGAAGAAATGACGACAAGATTTTGAAGTTAATATTGAAGGGATTTAAAAAGCTTGGTCACAGGTGTATGTGGACCCAAATATTGACTAAAGTTTGGCAGTAAAGTTTTTTAAGTGTGTAAATGCGGCTGCTGGCAAACATCCATAAAACTCCAGCAGAAAAACTGGCATCAACTTCTTACTTAATGTCTTAATCTGCTTGTAGGACAAGAAGCTGTAACTGTATATCCTCTGGGGCTGAATCACCTTCTGCACTAAATGGCGAACTGATGATATTGAAGAGTGGTTCCGGACTCTTGAATTCTTGGATCCTCCTTTCAAATTCCATACCAAAGGCATCCAGCCTTGTACCTGTTTCACCAGAAATGGTTTTTTGTTTCAGCAAAGGGAAATGACAAAACCTGTTTTCACCTGCTTGTCTGGAGAACAGGGAGAGTTTTGCCTGAAAAGATTTAACATAAACATACATTTCATGTGAAAACAAGCTGTTGCCCTGAAGTTTGACATTCAGTTCATTGAACTTTTCCATAATGTCAATAGCAAACATGAAGTCTGACTTCCACTCTTCCTTAACAATGTTAGCAAAACCTTTCATCTCCAGGAACATAACTACTTCTTCCTTGAGATCCCACACTCGCCTTAATATCTTGCCCAGGCTCAGCCAGCGGACACTGCTGTGGTAGATATCATAATATTCAGTTTCCAAATCTTCAAGCAGTGCCTTTTAACTGTCTGTGGTTAAATACCTTGGCTCAGGTGAGGTTTATCACACTTACAACTGGGTCAATAACATGCTTGATATTCAACGCAGCTTTACACAGACTTTCCTGATGGGTGACATAGTAGACAATCAACTTCACAATACCGACATTTTTTTCAATCAAAGAATGCGCTCTATTGTTTATTAAACTTGCTATCTGGTTCACACAAACACAGTTCTCAACAACAATGAATAAATCCTGGCCTATAGTTGTGTCTTTGAGTTGCTCAACACCAAGTAATTCTTCGGTAAGCTCAAAACGAGTGTTTATTCCCCATAAAGGTAATAACAATTTTGCTGTGTCCTGTACATCGGTACTTTCGTCCAACGCAAGAGAGTACCACAAAAAGTCTTTTCTTGCATATCGAAGTTGGTGCATCAAATTGTCGCTAATTTTTTCAACACGCAGACTACAGTTCTACTGGATTTAAAAAAATTGCTATCACATTTTTTAAAATGTTCTGTACAAATAATGCTTGCTTCATCTGACCAGCATTCCTTGATGAACTCTGTCAGAAAAAGACTTTTTCCGTTATACAATCTAAAGGGACAGCACCAAACTGGCTTCGTTTGCAGCATCTTGTATTTAAGACTGATAAAAACAGTTTGATGTTAAATGTTAACCAACCCCTGGTAATTCCTTTTTCTCTCTTCGTTCGTTAAATTTTGCCCAAAATCCAAATGTTTTGTTAGGTGGTGTCTTATTAAGTCGTACCTCTTAAAGAGGCTCACGGCACAACATTCGTCCTCAATTTTTCTTTTTTAGCAGCACTTATTGTTAAATACGTCTATTTGCTTTTAAATTACAATTTTTACAAAACCGCCCATATGTAAACCGTAAACAAAATCCACTACCAGTTGAGCTGAAATGCAGTTTTGAATAAATATGTTAACAATCAATGACTAATAATCACTATGCAATTCTGGAGCCATAAAACCGATTAAATATCCCTAGATTCGAATCAAATACTCGGAATAAAATTTAAAAAATATATCGAAAATTCTAAACAAAGAAAATTAATATCAACATAAGATCGCAACATGTATATGGCTACAGGCCGCATAATATACTCTGGCGGGCTGTAGTTAGCCCACCCTTGTGCTAATCCATCAGGGCGGAAGTGCTGGCTTACCAATGAATTTCCTGGAAAAGGGGCTTATCTTTCTGCGTCACTCGTTTTGCGGAATGTCGTTTTTTAAGGGAGCAACTTTAATTTAAAAAAAAATTTGCTCGTTATTAGAGGTTTGACTGTATAAGTATTTCCCGTGTTAAAAGTGTATAACCAGCCCGCAAGCTGACGCCCTAAAATAATAGGACTGTTAGACTGCTTAAACAAAAAGGTACACATCTTTTTTTAAAACTACAAGCTAATTCGGTTATTAAGTTATTTACTTTGTACTGCCTATCCTTGTCTTTGTTAGGCAAGAGTTACCGGTATTTTAAAAAAAATCTTTGGTAAACATTGACGAAAGCGTGTACACAAAAATTCGTTGTTGAAAACAAAATTTGTAAAACATTAAAAATTTCACAAAAATAAATAAAATGATTAAATAAGGTAAGTGCAGATTTTTAATAATATATTATAGCTTCTGATAGAGCAGTCGAATCTTGTAAAATAAGACCTTGATGATCTACTACTACTATAACAACACAGATATTCAATATCCATGCAGAAATACGTTAATGACCCGCTCGTAAGCCGACCACTCAACCTTTTCCCCAAAAAAGGTGGGCTTGCGAAGGAGTATATATGATATTTCTTTTGAAGTTTATTCTGCAATTTAAATCCATGTTCAAGTTCATGTATACTTTGATATTTTCTGAACGGAGCCTTCAAACTTGGTATTGGAATATCCTTACAACTCAGAATTCCATCACATTTTACAAGGAATGTGTTGGCAGATGCATCCTTACTTACTATTTCTGTCATCAGTTGCCTTGCAATTAAGATATAATACTAAAATGTAGGCCACATCACATAAGTACTGTACTATAAGTAGACTCCATTTCATATATATGCCTTATTAAACTACATGTAATAGAAAAGGACTGGATAATGCTTTAAATGAAATACAAGATGCACAAAACAAATTGCTAATAAAAAAATAGGTCAGACACCCAAAGCCTTATAATAAAAATCAGGCCTCTCATTCTGCCATATGCACAAGTGCCATTTCAAAATCTAAGTTTAAGGGTGGTGCTTATACTTATAGTGGAGCAGTGGAAATTATTTTGCCGTAACTTTAATAAAGTTTGACCGGTGACATCCTGTCCCACTGTACAGTGAAGTTTACTTTACACATAATAAATGAAAGATTAAAAAATATTTCCATAGTTTCTTAACTGTTAATTAGAACATTGTGAACATAAAATTGCCCTTGCAGACTAAGTTTTAAAAAAAGCCCTTGTTATGTGTCTTGTCACAAACCTCAAACATGGGCGGTGGAATAGGGACAACACTACCACTACTAAATTTCTTGATTTGCAACACTTATTATTTATTCATTCTTACAAATAATAAATTAATACACAAAGAACTTATTCCATTAACTTTATTCATTAAACAGCTTGAAAAACCACAATGGTAGTTGTGTCTAATTTTATGCCTTGTAACCTCTGCTCTTTCTGCGACCACGAGCACGTTCAAACTTGCGACCTTTAGAGCGGACAATGGGCCTGTAAAAAAATTGGAACAAATTAAAGGCAAACATCAATAATCTTGCATATAAACCCTTAGGCATGAGTAGATAAAACAGAACAATTGTAGCAAAGTAAGACATAATGGAATGACTTGGGGCATTTAGCAATTTTATAAACACTTCTCATTTAATGAAACAACGCATTCAAATAAATCTGATGAAGGGCAAGGTGTTTTACCAGAGACAATAAAGATCCTTACTGATGCAAAACCACCAATATATGCCATTTATGCTTTCTTTATTGTTTAAAAACTTTCATTCTATTCAAAGGGGATTTTTTATTTAACCCTAGAACTGTCGGCCGGCCGTTATCCCCTGTTCTGTGGTGTCCCGGCCGATATAAACGGCCGTTAGTAAAATCGTCATTAAAAATGCGAATGACTTTATTTACGTTTAGTAAGGGGAGATCACTGTTAATAAATGAATTTCCTTCCTCTTTCCTTATGTTGTTTTTTTTACAACGTGTGCTTATCGAGTGTTATTTTGTGAGTAAAGCAGAGTGAAAATTTTCTGAATTTTTTCTGGACTGCCAAAATGTCTGGCTCTGGAGAGGGTCCATCTGGATCGGGAAATTAACATTGAATATCTTTATTTATTTTAATTGGAGACCATTTAAAATAATAACTTCATGGACTTTCCACAACTAAGTGATGATAGTTAGTGCTAGACTAGTAGCAGTGAGGACGACATAAAGTCAAACATTAGTGAAATTAGCACTGCACCTCCCTGTCATAGTGATGTGATTTTACTGACAAATTTGTTTGGGAGTGCATTGATATAGAGCAGAACAGACTCAGAATAGATCCTAATTTTACTGTCAGAATATAAATTTTGAAATGTGTTCAGAGTAATCAGAATCAGAGCCTATTAATTTTTAAAATTTAATTTCTGATGATGAACTATTAACTGTCTCAAAGTTGAATGTCGGTGAAAGAGCAAATTCTGACATAAAGGTTCAACAACCTGGGATTCAATGTGTCTTGCTATACACAGATACCTACTGTGCATCAGCTGTTATTATTGAAAGCAAGAAGGACTGCTTTGTTTGTAGTGACAGAAGAAAAGACAAAAAAACTTGATAGGGCAGAGGACAGAAATGACACTTGTGTCCTGGTTGCAAAGTTGGGTGCCACGAGCTTTGCGAGCCTCACTTCATTCATCAGACCGACCAGGGTCTTAGTCGGAAAAGAAAAATAATCAAAGACATTCATGTTTGTGGTCTCTGTTTTCACAAATATTGTAATAAAACATTGTTTGAATTAATAGAAAAGGAATTTGTTAAGTCAGTTAAATGATCAAAGTGATATAATGTCCCTTTTCTTCTTTTTTTTTGGAGTGACCGAAATTTGAAGGTTATGAAAGAAAAAAATTCACCAAAATTACATTTGTCAAACAAATGACATATACCTATACATTTTCTGAAAGAGTATTGCTTCTAGTATCTGAAAATCTTGGTTTTATGACAGTTAGAACAAGTTATAGAGTGTGAGGGTGGTTTGAATGCAGAAGATGAGTAGTAAAATTTTACTCACTCTGTGAAGGTCAAGGTCAATGTCAACATACATAATATAAAAACAAATTATTTATATACCATAAGAAACCTCATCCAATGTACTTTCAGAAAATGTATACATGTTTAGGGTCTCAGAGTTCATTTAGTATGGGATTTTGTCATTTTTAATAAGCCTATGAAAAAAGCTAAAATGGCAGGACGCTACAGAAAAATTGACTGGACAGTTCTAGGATTAAAAAGAAAAATTGCTGAACTATACTAATGGTTCTGGAGAAACTAATGTAATTTAAGTCATTTTAATTTGAGTAATAAATGTCAGCTAATGCAATATACAAACACTTAAAATATCTCTGAAACAATTGATGCTGATAAATTCCTCTTCAATGTAACAACACTCAGTAATGTAAGCAATATGAAGGGGTAGTCTTTTTGGCATTTGACCAGACTGAAGTTGATAAAACTTTAATCAGCAGTGACACCACTGCAAGGGGTACAAGTTTATTGCTTGTCTCTTATTTTAAATTCAAGAAAATGTGTACTAAGAAATGAACTAATTTCACCAGTTACTAAGCTATATTGCCTTATAATATATGTATAAAATTAATGGACCATTAATTACATTAAGTCACTTTGGATAAGGTAAAAAGACCAAGCCAAGGGTGGAAACAGCACAAATGGTACTTACGCAGTGTGGCTATGTGGTACACCAGGAGCCAATCCAAAGTGCCTGTATGCCTTGCGAGATTTGCGAGGACCTAAAATCAAAAGAGGGAGGAAAATAAAAACATTAACAGCAAGAAAAAAATGTTTAGTGATAGATACAAAATAATTAACGCTTGAAGCCCTTAAACGTTTGTCAAATGTTTACCCCCCTTACCTTGAACAAGAACAGTATTTTGACCCTTTGGTGAACGAAGAGCCAGCTGATCAAATGTCAGGATCTCACCACCTGCTTTCAAGATGCGGCCTCTTGCACGCTCTGTGATACGAAGAGCACAAATCTGTTGATAAAATGAAATGATTTTAAAATTGGGGAATAAAAGTAATGCTTGCTGTTAATAAAATGTGAAAATTATACAGGGAAACAAAAAATAATTGAGAATTGTCAATACCTTAAGCTTAGGCAAGGTGTGAATACGAATATCATCAGTGATGGCACCTACAACCACAGCAATCTTGTCTTCACGGCCTTGCTTTTTCATCATACGAGCCTGGAAAAGAATGTGGAAGAGGAATGCAAAGAGGCCAGGAAAAATTAAAATGCATGACTAAACAAGTCTTTACTTTAAGGGAGTAACAAAATAGGTTACATAAAAATATAAAGAATCAACTTTAAGCTTTAATTTTTAAAAAAGAGTGAAATGGTGTTCGTCAATTACCTTTGCTATCTACTCCAGTGTATAAAATATACAAATTAACTTAGTCCTCCAATACATTAGATTAGAAATTAACCAAGAGAAAAGGCAATGGAAAAAATGCAAATGGAAAAAAATTAAGGCAGTTAATAGTTAACTGTTCCTAAGATCTTAACTCATTAGCTCCTGATGCGACTAAATGCGTCCTTATAGGGCTCCGTACGGATGCGCCCAAATGCGTCTGTTCGCCAAGCGACGCACTCTCGTACTTTTAGTTAAAAATAGCACGAAATCTCGCCTACCTCAAGACTTCCGGCTATTGTGTGATTCTACGAGATTTCAATAAAAATTACCTGATGTTTTTATCTTCTTTCGATCCTTGTGTGAATTAGTTTGACGCGTCTATATGGCGTATGTATTCACCCGAGGTGCCAAAAATGGCGTTATTGGACTTTAATCCTCATTATTTCTAAGTGCATGTTATATTATTATTAAACTTAATTCATTTCTTGATGCATTAAAAATTTTATTTCTTAAGATAAACGAATATCTTTAGAAAATAAAAGCATTTCTCTAATGGAATCAAAAGCTTAATGAAGTTGCTTCCCTTTTGTCCGGAATATGAAATAGATTAGGAAGTAGCCCTTCAGGAGCTATTGAGTTAAACTGCAATTCGTCTTGTAAGTGTATTACATAGAGCAGTGCTTCTCAAACGTTTTAGTACGTTAGACCGGCAGGAATTTTTCCTTTGCTCCAGGCTCTACTCTTTTTACCCGTACTGATGTGGTGACGAAATGTATTTTATTTTATTGCTTTCATTTTATGTGCTTACTAAAGAAAGATTGACATTCTATAGGGTTAGTATTAATGGTTGCAAATGGAGAATATAATCATATTTTCTGTCCTTTCTTGATATAGCTTCTGCAGATCGAGGGCGGATGGCCCGCGGCCCACCACTTTGAGAAGCACTGACATAGAGTACATTTATTGGCGTTTCAAATCATTAAAGACAACCATTCAATTTAAATATAATACCGACAAGTGAAGATGAAAAATGATTACTCTTTGTAGGCAATTTGGTAAAAAAATTAAATAACCAATGACAGTTAAATAGAGCTTATTTTAAATTACATTTTAACACCAAAATTATATTATTAGGATTTGTAGTTTTGAATTTTTAAAGTGCGGTTCAAATTGTCCCAATGCCTAATGCATTTTTTCTCCACATTTTGTGACCTCAATTTGGTTGTTCGCGTCACGCACTTTATCTCTCGTTTAAATAATGATTTTATAGGTACTTGGATAAATCATTTTTCACTTAGTGAAAAATCTTTGAGGAGTTATATGCCCCTTGTTCAACTTTTTGTCCACTTTAAAATGTAAACAATGCGTATGTGTGTCAGAATAATTGCATTTTTCTGTGTAATTTCTTGATTAAAATGGATGTGGGATATATCATTTTAAAGATAATTGGATGCTGATTATTACTAACTATGTTCTCCAATTTTTTTGCGCTGAATTTTGTTAGTAAAATGTAATTAGATGAGTTACAGTATAATAACTATATAAAATAATCTAAATATCTCTTTCGCTCGCCACCACTCGCGATTTTAATGATAACCACTGTAATCAGCATCCAAATATCTATATGAATTGACAAAGTCCCATCCCCCCCACACCACGCCCAATATGTTTTTTTTATTTTTCAAAAAATTCACCACATGGTTTTTTCCTATTTTTCAAGATGGCCGAAACTTCCTTCTATGTACCTCAGCCAATTATCTTCAAATTTGATCTAATCTAAGGGCTAAACAATATTAATAACACTATTTTAAGTTACTTAAGATATAAAAGACTAACTAACAAGCAATATAAATGGATATTTCATTTGCATTTGTAAATCTGACTTTGTTTTCTGAGATATAAAAAAAATGTAAGTTTTTGGGGATACTTGACTACATCAACTAGTTTTAAATAAGTATTATTGTCAATTATTGTTCTCCTTTTCAACACGAACAGTTTGATATGCTTGACTTAATAGTTTGGATAATTATTTTTAAGTTGCGCTAAATTTAAAATATGACATATGCAAATTTGACGGCCATTTTGAATATTAATGAGCCAATCTTGCGTACATCAGAATTAATTTTAGGACGCTTGTTTGGGAAATGATATGACGAATGCGGAAATATATGGTTTGTTATGGTTATCTTCAGTCATTTCTGAAATAACTTTAATTAACTGCCATTTTAAACAGCTGTCTCAGTCTCACTGCCCAATTTTCACTTTAGTCACTTTTATATTTTCTTATATGTTTCAATTAGCAGAGTTATCCCAAAATAATTCACTAAAAAATCATAACTTTCTTTAGAAATAACCTAAAACGATAAATTTGGTATCAATAAATTGCATTTTTCAAGCCCTTTCTAACCAACTAGATCTTAAAGCTATAGCTTCATTTTGAAAATTTTGTCCAAGTACCTAGATTTTATTTTCAGGATCAATGCTACAAATAAAATTATTATTTCCTTACTTGTTTTAAAAATAATCTTTATTAATAAATCATTTTACTTTGTATTAACAGTAAAATTTATATTTAAACGAAGTTTATGTTGCGTTTACAAGTTCCAGTTCCCTCAGCTATCATGACCTGCAGATGAGAAAGTGAACTGTTCTCTATAAAAAATGTACAACTAATATTAGGAACTCCTTTTGAACCTTCAACTTTGGCTCATGACTACCTAATTTAACAACACTGACTATTGGCTAAATAGTTTTTGCACACGGCTATAACTAATGAATGAAACTATTGAAGACATAGTAGTAATAGGATTCACAATGAGGTTTAATGAATAGTGATGGTTGCCAGGTATAACAAGTCTCCACACGGTACATTATGGTATTTTATAATATCAACTCTGCAGGGTTTAGCGTCTATATTAAGCATGTTATTGAATTAATTCCATATTAGATCATCTTTAAAGTTCAATTATCAAATAATTTTATGTTAATAGGCTAAATAATTGAATATTTTATAAGCATCGGGGACTTCCGCCTTTAAAAAAGGGGCGGTGTCACTTATGTTAAGAAGGGTCATGTCACTCAAAATGAAAAAAAATAATGGCCGACAAGCCCTAGGTCAATGAAGAGATATATCAATAGATGGTGCTGATGGCAATTTAATATGGTAGATGGTGAATTTAGATTTCAACAAAAAAAAATTGAGTCAAAGATGCTATATATTGACCTTTTTATTCCAAAATGCTGGTTGATTGAAAATACAAAAGAAACCTATTAAAATGTAGGCCAATATGTCTTGCAAAGCTTTAGACCAGAAAACGAACTTAATAGAAAGTAGCCTGCCTATTTATTAATAATTTTACAGCCCCCCCCCCAGAAAATTAAAAACTTGGATTTTCCTGCGCCGAATTTAATTTTCCCATACAAAAAACGTAGTAGTTGCCCTTGGCATACCGAAGTACCTACTCTTCGGTTTAAAATTTGATTGTATTACACAAAAGTGATGAACTTATCCATTCGTCACATAGGCTATCTGGTTATTGCTAAAATTCCTTGGCCTTGAGCGATTCTTGCCCTCTCCATCATACTGAATCATAGTCATACTCATTTATTTTAATGAATGATATATTTATTTATGTCACTAGATAAGAGCCAATATGGACTGTAAATAAATGAATGCTTTACTTACAAGTTTGGAAACAGACAATGGAGGTCTGTTTGTCCTGCTCATAAAAAGTCTCTTCAGTACAACCTTGTTAAAATTGGAGTTGGTACGTCTTGCTAGGAAACGATACAACTGTGTAAAAGAAATAGTTATATATGCATTAGTATAAGTAGCCTATAAGCTGAAATTCGTATCCTGGCTTTGTCTCACTGCTACTACTGTTTACCTTTTACCCTGAAGAAATTTATTCAGGCAACCCACTTATTTAGTAGTTTGCTCTTCTTACCATCAGCCTTATCATTGTCCAACCAGTAACGGCCAAAACCGATTTAAATTCTGTACTGTCCATTTATTATTATTCACTTTGTGCAAGTTAAATTTTATTATGCTGAAATAAGTAGTTTTGAACACCTAACCCGTTGCCACGAAAGCATACGAAAACAGTTTCACGATAACTAACGATAATAATATTTCTAAAACGTTAAATATATAAATACATATCTATACGTTACGCATTAAACGTTATATTATGTTTGTGAACTTACCTTCACCAATAAACGTAGGTAAATATCCTGGCTTTTGGGTTCGGTCCTACGGACCTTCCTGTCATATTTGTGACAGATATCAATACCCTATAGTTAAAATGAAAGAGAAACATATTATTAAACTATAGATGCTATTTTGGACTTAAAATATTTTATGAAAATTACGATTTCAACAGATTATGAACAACATTTTATTTGTTTGTGTCTCACCATTTTCAGAGTTTCCGACTAAAAGGAAGTACGTCACAGAATTACTTTCCCTTGAAGAGCTATAACTAGCTTCCGGGCAAGAAGAAACGCCACTCCATTTATTTTATTTTTAAAAAAAAGTTATTTGAATAGTCTGAATAGCGAAAAAAGTCGTACTATCATTTTGATTAAATTATTAAACATTGTGTTTTTATAAAAATAAAATAATAGTAATATAACGTAAATAGTTTACTGTAATAGTGATCATATTTCATCGGCTTTAAATCATAAAATTTAATTCCTTTTTTTTTCTTAAGTCTTAATTAAGTTTTCTTATATTTAGGGATTAATTAATTAATCGTTAAAATTTGTAACTATTAATTTTAAAAAATGCAATTCATCGATCCATCACTTACAAATCAGGTTGGCTGGCTGGTTATATTGTCAATAAGACCCGCTAATCACTTGAACCAAATAATGTCAACACACTTTTCTGTTTGCGTAGTTGGTTAAAAGATGACATATAAAGCAAAGGAGACACTCAAGTGTTATTTCCATTTTCAACAAGAACGTTTAATAAATATTGCTTATGACAACATAAATTTTAAATTTTGGCTTTAATCGAAATTAACTATTAATTACCGGTAGTCGTTATTTTTCAAAAGTCAACTATTAAATTAAAATTAATTGTTAATAGCCCTACTTATTTGATCTTTTCTTTTACAGACGCTACTTCTATTCGGAAGATTTTTACGTCCTACGCGTATTCGTGGTTTATGTCCAGTCCTGCATGTTTATTACAGTTTTAAATGTTGTTAACGTGTTGGTTTTCCTGGTTTCCTCAGGGAACCCATCCACGTCCGAATTCCGAACGGGAAGAACGAGATTTCTTATCTTATCTTATCTATACAGACGCTCCTTCTATGCAGAAGATAGTTGCGATAGTTGCGTCCACAGACCATGACAGATGATCTGTTGGCAAGTGATGCAGCATTCACAGGCCACGGCTTTGTGGGTTCCACGCATTACCCAGCCGCCTAACTACTTAGGTACCCATTCGGAGCGGGGTGACTCAGGGACGCCCTAGGCCCCGGGAACAAACCCTTGCCTTCACACGGATTCGAACCCGTGACCATCGGTACGACAGTCCAGTGTGCTGCCACTCGACCACCGCGTCCCTTTCTTTATAATATACTATATATAGATACATATTTTAAGTCAGTTTAAGGTCTCAAACAAGAGTATTTGACAAACTTAACAGACATGATTATAACTAATCAGAGTCTAACAAAGAAGACACACACTAACAAGCAAGTGTCGAACAAACAAGGCTCTAAGTCTAACAAAATAATAAACAAATAGTTTAACTCAGTGATGGTGAACCTACTGCACGCGTGCCAAAGTCGGCACGCAGAGACTCATCAGCCGGTACTTCCTTAATCAAACCAGCTAAGCCAAACCCGAATTTTCGGATTTGGGGCAGTCCATAAATAACGTCACACGATTTTGGCCAATTTTTCACCCCCCCCCCTCGTCACTAGTCGTCACAAAACTTAGACCCCTTCCAATATGACGTCACAAAGTTTTGCCCCCCCTTCCCCACACACACATATAAGCTGTATTTTCTATTTTAAAAATAGCATTTTCAAATCACATTTTTTTCATTTAAGTATGTATTTGGTGTAAGGTTGCACTCTAATATCGTAACACGCGTGAAGCAATCTAAAAGGTCATAACATAAATTGTGAGAAATGAAATATTTAAGTGGAACTTTTATTTAAAGTTGTGAGTTTTGACGTGACTTCATATTTCTCAAACACTCCCATCCCCCTCGTCACAAATGTGTGGACCCCCCTCCCCTTAGATGCGTGACGTCATTTATGGACGGCCCCTTTCATGGGGGTTGTTGACACTTTGCCAATAAATAAGGGCGTTTTGGTTGAATTTCGGGCACGCGGCCCCAAAAAGGTTCGCCTTCACTGGTCTAACTTTTTAGTATCTTAAACTTTACGCAGGTAAAGGACAGTTGATAAAAATGTATATAATAATAATATGTTTTTAACAAAATCTAGTTATTATACACATTATTTTAATATTAAATAGTATACACGCCAAAAATTCAGGACAATACGTATAAAATAAATCTACCGAAATGATAATATTATGAAAAAATATACGATGGTAAACCTAATTATTAAAAGTGTTATCGTGGACAAATGAAATTAACAGTGGGACCGAATGCAGTCCGCGGGTCATAGTTTAAAATTTAAAATTTTATGAACTATTTCTAAATACCATTAAAAAGTCAGATACCACTGACTCATAGATGAAGTATCACACATATACTATCCTATATAATAAAAGGCAAGTTTCTGTCGTTTTTGTCCATTCTGTCCGGTCATTGATAGCGATTGGTCCCTTAAACACATATGACTCCTACAGCCAATCATATTGAACACGTTTACGCGGACATTCAAAACGAGTTATTTTTGGTGCATTATTTCACCAAGACTTTACTTTGAGTTATGCGCGTTGGAATTTATAGCAAAAAGCTCTGTTTTTTTAAAATCCCTTATATTAACTTCGCGGCCGTCTCATCATCTCATCATCTCATGGGATGGGCGGGCGGATAAACAAAAGTCAAAAATGACCCACTTCCAGTGATCCGATCGAGCTGAAATTTGGCACACGGACCAATCTCACCTAACAATGCATCGTATTAAAATTTCAGATCGATCGATTGTACCGTAATTAAATTAATGCATTTTTAGTTTTTCCTTATATAACGTATGTAATTCAAATTCACGGTTTGTTATTGTTTTTTTCCCACGTGAGTTTGAGTTGACGCTTAGACGTCGACCGTCGTGCCGACACCCCCTCACGTCCCATCCCCCGTTAAAAGACAGGGGACATCACTCGGTGTCAGTCTGTAAATATTTGTGGCGTTGGAAAATAATCAATACTTATAATTATGACTCAAATATAAGGGATTTATAGTAGAAAACTTTGTTTTTATGGGTTTGTTTTATTTAAATCCCTTATATTAACTTCGCGGCCGTCTCATCATCTCATGGGCGGGCGGAAAAACAAAAGTCGAAAATGACCCACTTCCAGTGATCCGATCGAGCTGAAATTTGGCACACTGACCCGTCTGACCTAACAATGCATCGTATCAAAATTTCAGATCGATCGAACGTACCGTAATTAAATTAATGCATTTTTAGTTTATCCTTATATGAGGTATGTAATTCAAATTCACGGCTTGTTATTATTTTTTTCTTCCACTTCCACGTGAGTTTGAGTTGACGCCGACCGTCGTGCCGACACCCCCTCACGTCCCACCCCCATTTATTAAAGACAAGGGACATCACTCGGTGTCAGTCTGTCAATGTTTGTAGCGTTTGAAAATAATCAAAACTGTTAGTTATGTCTCATATATAAGGGATTTATAGTCATAAACTTTGTTTTACGGGTTTGTTTTATTTAAATCCCTTATATTAACTTCGCGGCCGTCTCATCATCTCATGGGCGGGCGGAAAAACAAAAGTCGAAAATGACCCACTTCCCGTGATTCGATCGAGCTGAAATTTGGCACACTGACCCGTCTGACCTAACAATGCATCGTATCAAAATTTCAGATCGATCGAACGTACCGTAATTAAATTAATGCATTTTTAGTTTATCCTTATATGAGGTCTGTAAATCAAATTCACGGTTTGTTATTGTTTTTTTCTTCCACTTCCACGTGAGTTTGAGTTGACGCCGACCGTCGTGCCGACACCCCCTCACATCCCACCCCCATTTATTAAAGACAAGGGACATCACTCGGTGTCAGTCTGTAAATCTTTGAAAATAATCAATACTGTTAGGTATGTCTCATATATAAGGGATTTATAGTCAAAAACTTTGTTTTTACGGGTTTGTTTTATTACGAGTTATTTATTTTAACTATAATGAATAGTATTTTTGAGGTGATGCACATGTATACCGGTCGAGACTGCTGTTGGAGGGGAGTTACAACATGCCACCGAACGGTGGCGGAACGTCCTTGGACGGGCTTTGTTGCTCGTATATAATAAAAGGCAAGTTTCTGTACCTTCTGTCCGGCTCTCGATAGCGATTGGTCCCTGAAACACATATGACTCCTACAGCCAATCACATTGAACACGTTTACGCGGACGTTCAAACCGAGTTATTTTTTGGTCGAGTATTTCTTCCAAGACTTTATTTTGAGTTATGCGCGTTGGGATTTATAGTAAAAAGCTATATTTTTACGAGTTATTTATTTAAACTATAATGAATAGTATTTTTGACGTGATGCACATATAATGCCGGTCGAGACGGCTGTTGGAGGGGAGTTACAAATCCATGCTACCGAACGGTGGCGGAACGTCCTTGGACGGGCTTTGTTGCTCGTAGGGGCATATTGATGCCATTGTCAATGACGATTACAATTAGTATTAAAATTAGTATTACAATTAGTATTACAATTAGTATTACAATTAATCAAATCTAGTTTTCGAACACTTGAAACTGCTGAATCTTTTATATTTAGATACAGCGTAGGGGAAGTAATTCATGCAGAGAGCTCTTTATTATGATTCAGTCCCTTTGATATGGATTTCGTTTCTATGTGGAGTATATCATACCGTAGCATTAGTAGGATACCATTCAATTCGCTATTTTTAAAGTTGTAACTAGTTATTTCACATTGCTAATATCACCTCCAACACATTAATGCTTAAATGGTGAGGGCCAAACACATGCTGTTGTTTTATCTTTGGCTCGGGTTATTCCTGCTTTAGCTTTGCAGTCTTGACTTACGGGTCGAACAATGAGCCTGGCCGAGCCAGAGGCGTAGCTAGGATATTCTGCGCCCCGGGACAAACTAAAAAATTGGCTCCATCCATCCATCCCTGTGGCGATACAGCCCATTTAGGGCTTGGACCTGCCTCACCATCTCCTTCCACTCAGTCCTTATCAACGCCTTTCTTCTCCAATATCGGATGCCCAGTTGCTGTAGTAGATTTTTCTCTGCATCATCCATCCATCTAAGCCTAGGTCTTCCCTTGAGCCGTTTTCCTCTGGGGCACCCTCTTAGCTTCTCTGTCATTTGTCATTCTTTCTATGTGTCCTGCACAGGGCAGTCTGACCTTTCTAAGTGTCCTGCACAGGGCAGTCTGACCTTTCTAAGTGTCCTGCCCAGGGCAGTCTGACCTTTCTAAGTGTCCTGCCCAGGACAGTCTGACCTTTTTAAAAATTTCCTACTATCTTGGGATCCTGATATAGACTGTACAGTAAATAAAATTGCTCCCCCCCAACACACACACTTTTAATTAATATCTGACCGTATTATCTTATTTATAAAGTTACTCTTTAAGCCTCATTTTGGTGTCCCTGTACCCCACCGCCCCCTCTCATTAAACTATGAACGACAAGATCTGTTTCCATTATGGGCTAAAACAATTACCGAAAAGGTTTACTGGATATCCAGGAAAATCAAAAAATTAAAAAAAATATATATAAAAAAAATCATTATTTTGTCAATTTCTCGACAACCATACTATCTACCGGGTTGAAGAAACAAACGCATAACGATTAAACAATATAATTTGCAATTGTCACGCAAGTAGTGTCTGTCAGTCCTGATGCTACAAATTTTAGAAAGCAGGGAAACCCAATCACTGCACCAATGCATCAAAAGCAAATTAAAGATACGCTGTAAAAAAATATATGACGTCATTGTTTTCGCATGTTTTATAAAATAAACAGATTTCAGCTGAAAACTTCCATCATTTTTGACGGGTGATACGCTAGTAGCTAATAATACTTAAAACAATGTTAGAGAAGGAATTTTTGTAAAAAATCTCTCTTGGTTCGACTTACGTAATTTTAGCAGCTATTTGTAGATAGCAATTGTTTTGTTTAGTTTCAGAATTATTTATTTAAAATGACTTTTAATGTAATCTAGAATTATAGTTAATGGGGTTTTCCCGCTTTGTGAATGCTAATGTTAGACGGTTGCGCGGTGTGCATTATACTGTATTGACACAACCTTGGTTTGACTCTAGAATGATTTCCCTTGAATAAAAAAATCGGAAATTCTTTGTTGGAAATTGCGTTTAAATAATCATTGGGGTTTTTATTACTTGTTTATATTTTTATGTGGGTGCGTTCGTAGAAAACCACGAAACAGCGTAAGTCGGGACCGGCGTAACCCGAGGACTCCCTGTACATCATAGCCCCACTGCACACTCATTACCTGATCATGTTTTCTTTGTTTCGTTGATTTACTTGTCGCCTTCATATTGTGAGACTAGACTCTGGTTCAGTCTCCATGGTGAGACTAGACTCTGGTTCACAGTCTCTATGGTGAGACTAGACTCTGGTTCACAGTCTGCATGGTGAGACTAGACTCTGGTTCACAGTCTCTATGGTGAGACTAGTCTCTGGTTCACAGTCTCTATGGTGAGAATAGACTCTGGTTCACAGTCTCTATGGTGAGACTAGACTCTGGTTCACAGTCTCTATGGTTAGACTAGACTCTGGTTCACAGTCTCAATGGTGAGACTAGACAGGTTCACAGTCTCAATGGTGAGAATAGACTCTGGTTCACAGTCTCAATGGTGAGATTAGACTCTGGTTCACAGTCTCAATGGTGAGACTAGACTCTGGTTCACAGTCTCAATGGTGAGACTAGACTCTGTTTCACAGTCTCTATGGTGAGACTCTATCGTGTTGTTTAATTTGCTAAGGAGAAGGACACAGTCAGGATTGGAGCCTGCTAGTGGCGGGACGAAGCCATGATTTAAAGAGCGTCTGCCACGGCTGTGACCTGTTTAATTATCACTTTGTCCCGAGACATTCATTAGGAAATGAGATGGTGCAGGGTGGGGCAAGGGGTTGAATGTCACTGACAGCTGCAACCGACGGCACAACAGCAGTCGGTGGAGACAACAACAGTGACAACAACCCGATACGCCTGGCAGTAAGCTGGAAAAGCCACACATTTAATTAAAGGGGTAAAAGTACTTTTTTTTTCTCTCTCTATTCATACATCACGATCAATAATAGCCTCATTGAAAAGAATAGTTTAACATACTCGGCATCACATTATTACATTGTCGTATTGTTGAATGAGAAGATAGGAAGTTATTAGCACAATACTATTCTATTGTTTGATCAGTTATTTTATGATATATGGAAATTCTTGTTGATACATTAAAAGCTCCGATTCATATAACCACCCAAAATATCAATATGAAGTCTTCAGTCATTCTGTAAGTCCAAGTGACCCCCCCCCCACCAACAGTCGCTGGCTAGGGTCCTAGGACAAAGGACCCTATTAATTTAAGATTCCTTCTTTCTTCAGGGGTGGGCAGGGTGGCGCCACATAATTAATCCCGTATCACTTTCCGCGCCCTTTCACATCACCGGACATCCTGACCGAACTGTCGTACGGACTGAAGGGCCAGCAGACACTAGCGGCGATTGAAATGAACTCAATCTTTCATTACCGGAAAAATCTGGAGTTGAAATTAATGAGAGTTTAACTTGGACCACGTGACCTGGGTGGCGAGTCTTAACTTGAGAGATAGTGACCTGTAAAAAATGACCAGTGAGTTGAGTAATAGTGACCAGTATAAAATGACCAGTGATGATTAGGAACTACAACGCTTGCAGACATTCACACTCAAACAGACATAGAACAAGCACACACACAAAAGCACAGAAAGACAAATAACAGACACAATGACACACACATAACACAGTCATAAAACACAAACACACACACATCGCCCCTCCACACATCGCCCCTCCACACATCGCCCCTCCACACATCGCCCCTCCACACATCGCCCCTCCACACATCGCCCCTCCACACATCGCCCCTCCACACATCGCCCCTCCACACATCGCCCCTCCACACATCGCCCCTCCACACATCGCCCCTCCACACAGCGTCAAATCAAAGTTCACGTCACAGTGTAGGTCAACATAGTAAGGTGTTGTTATCTCCCCTACAGCAGAGACGTACCTAGTAGCGACTTGGTCGTCTTAATTATTGCTTGTTTTAAAAAAACAGTAAAAATTCAGGCGGTGTGCTCCCCTGCCAGGATTATCTGCCCCTGCCAGTGAGTTGTCCATCTTGGTCTCTGCTTGGTATCAAGATGGCCAGTCACCGGCTTGATAAATGGAGGGTCACAAAAATGGTGATCACGTGAAAACAAAGGCAGCAGACTTTTAATGTCAATCTTGCAGAGGGGTAGAATGCAACGACAGCCGTTGATAATGAACTTGTTTCCCTTGAAACCTATAATTACATTGATCGTCTCCCTTCTTTCAGTTAACGAGAGTTCCATCCCTTTAAAATACTCTCCAATCTTTATGACGCCCTCAGTGGCTGTCCATTGGACACTTTGGTTTATGGGACAAGAGAGGATTGGCTGAGACAAAGACGACAACCTAATCTATTTCTTGATATTGGAGAGCAAGTTCAGAGTGGTCTAATGTTGGTACAATAGAGTGTTGGAGGGAGAGGGATGAAGAAAGGGAGGGAGTGAGGGAGAGAGAGAAGAGGATAATAACGAGAGAGAGAGAGATTAAATATATAGAGATAGGTAGAGGGAGATAGAGAGCGCTAAAGAGAGAGAGACAGATGGAGAGGGAGGGAGGGAGTGAAAGGGTCAGAGAGAAGATGATTTAGAGAGAGAAAGGGGGAGAGATAAAGAAGAAAATAGAGTGAAAGAGAGGGGGAAGGGAGAAAGAGAGTTAGAGAGAATTAGATATAGATATATAGATATATAGATAGATAGATAGATAGATAGATAGATAGATAGATAGATAGATAGATAGATAGATAGATATATTGATATATATATATTACATATATAAGAGAGAGAGAGAGAGAGTGTGTGTGTGTGTGTGTGAGAGAGAGAGAGAGAGAGAGAGAGAGAGAGAGAGAGAGAAAGGGGATTGAGATGAAAGATGCAGCTTATAGGGAACACTGCGCATAACATAACATAACATAACATAATAATAATAATAATAAATTGATTATTTATATAGCGCTGTATCCCAGTAAGGAACTGGGCTCACAGCGTTTTACATGAAAGAAATAACATACTTATAAGTATTAAATTAACATAACATAACATAACATAACATAACATAAGGTAACATAACATAACATAATATAACGTAACATAACATAACTGCGCCTGACTTCTAGCCATGATATAATTTTTAATGTACGGGTAAATTAACACTTGCCAAGAAGAGAGGTAAATATTAAATTCTGCAGCCATACACTATAATCTATATATATATATATAAATCAATGTATGTCTGTGTTTGTGTGTGCATGTCCTTTATAGCTGACTAAACCATTCACCCGATAGTCATGAAACTTTTTGAGAACGTTGAGTATGCTCCCGGGATGGTAACTGGCTACTTTTTTAAAAAAATTTAATACTCATGGGGCGCCGGGGGCCCATACTGTCATGTTTTGCTTATATGAGCTATATAAAAATTAGTTTAAGCGTTATCTACTGTTTTAATTGATGGATCTTAACCAAACTTTGTATATACACACTTGATAGCCAATAGTAAAATACTATAGGGCAATAAACTCCTAATGGCCATTCCTTCGGGCCTGGGGGCCCAAAATGCTCTTTTCTTAAACCTTTAAGAATTTATTCCCAATTTATTTATTAACGATCTAGAAAAATAATGATAAATGCATCCATTATTATCCAGAATGGGCCCTAGGCCCTTAGTGTCGTTTTTTGCTTATATGAGCTATGTAAAATTTAGTTTATGCGTTAGCTACTAAGTAAATGAATGGATCTTAACAAAACTTTGTATTCAAAAACTTGGTATCCCATATTAAAATACCTAAGGGCACTGAACTTCTAATGTCAATTCTTCGGGGCCGTCCCAAATCTCTTTTTTCGTAAATGTTTAAGATATTTTTCCCATTCCCTTTTTAACGATCTTGAGAAATATATCTATGATGAAACTGATAAAAAATTAACAGGTTTTCTAAATTTACATCTTACACCGGATGGGCCCGGGCGCCCCCTAATACTTAATGTCGTTTATTTTCCCTATATTAGCGATATATAAAATTAGTTTAAGTGTTAGATAATGCGCAAATAACTGGATTTTGACCAAACTTAGTATATAAAAACTTTAGAGCCTATATTAAATTACTATAGGGCACTGAACTTCTAATGTCAATTTCTTCGGAGCTGGGAGCCCCAAATGTCTTTTTTTTATACTAAACTTAAATAATGGTATTCCCCATTCAATTTTACACGATTTTGAAAAAATTTATCTTGTGTACAATGGCAATAAAATTATAACTCATTTTGGGGACGGGGCCCTTAATATCGTTTCTTCTTTTGTAAACTTTTCAATTATTATTTTATTTATCCACTTGCTATGAATCTTAGACTCTTTTTTTCCACACTTCTGCGAAGGTTTCTGGCATAATTGTTTTTAAAACATACCACTTGTTGGTTTCTTTAAATTTATTCAATTTTACTGAGAATTTTGCAACGCATGACGGGTCTGCTAGTGTTATATATATTTGACTAGCTGGGGTCCCCTCCCTTGTAATGAATTTGAACTCATTCTCATCACGTGTCACAAAGAAATTGTGCCTCAAACTAATTCCGCCTTGACTTCCCTAGACCTACTTCAACAATGGATTCACTCGACTCAGGGAAAATAACTCTTGAAAAATGTCGGCTGTCAGACCCAGTAGATTTATCTCCCTTAAGTAGTAAATTATTTTGTTATCTTCAAATTTGAAGCCCGGAATTCAATCCCCTTAGTGACTCCCCCTGAGCTCACAGAATAACTCTAATTACTGCAGTGAGTGCTTTCCCTTAATTAAATTTATTAAAATCCTCTGCAAAAGGTTTTACAAAATGGAGGACGGCCTGAAAATGGCCGGGTGACGGGGTCAAGCTGAAACTGACGTCTTCTCAAGGTCATTAATGAAAAATAGTGAGATGATGTCCCCGGGCAAACTTGAAAGCCTCAGATGACGTAGTTAAAGAATGAGAGATTATGTGTTAAATAAACCCGAGGACAGCGCGAGGGCAATTTTCAAGAGTGGGTCAACGGGTTATCACAAAGGTCATAGGTCATCATCTCTGAATGTGATCTTTCTAGAGAGGAAATTTGATGCACAGCGCTAAAAAATGAGATCTGATGTAGATTGTTACAGAATAAGATTTTATGTTGATTGTTACAGAATAAGATTTTATGCTGATTGTTACAGAATAAGATTTTATGTTGATTGTTACAAATTAGACTAGTCCTATTGAAAATATTTTAGACTAAACCATTTTTCACATTTACCAACAGCAATTGTTACAGTCATACATTGTCTCCTGTTTCCAGGCAGTTTAAGGGCCGTCCATAAATGACGTCAGGCGATTTTGGGTGATTTTAAATTTCCCCTCCCCCCTCGTCACTCGTCGTCACAAAAAATGAGCCCCCCCCCCAATCCAATATGACGTCGCAAAGCTTTGCCCGCCTCATAAAAGCTGTATTTTCTATTTGAAAAAGCATGTTTCAATTCACGTTTTTGTCATTTAAGTATGTTTTTAGGTTGCAATGCAATGTCGTAACACGCGTGAAGCCACGCAAAACGTCATAAAATACATTGTAAAAAATCAAATATTTAAGTAGAACTTTTATTTAAAGTTGTGAGTTTTGATGTGACGTCACATTTCTCAAACACCCCCCCCCCTCTACCCCTCGTCACAAATGTGTGGACCCCCTAGGTGCGGGACGTCATTTATAGACGATCTCTTAAGGTAATGTTTTAGTCTTTCATAGAAGTGTTTCCATCAAACAGTTTTAGACAGTCAATGTTGTAATTTCACATAGGAGTTTTTCTATCAAACAGCTTGTTACACAAAGAGAGGGAGAAGATAAAGTGACTTTTCGCTGAATCCGTGGGTTCAACTCCAACTTGTGTGTTTAAACGCAATGTGAACACAACTGTACAATAGACTTAGAAGTTCAAATGGAGGGGCCTAACAGTAGCCAATCATTAGACAGGAGCGATTTCTTGTTATTAAATGAAAAAAAGAAAGAAAACACAAATTTGACAAAAACTTGGAAATTATAGATGGTGGTTTGAAAGAGACGAGCTTCCATTAGCGACGAAAATAATTGTGTTAAAAAAAATGTTAAAATAAAAAAACGAGGTTGTTGGGTGAAACACAAAAGCACTGGACGAATGTGGTGTGTGTGTGTGGGAGGGTGGGCAGGGCAAAATGCTGGCCTGATTTAGAGTCACGTGGGTCCATCAAATAATTGATTTATCTTCTGCTGTCATGAACTTCCGTTGCCTCCATCTTTATTTTGTTTCAGAGCTTCCTTCGAGTGAGCCCTCAGCCGTCGTCTCGACAGTTACTGCAAGTGTGAGCCGTTTTAACCTCGGGGGCTTAGTGTCATGACCAAACCGTTGTCGACAGAGGGATGTGAGGGCGTTGTGTGGAAGATGTGAGGGAGATGTGTGGGAGATTAGTGAGAGATATGAGAGTGATGTGAGAGATATGTGGAAGATGTGAGAGAGTTGTGTGGGAGATTGTGGAAGATGTTATAGAGATGTGTGGGAGATGTGTGGGAGATTAGTGGGAGATATGAGAGTGATGTGAGAGATATGTGGAAGATGTGAGAGAGTTGTGTGGGAGATTGTGGAAGATGTAAAAGAGATGTGTGGGAGATGCGAGGGATATGTTAAGAGGAACCTATAAGCTGTTTTATAATCTTAGAATCTTAGAATCAATGGCAGCATTGAGTAAATTAAAGCACATCTGGCAAAGTAAGAAGCGCTCCCTGAGATCAAAGATCCGGCTAATGCGCTCTCTAGCGATGTCGGTCTTTTTGTATGGTTGTGAGGCTTGGACGCTCACTGCAGACCTCCAAAGAAGAATCAATGCGCTAGAGATGAGATGTTTCAGAAAGATATTGAACATCTCCTACACAGCGCACATCACAAACGAAGCGGTCCGCAACACAATAAGTACTGTCATTGGCCCCTACGAGGACCTACTCACATCAATTAAGAAGAGGAATTTACGATGGTAAGGACACGTGACAAGAACTGGAGGTCTCGCAAAAACTATATTGCAAGGCACAGTCCAGGGAGGAAGGAAAATAGGCAGACAAAAGAAGAGATGGGAGGATGATATCAAAGAGTGCACCGGCCTGTCATTCAGCGACTCTCAAAGAGCAGCACATGACCGGGACAAATGGCGTGTGTTAGTGAGCAGTTCACGATGGTGCCCCAACGACCCAACAACGGAGTAAGGGATAGTTCAAGTTCAAATCTTAGAAAATACAGTTTGATCTCAAGATAAGAGAATCCTGATTTCATCTTTTCACCCCATCAGTTTTATGTAATGGATATAAAAACACTGACCACCTGTCATGGCCAGGATTTAGTGTGCTATCTATCGCTTCAAATATGGGGGGTGGGGTGTTTAGAGGCCAGGGGCGTATGTGGGGAGGAAATAAAAGTGTTTTGACATGGGGGAGTGTGATGTTTGGAGGAGGTATGAGGGAGAGGGGTGCTATATTGATGAGATGTGAGGGAGAGGGGTGCTATGTGGATGAGGTGTGAGGGAGATGGGTGCTATGTGGAGGAGGTGTGAGGGAGAGGGGTGCTGTGTGGAGGAGTGTGAGGGAGAGGTGCTGGGTGCTATGTGAAGGTGTGTGGGAGAGGGGTGCAATGTGGAGATGTGAGGGAGAGGGGTGCTATGTGGAGGAGATGTGAGGGAGAGGGGTGCTATGTGGAGGAGATGTGAGGGAGAGGGGTGCTATGTGGAGGAGATGTGAGGGAGAGGGGTGCTATGTGGAGGAGATGTGAGGGAGAGGGGTGCTATGTGGAGGAGATGTGAGGGTGAGGGGTGCTATGTGGAGAAGATGTGAGGGAGAGGGGTGCTATGTGGAGGAGATGTGAGGGAGAAGGGTGCTATGTGAAGGAGGTGTGAGGGAGAGGGGTGCTATGTGGAGGAGATGTGAGGGAGAGGGGTGCTATATGAAGGAGATGTGAGGGAGAGGGGTGCTATGTGGAGGAGATGTGAGGGAGAGGGGTGCTATGTGAAGGAGGTGTGAGGGAGAGGGGTGCTATGTGGAGGAGGTGCGAGGGAGAGGGGTACTATGTGGAGGAGATGTGAGGGAGAGGGGTGCTATGTGGAGGAGATGTGAGGGAGAGGGGTGCTATGTGGAGGAGATGTGAGGGAGAGGGGTACTATGTGGAGGAGGTGTGAGGGAGAGGGGTGCTATGTGGATGAGATGTGAGGGAGAGGGGTGCTATGTGAAGGAGATGTGAGGGAGAGGGATGTTATGTGGAGGAGATGTGAGGGAGAGGGATGTTATGTGGAGGAGATGTGAGGGAGAGGGATGTTATGTGGAGGAGGTGTGAGGGAGAGGGATGTTATGTGGAGGAGGTGTGAGGGAGAGGGATGTTATGTGGAGGAGGTGTGAGGGAGAGGGATGTTATGTGGAGGAGGTGTGAGGGAGAGGGATGTTATGTGGAGGAGGTGTGAGGGAGAGGGATGTTATGTGGAGGAGGTGTGAGGGAGAGGGATGTTATGTGGAGGAGGTGTGAGGGAGAGGGATGTTATGTGGAGGAGGTGTGAGGGAGAGGGGTGCTATGTGGAGGAGGTGTGAGGGAGAGGGGTGCTATGTGGAGGAGATGTGAGGGAGAGGGGTGCTATGTGGAGGAGGTGTGAGGGAGAGGGATGCTATGTGGAGGAGATGTGAGGGAGAGGGATGCTATGTGGAGGAGGTGTGAGGGAGAGGGATGCTATGTGGAGGAGATGTGAGGGAGAGGGATGCTATGTGGAGGAGATGTGAGGGAGAGGGATGCTATGTGGAGGAGATGTGAGGGAGAGGGATGCTATGTGGAGGAGATGTGAGGGAGAGGGATGCTATGTGGAGGAGATGTGAGGGAGAGGGATGCTATGTGGAGGAGATGTGAGGGAGAGGGATGCTATGTGGAGGAGATGTGAGGGAGAGGGATGCTATGTGGAGGAGATGTGAGGGAGAGGGATGCTATGTGGAGGAGATGTGAGGGAGAGGGATGCTATGTGGAGGAGATGTGAGGGAGAGGGATGCTATGTGGAGGAGATGTGAGGGAGAGGGATGCTATGTGGAGGAGATGTGAGGGAGAGGGATGCTATGTGGAGGAGATGTGAGGGAGAGGGATGCTATGTGGAGGAGATGTGAGGGAGAGGGATGCTATGTGGAGGAGATGTGAGGGAGAGGGATGCTATGTGGAGGAGATGTGAGGGAGAGGGATGCTATGTGGAGGAGATGTGAGGGAGAGGGATGCTATGTGGAGGAGATGTGAGGGAGAGGGGTGCTATGTGGAGGAGATGTGAGGGAGAGGGATGCTATGTGGAGGAGATGTGAGGGAGAGGGATGCTATGTGGAGGAGATGTGAGGGAGAGGGATGTTATGTGGAGGAGGTGTGAGGGAGAGGGATGCTATGTGGAGGAGATGTGAGGGAGAGGGATGCTATGTGGAGGAGGTGTGAGGGAGCGGGGTGATATGTGGAGGTGTGAAGGAGAGGGGTGCTATGTGGAGGAGGTGTGAGGGAGAGGGATGCTATGTGGAGGAGGTGTGAGGGAGAGGGATGCTATGTGGAGGAGATGTGAGGGAGAGGGATGCTATGTGGAGGAGGTGTGAGGGAGAGGGATGCTATGTGGAGGAGATGTGAGGGAGAGGGATGCTATGTGGAGGAGATGTGAGGGAGAGGGGATGCTATGTGGAGGAGGTGTGAGGGAGAGGGATGTTATGTGGAGGAGGTGTGAGGGAGAGGGATGCTATGTGGAGGAGATGTGAGGGAGAGGGATGCTATGTGGAGGAGGTGTGAGGGAGCGGGGTGATATGTGGAGGTGTGAAGGAGAGGGGTGCTATGTGGAGGAGGTGTGAGGGAGAGGGGTGCTATGTGGAGGATGTGAGGGAGAGGGATGCTATGTGGAGGAGATGTGAGGGAGAGGGGTGCTATGTGGAGGATGTGAGGGAGAGGGGTGCTATGTGGAGGAGGTGTGAGGGAGAGGGGTGCTATGTGGAGATGTGAGGGAGAGGGGTGCTATGTGGAGGAGATGTGAGGGAGAGGGGTGCTATGTGGAGATGTGAGGGAGAGGGGTGCTATGTGGAGGATGTGAGGGAGAGGGATGCTATGTGGAGGAGATGTGAGGGAGAGGGGTGCTATGTGGAGATGTGAGGGAGAGGGGTGCTATGTGGAGGAGGTGTGAGGGAGAGGGGTGCTATGTGGAGATGTGAGGGAGAGGGGTGCTATGTGGAGGTGTGAGGGAGAGGGATGCTATGTGGAGGAGGTGTGAGGGAGAGGGGTGCTATGTGGAGATGTGAGGGAGAGGGGTGCTATGTGGAGGTGTGAGGGAGAGGGATGCTATGTGGAGGAGGTGTGAGGGAGAGGGGTGCTATGTGGAGATGTGAGGGAGAGGGGTGCTATGTGGAGAGTGTGAGGGAGAGGGGTGCTATGTGGAGGTGTGAGGGAGAGGGATGCTATGTGGAGGAGATGTGAGGGAGAGGGGTGCTATGTGGAGATGTGAGGGAGAGGGGTGCTATGTGGAGGAGGTGTGAGGGAGAGGGGTGCTATGTGGAGATGTGAGGGAGAGGGGTGCTATGTGGAGGAGATGTGAGGGAGAGGGGTGCTATGTGGAGATGTGAGGGAGAGGGGTGCTATGTGGAGGAGGTGTGAGGGAGAGGGATGCTATGTGGAGGAGATGTGAGGGAGAGGGATGCTATGTGGAGGAGGTGTGAGGGAGAGGGATGCTATGTGGAGGAGGTGTGAGGGAGAGGGGTGCTATGTGGAGGAGATGTGAGGGAGAGGGGTGCTATGTGGAGGAGGTGTGAGGGAGAGGGGTGCTATGTGGAGGAGATGTGAGGGAGAGGGGTGCTATGTGGAGGAGATGTGAGGGAGAGGGGTGCTATGTGGAGGAGGTGTGAGGGAGAGGGATGTTATGTGGAGGAGGTGTGAGGGAGAGGGGTGCAATGTGGAGGAGTGTGAGGGAGAGGGGTGCTATGTGGAGGAGATGTGAGGGAGAGGGATGCTATGTGGAGGAGTGTGAGGGAGAGGGGTGCTATGTGGAGGAGATGTGAGGGAGAGGGGTGCTATGTGGAGGAGATGTGAGGGAGAGGGGTGCTATGTGGAGGAGGTGTGAGGGAGAGGGATGCTATGTGGAGGAGGTGTGAGGGAGAGGGGTGCAATGTGGAGGTGTGAGGGAGAGGGGTGCTATGTGGAGGAGGTGTGAGGGAGAGGGGTGCTATGTGGAGGAGGTGTGAGGGAGAGGGGTGCTATGTGGAGGAGATGTGAGGGAGAGGGGTGCTATGTGGAGGAGGTGTGAGGGAGAGGGGTGCTATGTGGAGGAGGTGTGAGGGAGAGGGGTGCTATGTGGAGGAGGTGTGAGGGAGAGAGGGGTGCTATGTGGAGGAGGTGTGAGGGAGAGAGGGGTGCTATGTGGAGGAGGTGTGAGGGAGAGAGGGGTGCTATGTGGAGGAGGTGTGAGGGAGAGAGGGGTGCTATGTGGAGGAGGTGTGAGGGAGAGGGGTGCTATGTGGAGGAGGTGTGAGGGAGAGAGGGGTGCTATGTGGAGGAGGTGTGAGGGAGAGAGGGGTGCTATGTGGAGGAGGTGTGAGGGAGAGAGGGGTGCTATGTGGAGGAGGTGTGAGGGAGAGAGGGGTGCTATGTGGAGGAGGTGTGAGGGAGAGAGGGATGCTATGTGGAGGAGGTGTGAGGGAGAGAGGGGTGCTATGTGGAGGAGGTGTGAGGGAGAGAGGGGATGCTATGTGGAGGAGGTGTGAGGGAGAGAGGGGTGCTATGTGGAGGAGGTGTGAGGGAGAGAGGGGTGCTATGTGGAGGAGGTGTGAGGGAGAGAGGGGTGCTATGTGGAGGAGGTGTGAGGGAGAGAGGGGTGCTATGTGGAGGAGGTGTGAGGGAGAGAGGGGTGCTATGTGGAGGAGGTGTGAGGGAGAGAGGGGTGCTATGTGGAGGAGGTGTGAGGGAGAGAGGGGTGCTATGTGGAGGAGGTGTGAGGGAGAGAGGGGTGCTATGTGGAGGAGGTGTGAGGGAGAGAGGGGTGCTATGTGGAGGAGGTGTGAGGGAGAGAGGGGTGCTATGTGGAGGAGGTGTGAGGGAGAGAGGGGTGCTATGTGGAGGAGGTGTGAGGGAGAGAGGGGTGCTATGTGGAGGAGGTGTGAGGGAGAGAGGGGTGCTATGTGGAGGAGGTGTGAGGGAGAGAGGGGTGCTATGTGGAGGAGGTGTGAGGGAGAGAGGGGTGCTATGTGGAGGAGGTGTGAGGGAGAGAGGGGTGCTATGTGGAGGAGGTGTGAGGGAGAGAGGGGTGCTATGTGGAGGAGGTGTGAGGGAGAGAGGGGTGCTATGTGGAGGAGGTGTGAGGGAGAGAGGGGTGCTATGTGGAGGAGGTGTGAGGGAGAGAGGGGTGCTATGTGGAGGAGGTGTGAGGGAGAGAGGGGTGCTATGTGGAGGAGGTGTGAGGGAGAGAGGGGTGCTATGTGGAGGAGGTGTGAGGGAGAGAGGGGTGCTATGTGGAGGAGGTGTGAGGGAGAGAGGGGTGCTATGTGGAGGAGGTGTGAGGGAGAGAGGGGTGCTATGTGGAGGAGGTGTGAGGGAGAGAGGGGTGCTATGTGGAGGAGGTGTGAGGGAGAGAGGGGTGCTATGTGGAGGAGGTGTGAGGGAGAGAGGGGTGCTATGTGGAGGAGGTGTGAGGGAGAGAGGGGTGCTATGTGGAGGAGGTGTGAGGGAGAGAGGGGTGCTATGTGGAGGAGGTGTGAGGGAGAGAGGGGTGCTATGTGGAGGAGGTGTGAGGGAGAGAGGGGTGCTATGTGGAGGAGGTGTGAGGGAGAGAGGGGTGCTATGTGGAGGAGGTGTGAGGGAGAGAGGGGTGCTATGTGGAGGAGGTGTGAGGGAGAGAGGGGTGCTATGTGGAGGAGGTGTGAGGGAGAGAGGGGTGCTATGTGGAGGAGGTGTGAGGGAGAGAGGGGTGCTATGTGGAGGAGGTGTGAGGGAGAGAGGGGTGCTATGTGGAGGAGGTGTGAGGGAGAGAGGGGTGCTATGTGGAGGAGGTGTGAGGGAGAGAGGGGTGCTATGTGGAGGAGGTGTGAGGGAGAGAGGGGTGCTATGTGGAGGAGGTGTGAGGGAGAGAGGGGTGCTATGTGGAGGAGGTGTGAGGGAGAGAGGGGTGCTATGTGGAGGAGGTGTGAGGGAGAGAGGGGTGCTATGTGGAGGAGGTGTGAGGGAGAGAGGGGTGCTATGTGGAGGAGGTGTGAGGGAGAGAGGGGTGCTATGTGGAGGAGGTGTGAGGGAGAGAGGGGTGCTATGTGGAGGAGGTGTGAGGGAGAGAGGGGTGCTATGTGGAGGAGGTGTGAGGGAGAGAGGGGTGCTATGTGGAGGAGGTGTGAGGGAGAGAGGGGTGCTATGTGGAGGAGGTGTGAGGGAGAGAGGGGTGCTATGTGGAGGAGGTGTGAGGGAGAGAGGGGTGCTATGTGGAGGAGGTGTGAGGGAGAGAGGGGTGCTATGTGGAGGAGGTGTGAGGGAGAGAGGGGTGCTATGTGGAGGAGGTGTGAGGGAGAGGGGTGCTATGTGGAGGAGGTGTGAGGGAGAGGGGTGCTATGTGGAGGAGGTGTGAGGGAGAGAGGGGTGCTATGTGGAGGAGGTGTGAGGGAGAGAGGGGTGCTATGTGGAGGAGGTGTGAGGGAGAGAGGGGTGCTATGTGGAGGAGGTGTGAGGGAGAGAGGGGTGCTATGTGGAGGAGGTGTGAGGGAGAGAGGGGTGCTATGTGGAGGAGGTGTGAGGGAGAGAGGGGTGCTATGTGGAGGAGGTGTGAGGGAGAGAGGGGTGCTATGTGGAGGAGGTGTGAGGGAGAGAGGGGTGCTATGTGGAGGAGGTGTGAGGGAGAGAGGGGTGCTATGTGGAGGAGGTGTGAGGGAGAGAGGGGTGCTATGTGGAGGAGGTGTGAGGGAGAGAGGGGTGCTATGTGGAGGAGGTGTGAGGGAGAGAGGGGTGCTATGTGGAGGAGGTGTGAGGGAGAGAGGGGTGCTATGTGGAGGAGGTGTGAGGGAGAGAGGGGTGCTATGTGGAGGAGGTGTGAGGGAGAGAGGGGTGCTATGTGGAGGAGGTGTGAGGGAGAGAGGGGTGCTATGTGGAGGAGGTGTGAGGGAGAGAGGGGTGCTATGTGGAGGAGGTGTGAGGGAGAGAGGGGTGCTATGTGGAGGAGGTGTGAGGGAGAGAGGGGTGCTATGTGGAGGAGGTGTGAGGGAGAGAGGGGTGCTATGTGGAGGAGGTGTGAGGGAGAGAGGGGGTGCTATGTGGAGGAGGTGTGAGGGAGAGAGGGGTGCTATGTGGAGGAGGTGTGAGGGAGAGAGGGGTGCTATGTGGAGGAGGTGTGAGGGAGAGAGGGGTGCTATGTGGAGGAGGTGTGAGGGAGAGAGGGGTGCTATGTGGAGGAGGTGTGAGGGAGAGAGGGGTGCTATGTGGAGGAGGTGTGAGGGAGAGAGGGGTGCTATGTGGAGGAGGTGTGAGGGAGAGAGGGGTGCTATGTGGAGGAGGTGTGAGGGAGAGAGGGGTGCTATGTGGAGGAGGTGTGAGGGAGAGAGGGGTGCTATGTGGAGGAGGTGTGAGGGAGAGAGGGGTGCTATGTGGAGGAGGTGTGAGGGAGAGAGGGGTGCTATGTGGAGGAGGTGTGAGGGAGAGAGGGGTGCTATGTGGAGGAGGTGTGAGGGAGAGAGGGGTGCTATGTGGAGGAGGTGTGAGGGAGAGAGGGGTGCTATGTGGAGGAGGTGTGAGGGAGAGAGGGGTGCTATGTGGAGGAGGTGTGAGGGAGAGAGGGGTGCTATGTGGAGGAGGTGTGAGGGAGAGAGGGGTGCTATGTGGAGGAGGTGTGAGGGAGAGAGGGGTGCTATGTGGAGGAGGTGTGAGGGAGAGAGGGGTGCTATGTGGAGGAGGTGTGAGGGAGAGAGGGGTGCTATGTGGAGGAGGTGTGTGAGGGAGAGAGGGGTGCTATGTGGAGGAGGTGTGAGGGAGAGAGGGGTGCTATGTGGAGGAGGTGTGAGGGAGAGAGGGGTGCTATGTGGAGGAGGTGTGAGGGAGAGAGGGGTGCTATGTGGAGGAGGTGTGAGGGAGAGAGGGGTGCTATGTGGAGGAGGTGTGAGGGAGAGAGGGGTGCTATGTGGAGGAGGTGTGAGGGAGAGAGGGGTGCTATGTGGAGGAGGTGTGAGGGAGAGAGGGGTGCTATGTGGAGGAGGTGTGAGGGAGAGAGGGGTGCTATGTGGAGGAGGTGTGAGGGAGAGAGGGGTGCTATGTGGAGGAGGTGTGAGGGAGAGAGGGGTGCTATGTGGAGGAGGTGTGAGGGAGAGAGGGGTGCTATGTGGAGGAGGTGTGAGGGAGAGAGGGGTGCTATGTGGAGGAGGTGTGAGGGAGAGAGGGGTGCTATGTGGAGGAGGTGTGAGGGAGAGAGGGGTGCTATGTGGAGGAGGTGTGAGGGAGAGAGGGGTGCTATGTGGAGGAGGTGTGAGGGAGAGAGGGGTGCTATGTGGAGGAGGTGTGAGGGAGAGAGGGGTGCTATGTGGAGGAGGTGTGAGGGAGAGAGGGGTGCTATGTGGAGGAGGTGTGAGGGAGAGAGGGGTGCTATGTGGAGGAGGTGTGAGGGAGAGAGGGGTGCTATGTGGAGGAGGTGTGAGGGAGAGAGGGGTGCTATGTGGAGGAGGTGTGAGGGAGAGAGGGGTGCTATGTGGAGGAGGTGTGAGGGAGAGAGGGGTGCTATGTGGAGGAGGTGTGAGGGAGAGAGGGGTGCTATGTGGAGGAGGTGTGAGGGAGAGAGGGGTGCTATGTGGAGGAGGTGTGAGGGAGAGAGGGGTGCTATGTGGAGGAGGTGTGAGGGAGAGAGGGGTGCTATGTGGAGGAGGTGTGAGGGAGAGAGGGGTGCTATGTGGAGGAGGTGTGAGGGAGAGAGGGGTGCTATGTGGAGGAGGTGTGAGGGAGAGAGGGGTGCTATGTGGAGGAGGTGTGAGGGAGAGAGGGGTGCTATGTGGAGGAGGTGTGAGGGAGAGAGGGGTGCTATGTGGAGGAGGTGTGAGGGAGAGAGGGGTGCTATGTGGAGGAGGTGTGAGGGAGAGAGGGGTGCTATGTGGAGGAGGTGTGAGGGAGAGAGGGGTGCTATGTGGAGGAGGTGTGAGGGAGAGAGGGGTGCTATGTGGAGGAGGTGTGAGGGAGAGAGGGGTGCTATGTGGAGGAGGTGTGAGGGAGAGAGGGGTGCTATGTGGAGGAGGTGTGAGGGAGAGAGGGGTGCTATGTGGAGGAGGTGTGAGGGAGAGAGGGGTGCTATGTGGAGGAGGTGTGAGGGAGAGAGGGGTGCTATGTGGAGGAGGTGTGAGGGAGAGAGGGGTGCTATGTGGAGGAGGTGTGAGGGAGAGAGGGGTGCTATGTGGAGGAGGTGTGAGGGAGAGAGGGGTGCTATGTGGAGGAGGTGTGAGGGAGAGAGGGGTGCTATGTGGAGGAGGTGTGAGGGAGAGAGGGGTGCTATGTGGAGGAGGTGTGAGGGAGAGAGGGGTGCTATGTGGAGGAGGTGTGAGGGAGAGAGGGGTGCTATGTGGAGGAGGTGTGAGGGAGAGAGGGGTGCTATGTGGAGGAGGTGTGAGGGAGAGAGGGGTGCTATGTGGAGGAGGTGTGAGGGAGAGAGGGGTGCTATGTGGAGGAGGTGTGAGGGAGAGAGGGGTGCTATGTGGAGGAGGTGTGAGGGAGAGAGGGGTGCTATGTGGAGGAGGTGTGAGGGAGAGAGGGGTGCTATGTGGAGGAGGTGTGAGGGAGAGAGGGGTGCTATGTGGAGGAGGTGTGAGGGAGAGAGGGGTGCTATGTGGAGGAGGTGTGAGGGAGAGAGGGGTGCTATGTGGAGGAGGTGTGAGGGAGAGAGGGGTGCTATGTGGAGGAGGTGTGAGGGAGAGAGGGGTGCTATGTGGAGGAGGTGTGAGGGAGAGAGGGGTGCTATGTGGAGGAGGTGTGAGGGAGAGAGGGGTGCTATGTGGAGGAGGTGTGAGGGAGAGAGGGGTGCTATGTGGAGGAGGTGTGAGGGAGAGAGGGGTGCTATGTGGAGGAGGTGTGAGGGAGAGAGGGGTGCTATGTGGAGGAGGTGTGAGGGAGAGAGGGGTGCTATGTGGAGGAGGTGTGAGGGAGAGAGGGGTGCTATGTGGAGGAGGTGTGAGGGAGAGAGGGGTGCTATGTGGAGGAGGTGTGAGGGAGAGAGGGGTGCTATGTGGAGGAGGTGTGAGGGAGAGAGGGGTGCTATGTGGAGGAGGTGTGAGGGAGAGAGGGGTGCTATGTGGAGGAGGTGTGAGGGAGAGAGGGGTGCTATGTGGAGGAGGTGTGAGGGAGAGAGGGGTGCTATGTGGAGGAGGTGTGAGGGAGAGAGGGGTGCTATGTGGAGGAGGTGTGAGGGAGAGAGGGGTGCTATGTGGAGGAGGTGTGAGGGAGAGAGGGGTGCTATGTGGAGGAGGTGTGAGGGAGAGAGGGGTGCTATGTGGAGGAGGTGTGAGGGAGAGAGGGGTGCTATGTGGAGGAGGTGTGAGGGAGAGAGGGGTGCTATGTGGAGGAGGTGTGAGGGAGAGAGGGGTGCTATGTGGAGGAGGTGTGAGGGAGAGAGGGGTGCTATGTGGAGGAGGTGTGAGGGAGAGAGGGGTGCTATGTGGAGGAGGTGTGAGGGAGAGAGGGGTGCTATGTGGAGGAGATGTGAGGGAGAGGGATGCTATGTGGAGGAGATGTGAGGGAGAGGGATGCTATGTGGAGGAGATGTGAGGGAGAGGGATGCTATGTGGAGGAGATGTGAGGGAGAGGGATGCTATGTGGAGGAGATGTGAGGGAGAGGGATGCTATGTGGAGGAGATGTGAGGGAGAGGGATGCTATGTGGAGGAGAGATGGGGACTAATTCACTGAGTTTAAAATTATTTTGTCTTCTTTTTTATCATTGATGACATCACCAAGTACACGACTTCCGGTCTTGTGGGGTGCTCAGGGGAGGTGGCAATGACCATGATACCCCCAGGGAGGGTCCGATGATGGAATGGGGGAGCACTGGTGTAGGATGGGGAATCGTTCGATCGATAAAGATGTTTTTCAGCTTGAAATAAATAACTCGCTTTCTTGCGTCTTTTCGTAATTTGACTGACTCGTTTTTGTTGTCTTTAACTTAGCCAAACACTCGGTGGTCATAACTATATGGAGTCACGGGGTCTTTCAAAAACCACGGGCATTGTTACGGGAAGGGGACAAAATGCTTGAGAATCCTTCATGTTCAATAGCTTGTCTATTTGAGCTGTGCTCTACCGGGATTTCCCGCACACGACATGACATTTATGGAGCAGAGAAGTGGCAGCAGTCTATCGGAGGGATGAGTTTTCACGGTCCCTGGCCGCAAGGGGGCTTAACTGCATTGTTACGGTTATCGTTATTACTGTCTCGGCTAGATTTATGGACGGGCCGGTCCAGGAATGATTGAATCAGTAAGCCTTGAGGTCACAACTGCTGGCCGGTACTAATTTAAAACTACTACTAATGATCAAGACATTGATTATGGCTTACAATATATAGAAGAATAGGATGGTAGTAGTGTTCATGCAGGTCATTTATCAAACTCTTATAGTTTGATAGATGAAACGGGATCTCTTAGCAGTGATATTTTTAAAGAGTAAAAATTAGCGGAATCTTTTGGCAACTATCTTTTAACGATTAATTTCTCGATTAATTTCTCGATTAATCGTTAAATTTTTTCAGCGATTAAATTATTTTTTAACGATTAATCGACCCATAACGTTCAAATTATTGGAAGTCAAAAAGTAAAAATAAAAAAAAATAAAAAATAGCGGCCGATAAATAATAAATTTCCTGACGATTACACGAACATTTTGGATTTAAACTACTGAGTGACGGGAATGTTCAAAATGTTGATAAAGTTTCTTACCATGGTTCTAACACTTCACCTACTTATGAAACCAAATGAAAAGCGTATTAAGCTAATGGCAGTAATGGAGTCTGACTCAGAGACACAAAATGACACAACTCTTCTGATGAACTACTGCGTACGAGTGAAAGTTCCTGAATCCATCAACCCTCTACAAAGGTGGAAACTTAA
>CALYLW010000658.1:347471-398863 GCA_944989445.1 Ampullaceana balthica | reverse complement strand
TTCTCTAAAATAAACCCAACTATGGTCAAAAAACTATATTTCATTATGTGACGTAGATTTTACAGATGGGAATCTCAAAAATTGTGAGAAAATATTCATATGTCAGCTACATTCACAGGAAGTGTACGACAATTAAATTAAATCAAGCAAGATTAATTATTATCTTATCTTATCAATACAGACCCTCCTTCTATGCAGAAGATAATTGGGTCCACAGACAATGACACATGATCTGTTGGCAAGTGATGCAGCGTTCACAGGCCACTGCTTTGTGGGTTCCACGCATTACCTAGCCGCCTAACTACATATATTTAGGTACCCATTCGGAGCTGGGTACTCAGGGACGCTCCTAGGCCCCGGGAACCAATCCTTCCCTTGATATGGATTCGAGCCCGTGACCATCAGTACGCCAGTCGAGCGCGCTGCCACTCGACCACCGCGTAATTGCTTACGTTCGTGCATACAGTAGCCACAATTGTTCTTAAAATAACGTGCAATCCTAAGTGTATTGAAATTTATTGTTACCTGGAAATTTTTATTATGATCACCATGAAAAATGTACAATGATCGTCCAGAAAGTTATATTATGATCACCATGTCAATTATGTTATGATCACCGCATATGTGTTCACAGAAACATATTAATATGTGATTGATTTCATTGATAAACGTCATTATTTTGTTGAGCAACGTTGTCCAGTGCATCCCATTTAATATAAAAAATATGGATTAACGTATGCACACATTTGTAATTACGGTATGCACATATTTTGATTTCGTTATGCACACATTGTGATTACCGTATGGACTCATTTTGATTTAGTTTATTGACATAATTAAACAAATGCAATTGATGACGTTATCTCAACATAAATGTAAGATAGATTTACATTGTCAAGGCTTGTTAGAAGTTGTTATAAAACATAATATATGGTCCATGTGGAAAGAAAACTGTTTGAAGTGGAGTTTAAAGTTTTCATATCAAATATATTGTTAACATATTTGCACCAGTTTTACAAAAGGGTTAAAAAGTACTAGCTATAAATGTAAAAAAGATCATGCTAAAAAGATAAATTATGATCTATTACATCCACCAAATCTGTTTATTGCTCAGTGGTAGTTAGAGAAGCTAAGATTAATTTTATGAAATTTTAATGCAAGAACAAACGTAAAATCTCGTATAAGGAAGCTTTTGCAAGATATGTTTACATTGAAATACTCTTGGCATTAAAGTTGTTAAAATTAAATGTATATACATAAATAAACAATTATATATTATTGTTTTGTTTCAAATGATTTTTATGTGACTGATTTTATTATATTGCTTGCTTACCCAAGCAACACAAACTACATCCACAAAAACAAGGCAAATTTGTAGTCATGTACAGGGTGGCCCAAAAAAAGAGGGACCGCCTAAAGCAATGTCAACTTCCTGGAACCAGACAAGTGGCCACCAAATGGCCCGAATCTAAACCCGGTAGATTATGCTATTTGGGGTGCCCTTCAACAAAAAGTCTACTTTCGTCGTAAATTTGCAACAAAAGAACAACTGAAATTGGCCATTGTTGAAGAGTGGCAACATTTGTGTCAGCGATTTATAAACTAGAGCATTGACCAGTTGCGAAGACGTTTAGAAAAAACTGTTGAGAACCGAGGAGGATAATATTGAATTTTAATTCTGACTTTATATATATTAACATTTGGCAACAATTTACTTGATGTTTTGTAGAAAACAGTTACACACAAAAATTATTATTTGAAATTATACAAGACGGTCCAAATTTTTTTTAGCCACCCTGTAATTCTTACCGCTTTGCTCTTTCTTCTTATTTCTACTGTTTCTAGGTTTAATAATCTAATGATGTTACCATTGTCAATACTGAACATCTCCAGTAATAAATGTGACATCACTTGTTTGCATTGGTTCTATTTTATTTTTGTCACTATATAAGTATGCTTGGTGTTGGTATCACGTGCATGTGTGTCACTGTTGTGTGATATGTCATTAGGACATAATTATGTCCGTGGATGACGAAATTTGTAAAGGGTTAAATTCTCCTGTCAGAATAATGTATACTTGAGGGAATATTCTCTCAACTTTTATAAGAAACTCTTATCAAAAACTCTTTTAAGAAAGTCTTATAAGAAACTCTTATAAAAACTCTTATAAGAAACTCTTATAAAAAACTCTTATAAGAAACTCTTATAAAAACTCTTATAATAAACTATTATAACGAACTCTTATAAGAAACTCTTATGAGAAACTCTTATGAGAAACTCTTATAAGAAACTCTTATAAGAATGCAGGACTAAAGACAAAACCAGATCAGCGTAGAACATAATATCTGCTGAATGTAAGGAGCATTTGTAAAATATAGGATAACTTCGGTGTTATTTTTAACAAACAAAATTGTGTCTATCTGCAAAAGATTTATGTCTTTTAATGCTGTCTGATTGTTAATGTTGTCTCTCAGTTTATAAGATATGTGTGATTATTATGGTTGTCTTGTGTTTTATATTGGTAGCATAGTTAAGATTGTTTTTTCTGTCAGAGATGTCTGATAGTTTAAAAGAGTTTTAAATAGCCTAAATGTTTGAGATAGGGGTGTTAGTATTGTCTGTATGTAAAAATTGTTTGTTTGTTAGTGTTCTCTGTCTGTCTGTAAAAGTTGTTTGTTTGTTAGTGTTTTCTGTCCGCCTGTAAAAATTGTTTGTTTGTTAGTGTTGTCTCCTGCCTGTAAAAGTTGTTTGTTTGTTAGTGTTTTCTGTCTGTCTGTAAAAGTTGTATGTTTATTTGTGTTGTCAGTCTGCCTGTAAGAGTTTTAAGTGTTGTCTCTATTTTGTTAGAATTGTCTGATTGTTAAATGTTGTATCTATATTAGAGTTGTCTCATTGATAATCTTGACTGTCAGTTAGATATTTATTTATTTTTTATAAATTTGTTTGTTTAGTAAATTCTATAATACATCATGCAAAATTCGTTCAGCATATTTAAATGAAAATGTAAACTTTTCATCAAGTTAGAATTACCATATACATAAAAGAGAGCATTTTCAAATTAAAAGACTTTTTATTGCCGTGCAATCAAAATGTATTTTCCTGTAAACACCACACTAAAACGCATCACGATCAACCTACTGAATATAATAGTGTAATTGAGACAACATAAAAGGCAAGATTAATCAGAAAATCATAGTATTATTTTCTGTAACTTTGGATAAATTTTAATATACGATTCTAAGCGACAGAGAATTATTTATTTGTATTGCTAGAAATTTGTATGGCATGTAACTATATATTACGTATAGAAGTATTGAATTAAATGGAAAAATACATTTTTGAGTCATTTATTTCCAATTAAAAATACTATACATTTTATACATCAATCTTCATTTATTGCTGTTGCTAATTGTTGAAGTACAGAAACATTAGATAGGGTTCCACCATAATATTTTTTACAATGCAACACCAGTCTCATCAAGAAATTATAAAGACAGAGGGGCAAGAATAGGCTGTTCACTCTGTAGGTCAGGAGCTGATGAGACTGAACAACATTTATATCTCACATGCACTACAATTTTACAAACTAAAAACACACTAAAACAATTCATACAAGCAGGCACAATACACAAGGTAGATATAGACGAAGCAATAACACAAAACATAATACCCGACTCTATAAACATGAAACAACAAACGATAAGCTTAAAAATACGTTCACATTTCAGAAAACACATATGGCATCACAGACGTACGGCGTTTTCCTATAACCACAGTTACACAAACATAACATTAGAACATGTGTTTAGACAAACAATTCAAAACATGATATTAAACATAACAGAAGATAATTAAGGTTTTTATGTTTAAGTAATAATATATAATGTACATTTTATTTGTTATAATCAAATATTTGTATTTTATTTCATTTGTTAATTCATATAAAATATGTATGTAATTTAAATTTAAAAAAAAATAATACAAATTTTTTTAAACAATTTAAAAAAATTAAATTTAACAAAGTGGCATTCCACTTAACCTCAATCCCTAGATTCAGGGACATAATTTCAATTAATTGGAAGTATTTTTGTACTGATAGGATTACACTGAATCCAAATTAAACAATGTCGTGTCTAAGTTTAAATAATAAAACAATGTCATGTCTAAGTTTAAATAATAAAACAATGTCATGTCTAAATTTAAATTATTTCAAAAAATAATTTTAAAAAAAAATTTAAAAAAAAATAATAAAATAGATGACATTCTATTTTATTAAAGTTGCACGCCACTTGCCTTCGATCCCTTTAAACTTGGGATACAATACAATGTCAGTAAATTGCTAGAATTCCATGTTGCTCAAAAAGGAGGGTATATACCAGTTGTAAATGCATGGTTAAAAACAAAAATAGCACATTAACATTGTCTGTACTGTTGACATAGCTACATAATTTCTTGCTATAAGTAGGTTTCTCTCATGCCGAAACAGTATTTACCTTCTAACAAAATATTTTATTAGGATATTATTTTAAACTTGTGGTTCCCAAACTTTTTGACCCATGGACCTCTTTTTGTAGTCACAACCTGCCAACGGACCCTCAAGGGAAAAAAACTAAATAAATGCATAATATAAAAATTACAAATTTTAAAAAAGCTACATTTTGATGAAGAGGTATTTATTGAAATAACAACTTTTAATTAAAATAAACGTTAAAACAATTAATAACTTGGATGAACATGATTAGATTTTAGTTGTGTCTTTAGGTCTGACTCATTGTTTGTAAGTAGCAACCGCAAATCCTCATGTGCACTAATTTCTTGCCTGTTTTATTTTTTGTGATAAGGCTCATAGCGGCACTGAATTCACGTTCTACCGAAAAGGAATACGGGAAGGCAGTCAACAACTTCTGTACAATAACCACTAATGCATGATATACAAATTTGGATCTGTTTTTGTAACGAGAATATGTGGTATCCTTGTTTAAACTAAGGTTTAAGTTCCTCTTTTGTGGATAATTCCATAAGCTGCTCCTGTATTAGTTTGGATTCATTTGTTTTTGGAATCTGAGGTTGTCCACACGCTAAAGGGTTCAACTAACAGTCGGGAATATCCAAGTGAAAAATGTTTTCAAATCTTTTGGTTAACGTCTGTATAAAAAGCCATTAATTGTTGACAGTAAGCCAAAAATTCTACTTCTCTACTTTGCAATTTCAAAAGATTTGGAAACTGAGAAAATTCTCCTCTTCCCAAGTTTTGTTTGTACATAAAAAGGTTTGAAACAAAAGCAGAATTTTATGCTTTGAGTTTTGATTAAATTTAAGTGGCAACATTGTAGTTTCAAATTAGTTTAGTAAATTTGACAATAAATCATTCATAAAGGGGAAGAAAAAAAATTAAAGAGGCACGCCACTTTCCTTCGATCTCTTCCATAAGGTATAGCATCTACATAAATTGCTTAGATTCTCCTACCATCAGTATTGACTGAGTCAATTAAAAAAAAACCTGTCACCAGTTCATTTTGTTATATATATATATATATATATATATATAATATATATATATATATATATATATATATATATGTATATATATATATACATATATAAATATATATATATATATATACATATAAATGTATATATTATATATAAATGTAAATGCACTGTTTGATTTATTGCTTTACGGTGATTCCCTATGTAGGACCAATCGCCTCCTGATAGGCGCTGTAGTGATCCAGGTGGGCGGTGATGATCACATATGCATTTTGAGAAGAATAACTTTAGGGAGGCTGTGATAGCTTAAAAGAAAAAAGAAAGACTCAGAAAAAGATTTATGCATTTGGTGAACCTTTAAATCCTTCAGGAATACAAGAACATGTGACTAAAATTCATTGACATAAAAAGATAAGGATTTATCTTATTTTCGAAATAATTTCCTAATCAGGAAAACATCCCTAGTATTGGTGGAGAATTAAGTGTACCAGCTATAAGTGAAGTAATATGTACTGTGTTAAACAAGCAAGTATCTGATATTATCAAGAAACTTTCGTTTTGCAATTATAAAGTTCAAAGAAGAAATATGTAATTAAAGCTATCAACACATACAGGATTCATTGAATGACATGTTTTTGACGACTTGTATTTAAAAGGATTACAAGTTCATTCGTTAGTTGCTTCTTACAGAGCTTTGTAGGTTAGTCAGCTTTTCTACATAGGTTTGTAGGTTTGTGAGCCTGTTTACATAGATTTGTGGTTTGTCAGCATGTTTACATAGGCTTTATAGTTTAAATCAGTGCAGTAGTTTTTGAAAAATTTAAATGATGCTTTAAGATAAAGTTTATGTCAAGAAAACGTGAAATCCTTTAACTGATCGTTTTGTTTAAAAACATTAAATGAAAGCAATCTTCCCTTGAATTAAATATTGGTAAAAATCAGATAAGTTTAAAAACTAAATAACATTTCAGTTATAAAGCATAAGCATAACTACATAAATGTACAATAATGAAATTGAAATGAAAATTTGACCTTTACTAGGACGTGAACTTCCCAGCTTTTGAGTCGCGATGCTGCGTGTTAATCTTTAAGCAATGACGAATGTGTCTTGTGAGTTGATCTTTAAATAATCATGAATATGCGCTGTGAGTTGGTTGATCTTTAAGCAATGGCGAATGTGGGCTTTGGGGAATCTAACTCAGGGCACTGAGTCCACAACTTAATTCTAAAAAATATATTCCGACATACAGACCTGTAACATTTAAATAAAAATCAACATCAGTAGCTAAATGAGGTCATTGCAAGAGATTTGTTGTTGATGAATCAAAAAGTAGGAAGGATCGTGTTAATATCCGTTTGTTATCAATTCTAGGTTTTATGTCACAAACCAACTACTAAGTTAGTGCTGTCTGTCTAGAGTGTCTATCTGTAAGAGTTGTCTGATTGTTATTGTTATCCGTCCGTTCGGAAGAACTGTCTGTAATGTAAATGTATATGTCTGTTAATGTTGTTTGTCTGTTACATTTTCTAATTTTAATGTTATCTTCAGTTATTAAGAGTTGTCTGTAATGTGAATACATTTCTAGCTTTGTGAGGGTTCACGTATTGTTTATGTTGTCTGTTAGCTTGTAATATATATATGATTGTATGGGTTGTCTGTCTGTTAGAGTAGTCTGATGTATTGTGTTGTCTGTCACGTTGTTAATGGTGTCCTATTGACAGTGTTGTTTGTCTATAAGATTGGTATACTTGTTAAGTCTGTCTGTCTGTCAGGGATGTCTGATTGCTTGTGTTTCCTAAATGTAAGACATGACTGAGTGGTAATATTGTCTGTATATAAAAGTTGTGTGTTTGTTATTGTTGTAATAGTTGTTTCATTGTAAGCGTAGTCTCTCAGTTTGTTATCGCTTTCTAATTGTTAGTGTTATATGTATGTTATATTTGTCTGAATGTTAGTTTTGTTTTGCCAGTGAAATCTATGTTGCATTAGAAAAAAAAACACATTTATCTTACGAAAATGAAAAGAACACATTTCCCAAGGCTAGAACTCACATATACATTAAAGAGAACATTTACACGATAAAAGAAGTTATTTGTCATATTTGAAGTGCAATCAAGTTGTATCTTCAATGAACGCAGCACTAAAAAGCATCGCTGTCGACCTAAATAATATGACAATGTAATTGAGACATTTTGAGAGGCGTGAAAAATGAGCAGAACATAAAATTATTCAGCTGTAACTCATTTATTTAAATTACGATGTATGAGTCTAAGTGACATAGTATTAATGATTTTTATGGCATACAATTTGTATTGCATGTCACTAAACATTATGCATAAAAATGTTTTAATTCAAAGGAAAAATACATTTTCGAAACCTAATTGATTTCAAATAAATAATACTATAAATTGTATACATGTATTTTCATCTAATATGTTGACTAATTAATGGAATCATCGCGTGTTGTTTAGCTTTTTCATGCAATATCTATGCGAGTGGCATGCCACTTGACTTCGATCTCTTCCATAAGGGATAACATTTCAATGAATAGCTAAGATTCTCCAACCACCAGTATAGATAGAATGAGTTCCTTTTTGGACATAGTCCTGTTTCCAGTTAATTATATTTGTTATATATATAAAAGTTTATATTTTACATAAATCAAAATGTTTTGTTACCAGTTCATTTTATTTGTTATATATATAAAAGTTTGATATTTTACATAAATCAAAATGTTATGTTTGTCCTTGAGGCGTCACGTTGATTCCCATTTAAAAACAAAAACGATACCTGGTGGGCGCTGCAGTGATCCTGGTTGGCGGTGGTGACCACAGGTGAATTTGGAGGAGAATAACTTTGATAATGCGTGACAGAAGTAAAGAAAGAAAAACGATTTCGTAAATTTTAATTATGTATTTGTTAAACATATAAAGTTAACCTGATTAAAAAAACATGTGACTAAAATTCATGGACATAAAAAAGAAAAGGATTTATCATATTTTCGATGACTATAAGTAGAACATTTTAAAATAACTGAAATTGGCAAAATATTTTTCAATCGCAGGCACACGAGATTGCGATGACTTGCCTGCTTCTAACAGTTTATTGTTAAAGATTTCAAAAACAGGAAAACATAAACAATATAATAGCTCACGTCACATGTTAGTTGGAGTATGTATCCGCAACGGTATGACGACATTTTTTGAGTTTATATTTAAATATATATATAAGGCGCGTATCAGGCGGTGTGCAAAATTATTATAAATTTTAAAATAATTATCACCGTAAAAAAAATCTATGACGTCATCGTTTTAGCTTATATTTTAATTTTGGAAAAGCGAGTGATGTAAAAAGAGGATTTGAGGATTTATAATTATAAAATACTTTGTGTACATTTCAGGAAGTTTAATATTTCGTATTTATCAAACAAGGATGAGTTACTTGCGCTTTTGACCCAAAACAAAAGTGCGCGCCATTGGCGCCCTACAACCCCTAGTTTCTAATACTGTGTGAGAGCTAAGTTTACGGCTGTAAGTTAAAAAATACGTACTGTGCTACACAAACAAGCATATGATACTATCAAGAACTGTTCGTAGTGCAATTATACGGTGCAAAGAAGAATTGATGAAGTGACTAAAGACGGCAAAAGTTTATTGCTTGAATAATATTTAATCACTACAAGATATTGCTCCAGCGATAATAGGGCACTACAAGAATATCTTACAATTTTTTTTTAAATGAAGATTCGAAATGCATTCACAGTACACTGTATCATCCATCGCCAACATGTAATTGCCAAAATTTTAATAGCAAATAATACAAGTGAAATCGCTTAATTGATGGCCTTGTTTAAACAAAATTCAGTGAAAACGGTCTTGTCTTCAATTAAATATTGTTAAGACTCAAGACAGTTTTCAAAACAATAATACATTAGGTAACATAAGTTATTAATTTACTGCCCTATTGACAAATAATTTGTATTATAACAAATACTTTACGATCCGTATATTAAACTAGATTGTGCTTGGGTGACGTGGCGCTACTGCGCCCAATTTTTTTATAGCGCCTAAGGCGCCCCCCTTTTTCAAAAGACCAAATAACGTATCCTTGTTTGATAAATACAAAATATTGTACTTCCTGAAATGGGAGGAGGGGGGGGGGTCACTGGCAAGTGACATACTTTAGAGCGACTCTCTGTGTAAACATACTAATCACTAACTTGTAATAAGTAACTTTTATTCACGTGATTCATATTGTAATATTTCTGTACAAAAAATAAATACATAATAGTAATAACACAATAAATATAATCATTTGAAATAACTGAAACTTTAGGATAGACAACAGAAACACGCAACTATATTTATTTATTGATGAAAATTATTTTAACACTATCGTTGATGCTTAATGTGTAATTTAGAAAAAAAAACGATGTTTCATTTTATTTATTATTAAAATTCCCGTATTCTGTATGTATGGATGTAACTAGTTGGCGCTGCGACATTTGTAATGCTGTTAGGTAGCGATGCCATCAACATAATAAAATTACTGCACCAACAATAACACTTTTTGAACGTGCCACATAAAATTGTTCAATATGAGTAATATGATAATAAAGGAATCAAATAAAAATAATTAAAAGTTATGTATTACATTATTTAATATTCTGATGTGTATTTTTTTCAAAATTAATAGATTTCAGCTAAAATGTATTCATTTTGAAAACTTCCGTCATTTTTGACGGGTTAAACTAGTTTATTGTTAATATTCTAACACAGGGGAAATATTAACACACTCAAACGTTGTCAACAAGAAATGAAAAGATAAGAAGATTCGTCACTATGGTTGGTGTCACCCAGTTGTGTAGCTCATAGTCTCAGCCAGTTTTTAGCTCATAGTGTCACCCAGTTTGTAGCTTATAGTGTCACACAGTTTGAAGCTCATAGTGTCACACAGTTTGTAGCTCATAGTGTCACCCAGTTTTGTAGCTCATAGTGTCACCCAGTTTGTAGCTCATAGTGTCACCCAGTTTTGTAGCTTATAGTGTCACCCAGTTTTGTAGCTCATAGTGTCACCCAGTTTTGTAGCTCATAGTGTCACCCAGTTTTGTAGCTCATAGTGTCACCCAGTTTGTAGCTCATAGTGTCACCCAGTTTTGTAGCTCATAGTGTCACCCAGTTTGTAGCTTATAGATTTTGATTTTATTATAATATTCTAGATCTTAAGTTACCTAGTAATAACCAGTAATTTAGGTTGAAATAAGGTTTAACAATTCATTCACATTTTATCCCTTATATAAGGAGCGAGGTAAAGTGGCATGCCACTTTAATAAAATAAAAATTTTTTCAAGCAAATTTTTCAAAAGAAGCTGTGTGTCTTACAATTGTTACACAACGACATGTATTGAATTAAATGTAGACATTTCATAGTTTTGTTTAATATTTGATATTATTACACTTTAACAATACAATTGGTTCTTCGAAATGTATATGTACATATATTCTTTTTAGTAACATTAAAAACAGCATTTAAGCAACACAAAAACATACTAGTTAGTCTCATTGAATTTTAAAATATAAATTCACAAACATATCATTTGTAAAAAAAAATAGATCGAATCATTAACATGCACAACTTGGTTTATCAAATATGTTTTTATAATGTCATTCGTCAGTAATGGTTCTTTATGGTGCAGAGTTTACAGGAAATACAATTTTAATGCATAACCCTGTGTATATATCCCTATATATATTGCGCCTAAAACGCGTCTGTGTGTGCACGCTGTTCAAAGTAACTACACAATTTTTAAAAAAGGTTAATACAAATTAATTTAGACGTAATATCATAAACATTTTGTTGTCGAGATTAACAGAGTTTGTTTCTCGCTATAAAATATGTTAACGTGACGTAATCGTTTGAGCTTATATACATGTGTGAAAAGGGAACGATATAAACAGAGCCGTTGTTTATTAGATGTTATTCATATTTTTGTTATGTGTATGGAAATAAGTAAGTGTGAGCGCTATTGTGTTTTGTTGAAGTAATTTTGTGTGTGTGTGTTTGATTTATTGTTAACTAAATTTGATTTAACGTTTGATTTTTTATTTTTTTTAAGGATAAGATTTCTTATCTTATCAATACAGAAGCTCCTTCTATGCAGAAGATATTTGCGTCCACAGACCATGACAGATGATCTGTTGGCAAGTGATGCAGCGATCACAAGCAACGGCTTAGTGGGTTCCACGAATTACCCATCCGCCTAACTAGTGTTAGGTACCCGTTTAAAAATAATAAAACATTTAAGTAACATAAGTTAGTATCTCACTGCCTAATTAAAAAATGCATTGTATGTAAAAGGAGTTTATATTAGAGATATTACGATCCATATCTCAAATGTTAAAGGTAATTTTATTTCAAGTAATTCTTCATATTAAATACATCAGCACTCGTGCTTTGTGGTGCAGCGTTGACGGAAATAAAATGTATTCACGTTAATGTAACACATTGCTACATTATATATTTCCTTATTTATCAACATAAATATTTGCCAATTCGTAGATTTATATGTTAACACTTGTTTGTGTGTATAATTTATATATAAAACTGATTAATGCTTTACTTTTCTGTGTAGTTTTTTTCTTGCTTTAATTTATAAAATGATTTGTCGTAAAACCAGAACATGTTCATGTCTCTTTTTAAAGCAAACAAAATGTTGAAATAAAGCTCTGTGAAATGGTTTAAATAAAGCTCTGTGAAATTGTTTAAATAAAGCTCTGTGAAATGGTTAAAATAAAGCTCTGTGAAATGGTTAAAATAAAGCTCTGTGAAATGGTTAAAATAAAGCTCTGTGAAATGGTTTAAATAAAGCTCTGTGAAATGGTTTAAATAAAGCTCTGTGAAATGGTTTAAATAAAACTTTGTGAAATGGTTTAAAAATACATGTTATTTAGAAAAGTTTGGATTTTGTTTTTTATGGGTGTAATTATTTTTTTGGTAATCCAGACACACAAGGTTAGTAACACAATTCCACAAATGAACGAACAATTTGAAACAATCAAATTTGTAATTACTATTTTTAAAAACGGGTTTCAACGAAATCCCTAACAACTGGCAATAACATTTTAATCCTTTCTAGCCTATATAATCATACCTAAGAAGAGTAGGGTCTTCATGGTTAATGCCACCGGTACATCACCCATCATGCTTGAGGAGGTGGACAGTTTTGTTTACCTTGGCAGCTTGGTAGATTAAAAAGGTGGTACAAACCGACGAATATTTTAGTGCTGTTTGTCAAGAAGTCTGTACCAGTTGTCTAATTGTTATCGTTGTCCGTCAGTTTGTAAGAGTTGCCTGCCTTTAAATGTATATATCAGTTAGTGTTGTTTGTCTATTACATTTTCTAATGTTAGTTTTGTCTTTTAGTTATTAAGAGTTGTCTGAAATTTGATTTAATCTCTCACTTTGTAAGAGTTCACTTATTGTTAATTCTGTCCGTCAGTTTGTAAGATATTTATGATTGTATGATTTGTCTGTCTATGAGAGTTGTCTGATCTTTTGTGTTGTCTGTCACTTTGTAAATGTTGTCCTATTGTCAGAGTTGTTTGTCTAAAAGATTGGACTCAGTGTTACGTTTGTCTATTTGTCAGATATGTCTGATTGTTTGTTTTTTCCTAAATGTAACGCATGTCTGAGTGATAGTATTGTCTGTATGTAAAAGTTGTATGTTTGTTATTGTTGTCTGTCTGCCTGTAAGACTTGATTGATTGTAAGGGTCGTCTCTCAGTTTGTTATCGTTTTCTTATTATTATTGTTGTATGTATGTTAGAGTTGTATGGCAGTTAGTTTTGTTTTGACAGTGAATTCCTATAACACATTAGAAAAATAAAAACATATCTAGCTTATTAAAATGAAATGAAACTATTATTAAAGTTAGATCTCACAAATACATAAGAGAGAACATTTACAAATTAAGAGACATTCTATTTTTATATCTCTAGTGCAATCAAATTGTATTTCCCATGAACGTCGCACTAAAAAGCACAGCTATCGACCTGCGTAACATGATAATTTAATTAAGACATTTTAAGTGGCACGAACAAAACAGATGATACTATTACTGTTATCTTAAACTTTGATTAAATTTCAATCTACGAGACTATGCGACATAGTATTACATAATTTTAATGCATACACTTTGTATTGCATGTCACTAAATATAATGTATAGAAATTTTTTAATTCAAAGGAAAAATACATTTTTATACATAATTATTTTACATTAATAAAACCATTAATTGTATACATTTATCTTCACCTATTACTTTGGCTAATTGATGACACGCGTCTGCTACAAAATACGTATATACGATATCTACCCAAGTGGCACGCCACTTGATATCGATCTCTTCCATAAGGGATAACATGTCAATGATATGCTAATATTCTCCCTCCACCAGACTGAGTTCCATTTCAACAATTTGCTATTACCAGTTCATTTTGTTTGTCATATATATAAAAGTATATATTATATATATAAAGGTATATATATATATATATATATATATATATATATATATATATATATATATATATATATATATATGTATATATATGAAAATATTATTTTTGTCCTTATTACATTACGTTTATTCTCAATTTAAGAGCAACCGCTCCCTGGTATTTGGAGGAGAATAACTTTAAGGAGGCGGTGATATCAGAAAAGAAAGAAAACAGATTTAGAAAAGTTGATTTATGTATTCGGTGAACATGTAAAGTCTTACAGAATACTAGAAAATGAGACTAAAATTTATGGACATAAAACATAAATGGATTTATCTTATTTTCGATTACTAAAAGTAGAACATTTTAAACCAACTGACATTGACAAAAATCTTTCTAACCGCAACGAACCGAGTTAGCGATGACTTGATTTCTTCTTACAATTTATTATTAAAATTTTCCAAATCAGGAAAACATTCATAATACTGTGTGATAGTTAAATGTACCGGCTATAAGTGAAGTAATACGTACTGTACTACAAAAGCAAGCATATAATATTATCAAGAAAGTTTCGTTGTGCAATTCCATAGTGCAAATAAGAATTGATGACATGAGTCAAGATGTTAAAGATTCATTGTGTGAGTAACATCTTATCAGTAGCCAAAGAAAGTGCTCCAGCGATAATAAGGCGCCACACGGATTTTTTGCAATAATTAAAATAAATAGGTGCCCAATGCATACACAGTACCTTGTATCATCACTCGTCAACATCTCATGGCACACATTTTAATGGCAAGCCTACTGAAGTCATTACGATATGTAATTAAAGCTATCAACACAAACAGAAGCAAACAATTAAATGACAGATTATTGGAAGAACTTTGTAATTAAAACAATTAAGAGTTTATTTGTTAGCTGCTTCTTACAGAGGCTTGTTGGTTAGTCAATGTGTTTACACAAGTGCTCAGGTGGGTGTTGATTAAAGCTGTTCTTCAAAAGACAAACTTAAGTCCAAACATCGACACCACCATCTACCAAAAGAATTCTAAACGTGTTAGGTTTATAAAAAACTATATATATATATATATATATATATATATATATATATATATATATCTCTATATATATATATCTCTATATATATAAGACGCATTTGTTGTCTGTCCGTCGTCTGTCTGTTCCCTTATAACTCAAGATCCAGACAACCAAATAACGTGAAATTTGGTACACGTACACAAAATTATACCGGAAAGGTTATTAAACAGGTTTCGTTCCATATATATAAGATACTGGGGGCTGGGGGCCCAAAATGTAGTTTTTCCCTATATGAGCTATATAAAATAAAAATTATTGAAAATTAAGACGTAAAATATTAAACATTTTGGTGTCGAGATTAACAAGATGGCGTTTATTGCCATAAAATAATGTGATGTGACGTCATAGTTTGAGTTCATATTAATTTGTAAATAGGAAACAAAGTGAAAAGAGCAGTTATTATTTTAATTTATATTTTTAATTGTTAATATACCGCTGTGGGTATGCGTTTAAGTATTTGTGTGCACATGTGTGAATCAGTGAGTGTGTGTGTTTTTTGTTGTGAACTAAATGTTATGAAATGGTTTATTTTTATGTCTGTTAATGTTGCGCCTCTAACAAGATTACGTATATATTTTTATAAAATTTGTTTGCAAATTACATATTTTTTTACTTTACACTGTTTCTTTTTTGTATATTCTATATGTATTTTATCCAGTCGTCCGATCAAGCTTTTTCCTTTTATCGGCGAGGGTAGGAGTCAATAATATCGTCCATCCCTGGGTGGCATAAACACTGTAGCTAAGCAACTGTGTTTATACTTTTTGCATAACTTAAACGAAACCAGCAGGGCACATGTGAGGTCATTTAAAATGGCTGCTGAGATTATGGATAACACTCAAGTGGACTACAAAATCAAAATTTCCGGCAAAGCACCATTAAAGGAACACAAAGGCAGATTCAATGCACCATCTGTTAGTGAAGTGGCATCATGATTGCTGGAGAGCTAGGTGATCGTAGAGACATTGTGCTGCATTCAAGAAGTTGCTCACAAATGCCACTTCAAAGGATTCAAGACACTCACAGGTCATATGATCCACTTCAGTATCCTCTGCTATTTGTTAGAGGAGAAGATGGCTATGATTTGAACATAAAAGATGTAAACAAGGCCACAAGCAATGACTACTATGCATATCGCATGATGCAAAGAGTCAACGAATTTAATACACTCCTCAGATGCCCGCGCCTTTCCAGCAATACATAGTGGATATGTATGCTAAGGTTGAGAATGAGAGATTGCGTTTCATCAGACTCAACCAAACAAAACTTAGAGCTGAGGACTATGGTGTACTATTAGAGGCAGTAAGGAATGACAACAATGTGACTTCTGAAAATCTTGGCAAATTAGTGGTGCTGCCTTCATCCTTCAGTGGAGGGCCCCGTTACATGCATGAATATGCACAGGATGGAATGACCTATGTACGTCATAGAAACACAAGCATCAAGTAGATTTGCAATTATGTTACCAAGGGAAGTGATGCAGCCATGTTTACTGTTGCAAATGAAATGCCGAACAGGCTTGATGGGGTTACCAATTAATTATCAACAAGGACGATACATTAGTAGCAGTGAGGCAGTGTGGCGCCTGCTTAACTTTCCCATCCATCAAAGGTATCCAACAGTTGTTCACTTGGCAGTACATCTTGAAGGAGGCCAAGGAGTATACTATAAACCAGGACAGCCAACAGCACATTTGACAGACACTCCAACAAAGACTACATTAACAGCGTTTTTTGATCTCTGCAAAACAGATCCTCTTGCAAAAACATTGCTGTATTCTGAAGTGCCTAGACATTTTCGCTGGGATGCCAGTCAAAAGGTCTGGCAAATCCGAAAAAAGGTATACCTCTTGCAGACTTCCCGGGATATGTGACAGACAATGCCTTGGGAAGAGTGTACACTGTGCATCCTCACAACAGAGAAGCATTTCACATGCACCTCCTGCTGCACCATATTCGGGGACCTATTTCATTTGAAGATCTCAAAACTGTTATTGTGAAAGATGAGGATGGTGACATCCTTGAAATTAAGCCATGCAGCACATACACTGTTAAATGTACCATTTTATAGCATGCAAGTAAACAGTTAGTTGTGTACGCTTCTACAGAAAACCTTATTTTAAACCCGGGAGAAGCCGGGTACTTGCCCCTAGTATGTATATATATCTCTATATATATAAGCCGCATTTGTTGTCTGTCTGTTCCCTAATAACTCAAGATCCAGACAACCAAATAACGTGAAATTAGGTACACGTACACAAAATTATACCGGAAAGGTTATTAAACAGGTTTCGTTCCATATATATAAGATACTGGGGCCCGGGGGCCCAAAATGTAGTTTTTCCCTATATGAGCTATATAAAATAAAAATTATTGAAAATTAAGACGTAAAATAATGACGCAAATTAATAAACATTTTGGTGTCGAGATTAACAAGAAGGCGATTATCGCCATAAAATAATTTTTGTTGTTGTTGTTGCTTTGTTGTTTTTGCTTTTGTTGTTGTAGTTGTTGTTTTGTTGTTGTTGCTTTGTTGTTGTTGCTGTTGTTGTTGTAGTTGTTGTTTTGTTGTTGTTTTGTTGTTGATGTTTTTGTTGTTGTTTTGTTTTTGTTGTTGTTGCTGTTGTTGTTTTTGTTGTTGTTGCTGTTGTTGTTGCTGTTGTTGCTTTTGTGTTGTTTTTGCTGTTGTTGTTGTTGTCCACATCCCTTGCCCTGCGACGACAATGTCCTTCATGTTGTTGTTGCTTTGTTGTTGTTGCTGTTGTATTTGTTGTTTTGTTGTTGTTGCTTTGTTGTTGTTGCTGTTGTTGTTGTAGTTGTTGTTTTGTTGTTGTTGTTGTAGTTGTTGTTTTGTTTTTGTTTTGTTGTTGTTTTGTTTTTGTTTTGTTTTTGTTGTTTTGTTGTTGTTTTTGTTGTTTTTGTTGTTGTTTTGTTTTTGTTGTTTTGTTGTTTTTGTTGTTTTTGTTGTTGTTTTGTTTTTGTTGTTTTGTTGTTTTTGTTGTTTTTGTTGTTGTTTTGTTTTTGTTGTTTTGTTGTTGTTTTTGTTGTTGTTTTGTTTTTGTTGTTTTGTTGTTGTTTTTGTTGTTTTTGTTGTTGTTTTGTTTTTGTTGTTTTGTTGTTTTTGTTGTTTTTGTTGTTGTTTTGTTTTTGTTGTTTTGTTGTTGTTTTTGTTGTTTTTGTTTTGTTGCTGTTGTTGTTAAACCCGGGCGGGAGCCGGGTACTTGCCCCTAGTATATATATATATATATACATACAAATTTTATGGCTTGATATTCACATATTTCTCCAGACAGATTATTGGAAGAACTTTGTGTTTAAAACAATTAAGATTTTATTTGTTAGCTGCTTCTTACAGAGGATTGTTGGTTAGTCAATGTGTTTATATAAGTTTGTTGGTTAGTCAATGTGTTTACATAGGTTTTATCGTTTAACTCGGTGCAGGAGTTCTTTAAAGATAAACATGATGCTTTACGGTAAAAATTTAATTGTTATAAAAGTGAAATCGCTTAATTGATCACATTTTTAAACAAAATTTAATGAAAGCAGTCAACCCTTGAATTAAAGGTTTGTAAAAAACAGAAAAGTTTACAAAAATATAAATTTTTCAGTAACATACGTTAGTAACTCACTACCTGCCTTATTATTGAAAAAAAAATATTTTTACGGAATTTATAAGAGATACAGTCAGTTCTTTGCTATGAAAGCACGTAATTTTTTTTTAAAATTATATATCCATAAATGTGGTCTACCACCCTAACAAGTAGGTCATCAAACATTACAAAAATTGCATTGTTGGTTAGTCAATGTGTTTACACAAGTGCTCAGGTGAGTGTTGATTGAAACTGTTCTTCAAAAGACAAACTTAAGTCCAAACATCGACACCACCATCTACCAAACGAATTCTAAACGTGTTATGTTTATAAAAAAAACAATATATATATATATACATTTTATGGCTTGATATTCACAGATTTCTCCAGACAACGGGAATCCGCCGATAGTTATCAACGTAATAAACATTGATAGAATGTTAATACTATCGTTTGAATCTCATAACGCATAATTACATAAATGTGCAATAATGAAGTTTAAATTAAAATTTGACCTTTACAAGGACGTAAATTTCCCAGCTTTTGAGTAGCGATGCTGTGAGTTGATCTTTTAGCAATGACGAATTATTGATTTTTAAATAATCACGACCGTGCGCTGTGAGTTTATTTTTAAATAATCACGAATGTGCGCCATTGGGGATCTAGCGCTGGGCACTAAGTCATCAACTTCATTCTAAAAATATAATTATGTCATACAGACCTGTTACTCTTAAATAAAAATCAACATAAATAGCTAAATGAGGTCATTGCAAGACATTTGTTTATAAATAAAAAAGTTGGGGTGATAGTGTTTATATCCCTATGTCATCAATTATCGGTTTCATATCAAGAACTAACTATTAAGATAGTGCTGTCTGTCCACATTGTCTATCTGTAAGAGTTGTATGATTGTTATTGTTGTCCGTCTGTTTGTAAGAGTTTTCGGTTGTTAAATGTATATGTCTGTTAGTGTTGTTTGTCTGTTACATTTTCTATGGATTCTAATGTTAGTGTTGTCTTTAGTTATTAAGAGTTGTCTGAAATTTGAAAAAAATTCTCACTTTGTGAGGGTTTGCGTATTGTTTATAATGTCTGATAGCTTGTAAGATAAGTATGATTGTATGGGTTGTCTGTCTGTTAGAGTTGTCTGATGTTTTGTGTTGTCTGTCACGTTGTAAATGTTGTCCTATTATCAGTTTTGTTTGTCTATAAGATTGGTATAATTGTTAAGTCTGTCTGTCTGTCAGGGATGTCTGATTGATTGTGTTGCCTAAATGTAAGACATGACTGAGTGCTAGTATTGTCTGTATATAAAAATTGTTTGTTTGTTATTGTTGCAAGAGTTGTTTGATTGTAAGTATTGTCTCTCAGTTTGTTATCGCTTTCTAAATGTTAGTGTTATATGTATGTTATATTTGTATGAAGGTTAGTTTTGTTTTGCCAGTAAAATCGATGTTGCATTAGGAAAAAAAATATATGTATCTTAAGAAAATGAAAAGAACCCATTTCCCAAGGCTAGATCTCACATAAAAATTAAAGAGAACATTAACACATTAAAATAAGTTCTTTGTCATATTTGAAGTGCAATCAAATTGTATCTTCAATGAAACGCAGCACTAAAAAGCATCGCTGTCGACCTAAATAATATGACACTGTAATTGAGAAATTTTGAGAGGCGTGAAAAATGAGCAGAACATAAAATTATTAGCGTAACCATTATTTAAATTACGATGTATGAGTCTAAGTTACATAGTATTAATTATTTTTATGGCATACAATTTGTATTGCATGTCACTAAACATTATGTATAAAAATGTTTTAATTCAAAGGAAAAATACTTTTTCGAAACCTAATTATTTCAAATTAATAATACTATAAATTGTATACATGTATCTTCATCTAATATTTTGACTAATTAATGGAATGATCAAAAACTTCTTGTCTTTTTTACGCAATATATATGAAAGTGGCACGCCACTTGACTTCGATCTCTTCCATAAGGGATAACATTTCAATGAATAGCTAAGATTCTCCAACCACCAGTATAGATAGAATTGAGTTCCTTTTTGGACATATACCTGTTTCCAGTTCATTTTATTTGTTATATATATATAAAAGTTGATATTTTACATAAATCAAAATGTTATGTTTGTCCTTGAGGCGTCACGTTGATTCCCATTTAAAAACAAAAACGATGTCTGGTGGGCGCTGCAGTGATCCTGGTTGGCGGTGGTGACCACAGGTGAATTTGGAGGAGAATAACTTTGATAATGCGTGACAGAAGTAAAGAAAGAAAAAAGATTTCATAAATTTTAATTATGTATTTTTTAAACATATAAAGTTAACCGGATTAAAAAAACAACATGTGACTAAAATTCATGGACATAAAAAAGAAAAGGATTCATCATTTTTTCGATGACTATAAGTAGAACATTTTAAAATAACTGAAATTGGCAAAATATTTTTCAATCGCAGGCACACGAGATTGCGAAGACCTGCCTGCTTCTAACAGTTTATTGTTAAAGATTTCAAAATCAGGAAAACATAAACAATATAATAGCTCACGTCACACGTTAGTTTGAGTATGTATCCGCTAATAACAAAGGATTTAATAACAGTAAAACGATCGCTTAACAGAAGAATAAGGTGGCCACTTTCATTTGCAGTAATAAACAATGACTTTTGTAGTTCAAAACGTCTCGAAACTTGACAACCCAACACCAACCAATTGTAAATTCCATAAACTGAAAAACGAGTGTTTTGCTTTGATATAGAAAATTAAATTTATAATTATGTACATAATACTGATATGCACGCATACACAAAAACGAAAATTTAATAAAACAAACAAATAATAATAATATTAATCACATTAAATAAATCATGGCTCTTTTTTTCGTTCCCTTTACACATTAACAAAATCTCAAATAATGACGTCATGTCACAATATTTTATAGCGAGAAACACATTGTGTTAATCTCAAAACCAATTTTTAAAAATTATTTTACGTCCATATTTTCATTTTTTTTAAAAACAAATCGGGATGAATCCATAGAAAATGTAACAGACAAACAACACTAACAGACATATACATTTAAAACAGTAAACTCTTACAAACGGATGGACAACAATAACAATCACATAAATGACTTTATAAAGATTAAATTATATAGATGTAATCAATATACATAATTTGCAATGTTTGTCACGTCCGGCTGTCACGTCCTTTCGTCCCGTCCGTCACAAAATGCGTGATAACTCCCGATTTGTTTTGCGGATGTAAGTGAAGTGCCTATATTTCTGAGATTCTAACCCATGACCATCGGTACGGCAGCCTAGCGCGCATGCCACTTGACCACCGAGTCAATGTGATGTTAACTCAATCGTGTCTTACATTTTATGAGTGTATTTATAAGTGAATGGGAAAAGTTCACTACCATGGAAATGTGGAGCAATATTATCTTGTGGTTATGTTATATGTACATTTCAATATATTAGAAGAAAAAATAATAAAGATAAAAGTCTCCGTATACACATACCTGTAGCGTCTTCCGCTCTGTGGCTTTTTGTACATATTTCAATTCCATGTTTTGAAAATCATATTGATCCACAATACCACAGCAGCCTCCCTGGGTTAAAAAAAAATTAATTGCCTGTAATTGCATATTTTATCTTTTTAACTAATTAGAGGTTTGGAGCATGCGCATTTAGTGTAAAATGAACCAATCGAAAGCAGATAGTAGGTGGCGTAAAGCGAAAGATTCACTAAAAAAGCTGAGCTAAGGTTTTACGTGGGGACGTTATTCCCTTTATGCTGCGTGGCTGCGCAGATGTCTGGCCGAAGCTGCGCAGCAATTTAGAATTACCGCGGAGCAAATTTTGTAAAATATTGCCCCCAAAAGTGGATGCTGAGCAACTTTGCACACGAGTTTTTATACTTTGCACACTGAACATTGCGTAATTGTGTGTGATGTGAGTGTAGCTTGGAAAAAGCATTCTCCTTATTAATTTTTTTTCTGTTTATTTATCCTTTATTTGAAAAAAAGTCCATTTTGCCCGGTATGTAAAAATATATAACCGTGGTTTTTATAACGTACTAGCAGACCCGTCGTGCGTAGCAACGATCTCATTAAAAATGAATAAATTTAAAGAAACCAATAAGTGGTATGTTTTAAAAACAATTATGCCAGAAAACTTCGCGGAAGTGTGCAAAAAAAATAGTCCAAGTTTCATAGCAAACGGATAAATAAATTCATAATTAAAAAGTTTACAAAAGAAGAAACGATATTATAGGCCCCGGCCCCAAAATGAGTGATAATGTAATTTTTTTTTATTTTGCATTGTACTCAAGCTATATTTCTCAATATCGTGTAACATTAAATGGGTAATACAATTATTAACGTTCAGTTAAAAAGACATTTTGGGCCCCCATCTACGAAGGAATGGACATATTTAGTGTATAAAAACTTAATAGATGTTGTACCTACAAATAGTACGACGTACTTTAGGGGAGGTGGGTCCGCGATTTGTGAAAGTTTGTGACAGGGTGGAGAGTGGGAGTTAAAAATGGTCAAAAATAGCGTGACGTACTTTATGGACGGCCCCAAAGAGGATGTCCCTGACTAAACGGTCCAATAACCCGTATATATATTCTTATAGTTGAGTTTAACGAGACATACAACAATTCTTTAAAAATAAAACTATCCTATTTATCACATCGTCAAATAATTGTTATAAACCAATCTATAGCATTGACCCGTGACCCATGACCCCTTTCTTACATCCTGATGTATACAACATGTTGACCTATGGCCCCTATCTTACACCCTGATGTTGACACCACACTGACCTATGACCTATATTTTACACTATGATATATATACACACTATGTTGACCCATGACCTCTATCTTACACCCTGGGGTACACACCATACTGACCTATGACCCCCATATTACAGGTCCACCACAATGTCACGGCTGCTCACAGCCAATCTACAGCCAATTCATTTTCCAGGTTCAAACTCGCACCTGGAGCTCGGACTGTCTGAGGTGCTCTGTTTGCTAGATGTTGTCCCGGATGGGCTACTCGGGCAGTGCTCAACTTTACTGTCAGACGATTTCTTCAGGTGAGACTTACCCAAATCACTTCTACCAAACCGCGTGCCGTTGTTCACTCATCAAATCAACCTTTTTGGGGCCGCGTCCCCATAATTCAACAAAAGACCAAAACCCACGTATTTATAGCAAAGTGCCAACACTCAAATAAAACCCGAAAATTGTGGTTTGGCTTAGCTGGTTTGATTAAGGAAGTTAAATTTTAGTTGCATGTCGGCTGATGAGGCATTGCAAGCTGACTGTGGCACGCGTGCAATATGTTCGACATCATTGTTGTAGGCTAATACAATGTAAGCTTGAAAAACGCTCCGCGTCCCTCTCTCCAAACCACAGCTTCTGTCACACTCTCTAAACCATCGCCACTGTCACTCTCCAAACCACCGCCTCTGTCACACTCTCTAAATCATCGCCACTGTCACTCTCCAAACCACCGCCTCTGTAACACTCTCTAAACCATCGCCTCTATCACTCTCCAAACCACCGCCTATGTCACGCTCCCCAAACCACCGCCTATGTCTCGCTCAGGCTCAAACTGATTCTATAAAAACTCAACTAAGTTATTTTGGGTACAATACTTAGTTCATTGGAAACACAATTTGGTTCTTTGGAAACACAACTGGGTTCTTTGGAAACACAACTTGGCTCTTTGGTAACATAACTGGGTTCTTTGGAAACACAACTTGGCTCTTTGAAAACACAACTGGGTTCTTTGGAAACACGACTGGGCTCTTTGGTAACACAAATGGGTTCTTTGGAAACACAACTTGGCTCTTTGGTAACACAATTTGGCTCTTTGGTAACACAACTGGGTTCTTTGGAAACACGACTGGGTTCTTTGGTAATATTCTTTGGAAATTTGTAACGGTTCTTCGGCAACATAAATAGGTTCATGGGAAAAACAACTGGCCTCTTTGATAACACTGCTTCATTCTTTGAAAACTCATCGAGATTCTTCGGCTACGCAACTGGGCTCCGTGGTAATAATACTTGATTTGTTTGAAACTCATCGACGTTCTTAGGCAACACAAACAGGTTCTTTGGAACAACAATTAGTTTATGTGGCAACTCATGGAGGTTCTATAAAATCCACCTTCAGGTTATTCGGTGCCATCTGTTCCAGTTTCAAGGGAATAATCTCCCCTTCGGAAGTCGTGCGTCGCGCGCATGACAAAGTCTACCATCTCGACTGCTTCCGGTGCAGCACGTGCAGCTGCGAGCTCCGCACCGGCGACCAGTTTTACCTCTACGAAGACGGACTGCTGTGCTGTAGCCATAACTACATCAAAGACAAAGAACATTGTCAGTTGGTTTGATGTGTGTCCTCGGCCTTTTAATGAAACAAAGGCTAGCGTGGGTATTACTTGTGCAACCCGAATCAGTGAGTAAGTTATTTTAAGGTTAATTTTAACCGTTATTGTGGTTGATCTTTCAAATAAGTAAAACATGGATAAAGTCACTTTGAGTTACGTCTTATGGTTTAAATCTAAGAAACAGGACGCCAGTTTATAGAAAGTTTGAGGCTCACTGGAAACGGCAGACTCAATCTCGCCTTGATGTAACCAACGCGTGCATATATGTTACCGGTGTGGGACTCACCGACCCCTGTAAAGATGTTACCAGTTTGAGACTCACCGACCACTGTATAGATGTTACCGGTGTGAGACTCACCGACGACTGTAAAGATGTTACCGGTTTGAGATTCACCGACGACTGTATAGATGTTACCGGTTTGAGACTTACCGACGGCTGTGTAAGATGTTACAGATGTGAGGCTCACCGACGACTGTATAGATGTTACCGATTTGAGAATCACCGACGACTGTATAGATCCAGGGGTCCCCGGTACCATTCAAGTCGTCCGTGGAAAATTAAAATTGATTTGGGGCTCCATGAACAACGTCAAGGGGTCCACGAAAGGATTAATGTAAAATAATAAATGTGTGATCCATTCTTATTATTATGGACATTCAAATAAATAACAATAAATAAAATACTGTCTGAATGCTTTTTCTAAGAATTAAATACCATCTTGGGTGCTAATAGTCATCGATTACAATGTGTTTTTTACATAGGAAGGGAATTAGAGCTACGGTAATTTCCACAGCTATAACCAATCAAAATACTAGGTTTATTGAAAGTTCAAGTTTGATGTTAAGAAGTACGGTAATTGCAATAAGTAGGTCAAAAAATTACAATTTTTTAACGTGAATCAACAAGGGTAGCAAGGTTGGGTAAATTTCGATGTGTCAGGAAGTTATATATTATATAATTTGCATCCTATATCAAATCATTTTTTTCAAAATGGCTTTAATGCAGAATTCCATTAAAAAGGTTAATAACTATTAACAGTGGTTTGCTACAACAGATACAATGAGAGAGCTGAAGAAAAAAATAAATGCCGCAAATACAGTGTTGTTGAATATTTGAAGTATGGCTACATTTTCGAAAAAGACATGAATGGTGAAACGTTATTTACTGAATTATAAAGATTTTTAAAAGTTAAAGCTATACCCCTGACTTTCTGGAATACTTTAAATAGGCACGGGTTCAAAATAGCGACTGTCAAAATAGCGACTGTATCAAAACAGCGACTGTCATAATAGCGACCTCAAAATAGCGACTGTCATAACAGCGACTTCACCACATAGCTATTCTTGTCCAACCGTTCACCTAACACAGTGGTTCCAAACGTTTTTGACACATAGACCCCTTTTCATTGTCTAAACTTACCCAAGGACCCTTAGTGAAAAAACTACATAAATGCATTGTAAAAAATAAAAACTAACAAAAATAGCAACATTTTGATGAAGTATTTATTGAAATTAAAAACTGTGCTTTATCAAGCTTTCGGCAAAATATATTTAACTGAAGTAATAGCAGTTATAATTTTATTTTTTACATAATTTTTTTTTGTTAAATGTGTCCCGAAAATGTGTATACACTCTTTACAACACATACATTTATTTATACACACCTCCAGTTGATTGTATTTAATTTTGTATTGTCCCTTCTGTACAAAAAGCATACATGGCTTCTCATGACATCCTTTTCTTGATTTTATAAACTCCATTGTAGGCTAGGCACAGTAAGTTTTTCAAACATTATCACAAGCAAAAGAAAAAAGTCGCTATTTTGATACAGTCGCTGTTATGATGCAGTCCCTATTTTCAGTACATTGTCTCATTCATCGCTTTCATTTAGTCGCAAAAAATGTGTGTGAAAGTCTGCATGGATCACTAGACTATGTCATTAGATCAGTTAATAAAGAAAGTAACGCCTTGAATGAGAAATTATTGCTCACCATTGTTTGGAAAACAAAGAAGACTATAATTGCGTACTTATTCATACAGAAATACGTTGGTTGTCAAAAAGTGCATAGTAAAATCGATTAAATACTCTCTTTGATTCAGTGTTGGAATTCATTGAAAGTAAAGGCAAGGATTTGTGACACAATTATCTAAAAATGACATATCCTTTATGAATGATTTAGTTGACAAATTTTACTAAACTAATTTGAAACTACAAGGTGACCATTTAAATGTAATCAAAACTAAAAGCTTAATATCTGCGTTTGTTTCAATTCTTTTTCTGTTCAAACAAAACTTGGGAAGAGGAGAATGTTCTCAGTTTCCAAATCTTTCTAAATTGCAAAATAGAGATGAAGATTTGCCAGATTACTGTCAACACTTAACGGCTCTTCATGCAGTCTGAACAAATGATTTGAATATTTCACTTGGATATTCCCAACTGGCAGTTGAACCCTTTTGCCAATGGAAAAACAATTAGTCTGTCATAAATACACTCATAAAATCTCATCACGTTCATCCAAGTCATTAATAGTTTTAAATTTTATTTTAAACACAAGTTATAATTTCAATAAATACTTTTTCGTTAAAATATTGCTTTTATGGATATGTAATTATTGTACCATGCATTTATGTAGTTTTTTTCACGTGGGGGTCCGTTGGTAAGTTTTAACTATAAAAGGGGTACATGGGTAAAAAAAAAGTTTGGGAAATACTGTTATAGATGTTAGCGATTTGAGACTCACCAACCGTTGTATAGATGTTACGGATTTGAGAATCACCGACGGCTGTTTAGATGTTACTTTTGAGGTACAATGGGTTTGTGTGTATGTCTGATTATCTGTTTGTATTGGAGATAAGAACATGGTGGTTTGACATTGAACACAACCTCCCCTCCCCAAAACTCACGGCTCCCCCCCCCCTTGCGGGAATCACTAGGTCTCTCGTGTCTGGTCATCTGTGGTGAAGACGTCACAAGGCCAACACTGACCGGTGTCACTTGTAGTGGACGTTGTTAAGTGAAGGTATAAGTGGTAACGATATCTTGACACGGGATGAGTGTGGCAGGGGGGGGTGCATTGAACTTTAGAAAACCATGACAGGAGGTGCTTGCTTATCTTATATTCTTCTTATCTGTTACAGACGCTCCTTCTATACAGAAGATTATTGCGTCCTATGCTTATCAATGATTTGTGTCTAGTAATGCATTTTTATTAGATCTAAATGATAAAAAGTTGGTTTTCCTGGTTTCTTCAGGCAACCCATTCCACGCCCGAATTCCGGACGGGAAGAACGAGACTTTTTATGTGTTTGTTCTGGCATACGGAACAAGAAAGGTGTTTTTACCCCTATGTCCATCTGAGGGCTGTATTAAGTTACCTTTGTGTTGTATTTCTAAATTAGAATTAATTGCTGTATGTATTATTACTACTTTACTCTTGATTTTTCTATCCTCTAGTGACTCTAGTGTTTCAAGGTTTAATGAGTTAACTAATGATGTTATTCTTGTAAGTTTTGAATATTCTCCAGTAATGAATCTGGAAGCTCTTTTTAAAATTTTTTTTAGTTTATCAATGTTTTCTTTGGTGGATGGGTCCCATACAGAAGATGCATATTCTAACACAGGTCTCACCAAAGTGAGGTAGCATTTTAGTTTAAAATTATTATATTAATATAAATATATATATATATATATATATATATATATATATATATATATATATATTAGGGCTGCGGAAATTAACGATTAATTTCTCGATTAATCGTTAAAATATTTAACGATTAAAAAAATGTGCAAAATTTTAAAAAATACTCATGTTCAAAGTTGCACAACGTCCATTTTTTGTGCAATATTTTACAAAATTTGCTGCGCGGTGATTTTAAAATCCTGCGTGGCGTCGGTTAAATATCTGCGCAGCCAAGCTGTTGTAAAATATTGCACAAGAAAGATGTCATATAAAGAAGACATTCCAGTGTTATTTCGGTTTTCAACAAGTATTTTAATAAATGTTACATATGACACCATAAATTTCAATTTTCGGTTTTAATCGAAATGAACGATTAATTAATCGTTAATTTTTCAAAAGTTAACGATTAAAATTAAATTAATCGTTAACAGCCCTAATATATATATATATATTACAACTTATACGATAGTCGTGAGAGATAGTCATTCTAGACTAAAAATGTTAAATAATAATGCAAAATCACTAATAGAAAATGTATAGTTTTAATAAAATTAGTTCACTATTTAAAATTTAATATTTGATACAGGAGAGAAAGCGAAAAAAACAAGTATTATTCATTAAAACTGGAATTTAACTTCCTTCATCTCATTGCAAATTGAATATAAAACCAATTAATCTGATCAGTTTAACACTTGCATTAATTTATCGTTGTGTTGTATTTCTAAATTATAATTAATTATTCAAAATAAATTAACAATAATTGGGAGTTTCAAATGATTTCTTTTTAATAAAAGTTAATAAAAACAATGACATTCAGAACTGTATATTGAATGATATTGACAATTATTGATTACTCAACCACATTATGGTTTATTTACTTATTAAATATATTAGGAATGTCATTAAAAAGGTCATGGCCATGGTCTTACAGAACATGTTTTCAAATTATCCAAAAAAAACTATTAATAAAAGTCTATTTATACAATTTAATTTGACAATTTGGAATTTTATTTTGCAAAACGTAGATTATAAATATTATTTAACTAATTTATTAAGCTACTTCCTGAAAAAGAACTTATCTTTCAATGCAATACAATACACTAACTTGTATTTCAAACAAAACAGATATAACAACTTATAAAAATATACAGCACATATTTATAATTTCCTACATAAATTTGAAATGTGACCGTGACAGCGTTCATGTAAAAGGTGTACATATTAATGCTTGGTCAACAAAGTCTTTTACAGCAGTGCTTCTCAAACTTTAGCATTGCGGAGATGTTGGCATTATTTAATTCCACGAAGGTTTATACAATTTAAAAAAAAATGAAATAATTAAATTTGTGATGACAAAAATTGGAAATAAGGAACCATTGGTCAAGAGAGAGGCTGTGTCCTTTGGGATGTTTGTGAGGGAAAGGGGGGGGGTGAGATGTCACGTGAATGAAAGGAAACCTTGCAAAATGCTCAGTTACAAAACTCCCAAGACTCCACGGTATAAGAGAATCTAAGAGAATCGGAGTGCAGTTACATTGACTTATAGTTAGTATGTAAAAATGTGGTGTTGAGAGTAATAGAATTGTTGCAACCTGATTTTTTAAAATAGGAAAAAGGGGGGGGGGCGGAATGTAAAAATGAATGACCTTGAGTTCTGGAGGGGGATGGGGCTGATTTTTTTGTTAGGGCAGGGATTCTAACATATATTTGCATGGTTACAGCTCCCACTCCATCCATGCCCATTATGTCCTAATAATAAAAAAAGAAATACTTTAGGTCATGTAGCTTTATTTTATTTAACAAAGTTAATATTTTGTTTTAAACATAACTATCCCCACACCCCACACAAAAATTAACTCGTGATAACGTCTTTTTTTAAAGCCATACTGTTACCAGTTTCAGTCATAATATAGAAAGTGTGTGTGTGGGGACTTTCACAACTAGTTAGTGGTGGACTTTAGAAGACATTTTGTTTTGAGGGTGGAAGAGAGGGCCCCTTGGTAACAATAGTAACATATATGAAAAACAAAAGGGGTGGGGCAACATTATAATAAATATAATTGTAAAACAAAGGTAATGGGAAGATTTGTCAATATAATTTGTAAAACAAAGGGAAGGGCAACGTTTTTAAAACATAAGTTTCAAACAAAGAAAGTGACAACATTGTAAATATATTTACAAACATAGGCAGGGGCAGCATTAGTAAGTTATTATTGAAAAAGAAAGTGAAAAAGTAACATTTGTAAAATTTAATTGCAAAACAAAAGGCGTTTACAAAATTTATACAAATAAAATTGTAAAACAAAGGATAGGGACAACAACTTTAATTAAGAAAAATTAATTATAAAACAAAGGTAGGGACAACATTTGTAAAATATGTCAAAAACAAAGGGAAGGGGTTACATTTATACAATATAATTTTTTAAACAAAGAAAGTGGGAAACATTTTAAAAATATAATTGTAAAACAGAGAGGAAGGGTAACATTTTTAAAAATGTAATTGTTTATTGATGGGAGGGGAAAACATTTAAAATTAAATATAATTGTAAAACAAATGTTGGGAATTATTACAAATTTATAAATATGTATTTGTAAAACAAACTGAAGGGGCAAAAAAATTGTAAAATATTTGTGAAAGAAATGGAAGGGGCAACATTTATTAAAAATGTAATTGTACAGCAAAGATAGGGGAAGCTTTTATAAAAATAAAATTGTGAAATGGTATGGGAAAACTGAAAAATTAATTAATTTTAAATTAAAGCTAGGGACATCTGTTAAATATATTTCAAAAACAAAGGGGGAGATACAACACTTAGATTAGAAAATATAATTTTAAAATAAATGGAAGAGGCAAAATATATAAAATGTATTTTTAAAATAAAGCTAAGGGGCAAAATTTGTAAAATATAATAACAAAACAAAGGGAAGAGGGCAAAATTTGAGAAAAATAATGGTAAAACAAAGAGGGTGAAACATTTTTTAAAAAATAATCATAAAAGAAAGAAAGTTGGAAATATTTGTAAAATATAGTTGTAAAACAAAGGGAAAGGGTAATATTCATGAAATAGTTATTGTTAAGTAAAGGGAGGGGGCAACATTTTAAAAATGTAATTGTAAAACAAAAGTAGTGGCAAAAAAATATTTTAAATTGTGAAACAATGGGGAGGGGCAACATTTGTAAAATATATTTGAATAACAATGAGAGGTGGCAAACTTTAGGTTAGAAAATATAATTGTAAAACATAGGTTGGTGTAACAGTTGTACTATATGATTGTAAAAAAAATGGGTGGGGCAACATTTATAAAAATGTATTTGTAAAACATAGGTAAGGGACAACATTTGTAAATTTTAATAGAAAAACAATTGGAAATAGTAGAATTTGTAAAAATATAATTGTAAAAAAAAGGAAAGGGTAACATTTGTAAAATATAATTACCAAACAAATTGAAGGCGCAACTTTTGAAATTTTAATTAAAAATTTATGGGAAAGGATAACATTTGTAAATATTTAATTTTAAAGCATATGGAAGGGGTAGCATTTAGAAAATATAATTGTAAAACAAATGGAAGGTCCAATATTTTATAATGTCCTTTTAAACAAAACAAAGTATATATATGCTGAGTTTACTTAAATAATCAACTAAACTCTAATACAATAGCAAGCATTCCTGGATAAACAATTATAACAATAAAACTTAACATTAAAAATGTATGGATTAACAAAAATTAGATAAGCAATAATTATTAATGGTGGAAAATTGAAAAACAAGAGGCAGGAACATTAATTTCATCAGTTATATCTTATAAACACAAAAAAAAGCGTGTCACGAAATAGTGAAAATAAAACAGGCTTTGAAGAAAAACATCATTGTTGAACTCTTATTGTTTGGAAATCTGGAATAATTTATTGTAAAGGGTGGGTGCTGTGTGTATATTCTTTGATGTGTGTAAAGCATGAACAATAAAACATAAAAATAAAAAGTATATTTTACTTTCAGTATATGTAGTTCATGAGTGGGTGTGGTCAAAGAGTGGGCTTGGTCAAAGAGTGGGTGTGTTCAAAGAGTAGGTGCGGTCAAAGAGTGGGTGCGGTCAAAGAGTGGGTGTGGTCAAAGAGTGGGTGTGGTCTCACAGTGGGTGTGGTCAAAGAGTGGCTGAGGTCAAAGTGTGTGTGTACTCAATATGTGGGTGTAGTCAATGTGTGTGTGTACTCAATATGTTGGTGTAGTCAGTGTGTGTGTACACAATATGTGGGTGTAGTCAGTGTGTGTACTCAATATGTGGGTGTAGTAAGTATGTATACACAATATGTGGGTGTAGTCATTGTGTGTGTACTCAATATGTGGGTGTAGTCAGGGTGTGTGTATTCAATATGTGGGTGTAGTCAGGGTGTGTGTACTCAATATGTGGGTGTAGTCAGTGTGTGTGTACACAATATGTGAGTGTAGTCAATAGGTACTAAATATGTGAGTGGGGTCAGTTTGTGTGTACACAATATGAGGGTGTAGTCAGTGTGTGTGTACACAATATGTGGGTGTAATCAGTGTGTGTGTACACAATATGTGGGTGTAATCAGTGTGTGTGTACTAAATATGAGGGTGTAGTCAGTGTGTGTGCTCAACATGAGGGTGTAGTCAGTGTGTGTACTCAACATGTGGGTGTAGTCAATGTGTGTACTCAATATGCGGGTATAGTCAGTGTGTGTGTACTCAATATGAGGGTGTAGTCACTGTGTACTCAATATGAGGGTGTATTCAGTGTGTGTGTACTCAATATGTGGGTGTAGTCAGTGTTTGTGTACTCAATATTTGGGTGTAGCCAGTGTGTGTGTACACAATATGTGAGTGTGTGTACTCAAAAAGTGGGTGTTGAAAGTGTATGTGTACTCAATATATGGGTGTGTGTACTCAATATGTGGGTGTAGTCAGTGTGTACTCAATATGTGGGTGTGGTCAGTTTGTGTGTACACAATATGAGGGTGTAGTCAGTGTGTGTGTGTACTAAATATATGGGTGTAGTCAGTGTGTGTACTCAATATGTGGTTGTAGTCAGTGTGTGTGTACTCAATATGAGGGTGTAGTCAGTGTGTGTGTACTCAATATGAGGGTGTAGTCAGTGTGTATGTACTCAATATGAGGGTCTAGTCAGTGTGTTAGTAAACAATATGTGGGTGTAGTCAGTGTCTTTGTAAACAATATGTGGGTGTAGTCAGTGTGTGTACTCAATATGTGGGTGTAGTCAATAAGTGTACTCAATATGTGGGTGTAGTCAGTGTGTGTGTACTCAATATGCGGGTGTAGTCAGTGTGTGTGTACTCAACAAGTGGTGTAGTCTGTGTGTGTGTGTGTACAAAATATGTGGGTGTAGTCAGTTTGTGTGTACTCAATATGTGGGTGAAGCCAGTGTGTTTGTACTCAATATTTGGGTGTATTCAGTGTGTGTGTGTACACAATATATGGGTGTGTGTACTCAATATGTGGGTTTAGTCAGTGTGTACTCAGTATGTGGGTGGGGTCAGTTTGTGTGTACACAATATAAGGGTGTAGTCAGTGTGTGTGTGTACTCAATATGTGGATGTAGTCAGTGTGTGTACTCAATTTGTGGGTGTAGTCAGTGTGTGTGTACTCAATATGTTGATTTAGTCAGTGTGTGTGTACACAATATGTGGGTGTAATCAGTGTGTGTGTACACAATATGTGGGTGTAATCAGTGTGTGTGTACTAAATATGAGGGTGTAGTCAGTGTGTGTACTCAACATGAGGGTGTTAGTCAGTGTGTTTGTACTCAATATGTGGGTATAGTAAGTGTGTGTGTACTCAATATGAGGGTGTAGTCAGTGTGTGTACTCAACATGAGGGTGTAGTCAGTGTGTTTGTACTCAATATGTGGGTGTAGTAAGTGTGTGTATACACAATAGGTGGGTGTAGTCAGTGTATGTGTACTTAATATGTGGGTGAAGCCAGTGTGTGTGTACTCAATATGTGGGTGTAGTCAGTGTGTGTGTACACAATATGTGAGTGTGTGTACTCAATATTTGGGTGTAGTCAGTGTATGTGTACTCAATATATGGGTGTGTGTACTCAATATGTGGGTGTAGTCAGTGTGTACTCAATATGTGAATGTGGTCAGTTTGTGTGTACACAATATGAGGGTGTAGTCAGTATGTGTGTGTACTAAATATGTGGGTGTAGTCAGTGTGTGTACTCAATATGTGGATGTAGTCAGTGTGTGTACTCAATATGAGGGTGTATTCAGTGTGTGTGTGTACTCAATATGTGGTTGTAATCAGTGTAAGGTCCACATTTTTAAATTTTCCTTTTAAACAAAACAAAGTATATATATGCTGAGTTTACTTAAATAATCAACTAAACTCTAATACAAAAGCAAGCATTCCTGGATAAACAATTATAACAATAAAACTTAACATTAAAAATGTATGGATTAACAAAAATTAGATAAGCAATAATTACTGATGGTGGAAAAATTAAAAACAAGAGGCAGGAACATTAATTTCATCAGTATATCTTATAAACACAAAAAAAACGTGTCACGAAATAGTGAAAATAAAACAGGCTTTGAAGAAAAACATCATTGTTGAACTCTTATTGTTTGGAAATCTGGAATATTTTGTTGTAAAGGGCGAGTGCTGTGTGTATATTCTTTGATGTGTGTAAAGCATGCACAATAAAATATATAAAAATAAAAAGTATATTTTACTTTCTGTATATGTAGTCAATGAGTGGGTGTGGTCAAAGAGTGGGTGTGGTCAAAGAGTGGGTGTGGTCAAAGAGTGGCTGAGATCAAAGAGTGGGTGTAGTCAATGCGTGGGTGTAGTCAATGTTTGGGTGTAGCTAATGTGTGGATGTAGCTAATGTTTGGGTGTAGCGAGTGTGTGTTCTCAATATGTGGGTGTAGTCAGTGTGTGTGTACTCAATATGTGGGTGTAGTCAATGTGTGTGTACTCAATATGTTGGTGTAGTCAGTGTGTGTGTACACAATATGTGGGTGTAGTCAGTGTGTTTGTACTCAATATGTGGTGGTAGTAAGTGTGTGTGTACTCAATATGTGGGTGTAGTCAGGGTGTGTGTACACAATATGTGAGTGTGTGTACTCAATATGTGTGTGTAATCAGTGTGTGTGTACACAATATGTGGATGTAGTCAGTGTGTGTGTGTACTCAATATGTGGATGTAGTCAGTGTGTGTGTGTACTCAATATGTGGATGTAGTCAGTGTGTGTGTACTCAATATGTGGGTGTAGTCAGTGTGTGTGTACTCAATATGTGGGTGTAATCAGTGTGTGTGTACAAATATGTGGGTGTAATCAGTGTGTGTGTACTAAATATGAGAGTGTAGTCAGTGTGTGTACTCAACTTGTGGGTGTAGTCAATGTGTGTACTCAATATGCGGGTATAGTCAGTGTGTGTGTACTCAATATGAGGGTGTAGTCAGTGTGTGTACTCAAAATGAGGGTGTATTCAGTGTGTGTGTTCTCAATATGTGGGTGTAGTCAGTGTGTGTGTGTACTCAATATGTTAGTGTAGTCAGTGTTTGTGTACTCAATATGTGGGTGAAGCCAGTGTGTGTGTACTCAATATTTGGGTGTAGCCAGTGTGTGTGTACACAATATGTGAGTGTGTGTACTCAATATGTGGGTGTAGTAAGTGTATGTGTACTCAATATATGGGTTTGTGTACTCAATAAGAAAGTGTGGTCAGTTTGTGTGTACACAATATGAGGGTGTAGTCAGTGTGTGTGTGTACCAAATATGTGGGTGTAGTCAGTGTGTGTACTCAATATGTGAATGTATTGAGTGTGTGTGTACTCAATATGTGGGTGTAGTCAGTGTGTGTGTGTACTCAATATGAGTGTGATGTCAGTGTTTGTGTACTCAACATGTGGGTGTAGTCAATGTGTGTACACAATATGTGGGTTTAGTCAGTGTGTGTGTACTTAATATGCGGGTGTAGTCAATGTGTGTGTACTCAGTATGTGGGTGTATACAATGTAAACTCAATATGTGGGTGGGGTCAGTTTGTGTGTACACAATATGAGGGTGTAGTCAGTTTGTGTGTGTACACAATGTGTGGATGTAGTCAGTGTGTGTGTACTCAATATGTGGGTGTAGTCAGTGTGTGTGTACACAATATATGGGTGTAATCAGTGTGTGTGTACACAATATGTGGGTTTAGTCAGTGTGTGTGTACTTAATATGCGGGTGTAGTCAATGTGTGTGTACTCAGTATGTGGGTGTATACAATGTAAACTCAATATGTGGGTGGGGTCAGTTTGTGTGTACACAATATGAGGGTGTAGTCAGTTTGTGTGTGTACACAATGTGTGGATGTAGTCAGTGTGTGTGTACTCAATATGTTGGTGTAGTCAGTGTGTGTGTACACAATATATGGGTGTAATCAGTGTGTGTTTACACAATATGTGAGTATAATCAGTGTGTGTGTACTAAATATGAGGGTGTAGTAAGTTTGTGTACTCAACATGAGGGTGTAGTCAGTGTGTGTAATCTACATGTGGGTGTAGTCAATGTGTGTACTCAATATGCGGGTATAGTCAGTGTGTGTGTACTCAATATGAGGATGTAGTCAGTGTGTGTACTCAATATGAGGGTGTATTCAGTGTGTGTGTTCTCAATATGTGGGTGTAGTCAGTGTGTGTGTGTACTCAATATGTGGGTGTAGTCAGTGTTTGTATACTCAATATGTGGGTGAAGCCAGTATGTGTGTACTCAATATTTGGGTTTAGCGAGTGTGTGTGTACACAATGTTAGTGTGTGTACTCCATATGTGGGTGTAGTAAGTGTATGTGTACTCAATATATATTGGTGTGTGTACTCAATATGTGGGTGTAGTCAGTGTGTACTCAATATGAGTGTGTGGTCAGTTTGTGTGTACACAATATGAGGGTGTAGTCAATGTGTGTGTGTACTAAATATGTGGGTGTAGTCAGTGTGTTCTCAATATGAGGGTGTGGTCAGTTTGTGTGTACACAATATGAGGGTGTAGTCAGTGTGTGTGTGTACTAAATATGTGGGTGTAGTCAGTGTGTGTACTCAATATGTGGATGTAGTCAGTGTGTGTGTACTCAATATGTGGGTGTAGTCAGTGTGTGTGTGTACTCAATATGTAGTTGTAGTCAGTGTTTGTGTACTCAACATGTGGGTGTAGTCAATGTGTGTACTCAATATGTGGGTGTAGTCAGTGTGTGTGTACTCAATATGCGGGTGTAGTCAGTGTGTGTGTACTCAATATGCGGGTGTAGTCAGTGTGTGTGTACTCAATATGAGGGTGTAATTAGTGTGTGTACACAATATGTGGGTGTACTCAGTGTGTTTGTAAACAATATGTGCGTGTAGTCAGTGTGTGTACTCAATATGTTAGAGTAATCAATGTGTGTACTCAATATGCGGGTGTAGTCAGTGTGTGTGTACTCAATATGTGGGTATAGTCAGTGGGTGTGTACACAATATGAGGGTGTAGTCAGTGTGTGTGTACTCAATATGTGGATGTAGTAAGTGTGTGTGTACTCAATATGAGGGTGTAGTCAGTGTGTGTGTACTTAATATGTGGGTGTAATCAATGTGTGTTTACTTAATATGTCGTTGTAGTCAACGTGTTTGTACTCAATATTTGGGTGTAATCAGTGTGTGTGTACACAATATATGGGTGTGTGTACTCAATATGTGGGTGTAGTCAGTTTATACTCAATATGAATGTAGTGGGGTCAGTTTGTGTGTACACAATATTAGGGTGTAGTCAGTGTGTGTGTACTCAATATGTGGGTGTAGTCAGTGTGTGTGTACTCAATATGTTGGTGTAGTCAGTGTGTGTGTACACAATATGTGGGTGTAATCAGTGTGTGTGTACACAATATGTGGGTGTAATTAGAGTGTGTGTACTAAATATAAGGGTGTAGTCAGTGTGTGTGTACTAAATATAAGGGTGTAGTCAGTGTGTGTACTCAACATGAGGGTGTAGTCAGTGTGTGTACTCAATATGTGGGAGTAGTCAATGTGTGTACTTAATATGCGGGTGTAGTCAGTGTGTGTGTACATAATATGTGGGTGTAGTCATTGTGTGTGTACTCAATATGAGGGTGTAGTCAGTGTGTGTGTACTCAATATGAGGGTGTAGTCAGTGTGTGTGTACTTAATATGTGGGTGAATCCAGTATGTGTGTACTCAATATTTGGGTGTAGCCAGTGTGTGTGTACACAATATGTGAGTGTGTGTACTCAATATGTAGGTGTAGTCAGTGTTTGTGTACTCAATATGTGGATGTAGTCAGTGTGTGTACTCAATATGCGGGTGTAGTTAGTGTGTGTGTACTCAATATGTGGGTGTAGTCAGTGTGTGTGTACTCAATATGAGGGTGTAATTAGTGTGTGTGTACACAATATGTGGGTGTAGTCAGTGTGTTTGTAAACAATATGTGGGTGTAGTCAGTGTGTGTACTCAATATGTGGGAGTAGTCAATGTGTGTACTCAATATGCGGGTGTAGTCAGTGTGTGTACATAATATGTGGGTGTAGTCAGTGTGTGTGTACTCAATATGTGGGTGTAGTCAGTGTATGTGTACAAAATATATGGTTTTGTACTCAATATGTGGGTGTAGTCAGTGTGTACTCAATATGTGGGTGTGGTCAGTTTGTGTGTACACAATATGAGGGTGTAGTCAGTGTGTGTGTGTACTAATTATGTGAGTGTAGTCAGTGTGTGTACTCAATATGTGGGTGTGTGTACTCAATATGTTGGTGTAGTCAATGTGTGTGTTCTCAACAAGTGGGTGTAGTCTGTGTATGTGTACTCAACGAGTGGGTGTTGTCGGTGTGTGTGTACTCAACAAGTGGGTGTTGTCGGTGTGTGTGTACTCAACAAGTGTGTGTTGTCGGTGTGTGTGTACACAATATGTTTGTGTAGTCAGTGTCTGTGTATAGTCAGTGTGTGAATAGTCAGTGTGTGTGTACACAATATGTGGGTGTATTCAATAATGTATTTAGTCAATATATGTTCAGAGACAATTTGTGTAAGGTGGCTTTAAACCTGACAAGTGCACTTGTGAAACTGTAATGTATTTAATTTGTAGTGAAGGTATACTGCCATGATTTCGGGTATTTATTTTAACAAGAAATCCTACAGTAATAACTGAGCATATTGAAAACACGAATGTAAAAGATTGATTAAACAATTTGCATCTTTAATGATGCTTTTAAAATAAAATGTTTCATATGTAATGAGTACAAGAATGGTTAGGTTAAGGGAGGCAGTATTGCACCAGTGTGTTGTAGAAGTCTAGAATTTGATATACAAAAAGATACAGTATAAAACCTCTGAAAATGCTAATAAAAGTTAGAGCGAACTATATGAAAAATATCACTCTCTTCCCTTTTACCCTGAATGTACTGTGGGATAAATAGCATCCGTCACACTTAATGCCTACCCTGATAAAAATTACAGATAGTTTTTAACTAACTAACCAGGCAGCAGTGTAATCCTATGATATTAACTGTTGAACTATGAGGTCTTTGATATCAGAGTCTTCATTTGATATCACATTGTGCAGCCACATTTTCTGTTTTTTCTGAGAATCTTTGTAAGAATCTTCTTTCCTGGAAAAAAATTTGATGAAATATGTGAGATAAACTTCAAAGCTAAAATCCAAAAAATAATTTTAAACTTTAAAAAAAAATAACTCAATTTTAAAGTTTCACATTTTCTTGCTTAGCATATAAGAAAAGCAAGTTTACCTCTCTATGTGCTGTACGTGTGAGAGCTTGGCCATGTGATAAAAGATCGTTGTCTCAGATGATTGTTTCCTAGAGTCTTAGAGTCCTGTATCAGGTTGGCTTGAATCTGTAGCAATCACCTTTCTCTTGCAATTGTAATTACTGACCTGTGTATCAAATGAAATTACTGATAAGTATAATAAATGATGTTACTTATTTCTGAGACAAAATATGGTTACTTATTTCTAAGATAAATAAAATTACGAATTTGTTAGATAAATGTAGGAGATGAACTTAAATAAAATTGCATGCTTATAATCGATATTTAATATACTAGTTCTATATTGTGTAATTGGATGCTTTCTTTGTTAGTTAATATAAAAGCAAGTTTACCTAACTGTGTAAGGTATGTGTGAGAACTTGTGCAATGTGATAAAAGATCTTTGCAATAGAAGTCTTGAATCCATATCACATCTCAGAATCTTATACCATGTTGGCTGAAATCTCTTTATGAGTCATCTTTCCCTAAATAAGTGTAATTTCTTACCAGCCAATGACAAATCTATTTACTGATTTGAGACAAAATTTATAAATGAACAACTTCAATCAATTAAAAATCAGTATTTAAAATGCAAAATTATGAAATCACAAGTTTTCTCTCTTAGTATACATAAAAGCAAATTTACACTTCTTTGATATTAGTAAGATATATTGGCAATGAGATAAAAGATCTTTACCATAGAAGAATCAGAAGATTGATTTGGGGCTAAATGTTGCAGTTCTGTACCAGGTTGGCTAGAATCTCTGTGAGATAAATATCAGAGACAAACTTACTAAAACATTTAACTAAAGGTCAATAAAAAAAATTATAACATGGCAAGCTTTATTTATCAGGATATTATCGAAAAAAATTTTTTTACTTTTCTATGCACAGTAAATGTGAGAAATAGGCAATGCAATGAAAGGTATTTGCCATAAAAATTGAATCAATGAATGTTAGGTCTTGGTGTTATTAGCAAGGTTGGATGTAATCTCTGTATGAATCATCTGTCCTTAACAATGTAAATACCGATCTTTGAGATAAACAAAATTAGCAAACAAAACTTTTTTCAAATCAGCTTAAAAAATTATGAGTGGCTCATGCTAGAACATGTAGATGAATACAAAGCTATCTAATTAAAAGCGACCATTTCAATCTGCATTAAATTGCAGATGCAATTTAAAAGTTAGCTACATTTATCAATAAGTCATATAAACAAATGTAAAATGTATTTAAAAACTAAACATTAGTTTTCCATAACATAAAATGAAGTATACAAGGGGGGGTAATGAAGGATTGAAGTAAATTAAACTTATGCTCAAAATACAATAAATAAAATCCATGACTTTAGTACTTAAAGAGATTCAGTGTGAGATATCAATGAAAATGTCAAATTTTACAACTTGAATTTAATATTTTTCTCATGCATGAATAAAGTTTTAATTTAGATATTAACGACTTAAAAATTAGTGAAAATGTTTTATTTTATTGAATTTATTACTTGATGTTTTGTCTTTGCGATAAAATGGATTATACTTTTGCTTACCTAATGTGAATAGGTCTACATTTATGCCCATAAATGTTTTGGTGGTGCAACAGTCTGAGACTTGAACTCCACCCAGAAATGATTCATGCATTGGAAAATTTCAGTTAATTAGTGTTACTCTTATTTATTTGGAAAAAACATCAAAACTAACTAAAGGTGCTACCTAAGTATAGAATATATGTCATTCAAAGTCTATCTTTCCTGTCAGTAGGAAAACTTTCCTACATAAGAAAAGCAAACATCCTTATTAATTGCAGAAAATGTTCCTGCCTAACATCAAAACAATAACTGCACATAACTATTCCACCAGGCATAAAAGTTGTATAATAATACATTATTTAAAATAAATTTGCAGATATATAGTGTATCCAAAAATCAGAAAAATTAGACACCCAATCAATGGAAAACAATCAGACAAAGTACAAGCCCATATGACGAACGAAATCAACAAACTTCACAAAAAACACCCGAAAATAACTAGTCAGTTATTTCCCAAACTGCAAAATGGCCGATAAGCAAAAAACCAAACAAAACTATTAGATCTACCAAACCAGAGGGTGTAACATCCACAAAACAAGCAACTAAGAAGCAAAAACCAAACAAAACTATTAGAACTACCAAACCAGAGGGTGTAACATCCAAAAAACAATCAACTAAGAAGCCCAAACAGAAGAAAAACTAAAACAACTTTTCAAAAATGCAGGATACAAAAATTACAACTTCCAAAGCAATTAATATCAGAATGATTTAAAAAAACTCAAACAATAAAATCAAGAGAAAACAAATCACTACCAACGGTCAACAAAGTGTCAAAACCATATAAAAACTCAAGAAAAATAAGAAAATCGAGAACCTTTAACAAGAAATGTTCAGAATCATAAAATACCTCCCACAATATAAGAAGCAACAAATCAAAAACTACCTCAACAACAAAAGAAAAAAGAACACTGTAAAATCCAAAAAAGAAACTTCAATCAAACCAGCACAACAACTATAAACCATTATGAGTTTGAAAAAAATTAAATGATGCCTATCTTCTTAAGCATGTTTTACTCTGGAACTTGCACACTGCGGCCTGGATCTTGTTAAGTTGCTGGTATCTACCTCTGCAAGCAAAGTCTTTCCTGAAAAATCTAAATACTCATATGCTAAATTAGTATAAATCAGTGTTTCTCAAATAGTAGGGTGCGAGGCTCCCTAAAAGGGGGCACAAAATGGTGTACTTATAACAATTTTATAGACAAATGATACTATTTACTGTCGCGGTAAGGGGGGGGTGTGAAGTGTTTTCTTCTTCTAAGAGGCGTGACAGAAAATAATTGAGCAACACTAGTATAATATACGTAAAAGAGATGAATTAATAAACTAATGAGATTCCTATAAGCATATTAAAGAAAAAAGACAATTTTCATTTTAAAGGGAAATAATTATTTTTTATCTAAAATTCTAAATAATCACATTTTAATTAATCTATTCATAGCACCTAATTAGTTTCAGAAGAAAGTTCATCAGTAGAACAATCCTGCTGGAAATCAACATAGATCTGTTTAATTGAATTGTGTCTTTTCTGTTGATGTGTATCTCTGCAAGCACACTCTTTTCTGGAAAATCTAAATACTGATATGCTATATAAATAGAAATCATACATAAAACGGTGATTAATATACATTTTAAAAAAACATTTGGATTAAATTTAATGGGAAAATAATTTAAATTTAAACTTTTTAAACTACAAATATTAATTAACATATGTCAGTACCCTCAAAATAATCCGAAGAATGTTCATAAATAGGTGACTCCTGTCTGAAATTACTCAGAACTTGTACACTTCCTCACCGCCTGGATCTTGTAAAGTTGCTGGTATCTGCCTCTGCAAGCACAGTCTTTTCATGAAAAATCTAAATACTGATATGCTAAATTAGTATAATATGTATAAAAGAGATGTATTAATAAACTAATGAGATTCCTATATGCATATTAAAGAAAAAAATATATTCATTGTAAAGGGGAATAATTATTTTATATATAAAATTCTAAATTGATCACATCTTAATAAATCTATTTATTGTACCTTCTTTGTATCAGAAGAAAGTTCATCAGTAAAGCATTCCTGCTGGAAATCAACATAGATCTTTTCAAATGAATTTTGTCTTTTCTTTTGCTGATGTGTATCTCTGCAAGCACAGTCTTTTCTGGAAAATCTAAATACAATATGCTATATAAATAGAAACATACATAAAAGGTGTATATATACATTTAAAAATAATATTTAATTTAATTTAAGGGGAAATAATTTCTGTTTTAAATTTTTAAATATCAAATATTAATAAAACAATGTCAGTACCTCAAAATATTTAGAAGAATGTTCATCTTTAGGTGACTCCTGTCAGAAATTACTCTGAAACTTGCACACTGCCTGGATCTTGTTATGTTGTTGGTATCCACCTCTGCAAGCACAGTCTTATCTGGAAAATCTAAATACTCATATGCTATATAAATAGAAACATACATAAAAGGTGAATAATTATATTTAAAAAATTACATTTGGTTTTAATTGAATGGAAAATAATTTATATTTCAAATGATTTAATAATCAAATAATTTTAATTAACATAATGTCAGTACCTCAAATTAATCAGAAGAATGTTCATCTTTAGGTGACTCCTGTCAGAAATTACTCTGGAACTTACACACTGCCTGAATATTGTTATGTTGTTGGTGTCCACCTCTGCAAGCACAGTCTTTCCTGAAAAATCTAAATACTGATATGCTATATAAATAGAAACATACATAAAAGGTGTATATATACATTTAAAAATAATATTTAGTTTAATTTAAGGGGAAATAATTTATGTTTTAAATTTTTAAATATCAAATATTAATAAAACAATGTCAGTACCTCAAAATAATCAGTAGAATGTTCATCAATAGGTGACTCCTGTAAGAAATTACTCTGAAACTTGCACACTGCCTGGATCTTGTAATGTTGTTGGTATCTACATCTGCAAGCACAGTCTTTCCTGGAAAATCTAAATACTGATATGCTATATAAATAGAAACATACATAAACGGTGAATAATTATATTTAAAAATAACATTTGGATTAATTTAAGGGAAAATAATTTATGTTTTAAACTATTAAACTACAAATATTAATTAACATGTCAGTACCCCAAAATAATCAGAAGAATGTTCATCAATTGTTGACTCCTGTCAGAAATTACTCAGCAACTTGTACACTTCCTCACCGCCTGGATCTTGTAAAGTTGCTGGTATCTGCCTCTGCAAGCACAGTCCTTCATGAAAAATCTAAATACTGATATGCTAAATTAGTATAATATGTATAAAAGAGATGTATTAATAAACTAATGAGATTCCTATATGCATATTAAAGAAAAAAATATATTCATTGTAAAGGGGAATAATTATTTTATATATAAAATTCTAAATTGATCACATCTTAATAAATCTATTTATTGTACCTTCTTTGTATCAGAAGAAAGTTCATCAGTAGAACATTCCTGCTGGAAATCAACATAGATCTTTTCAAATGAATTTTGTCTTTTCTTTTGCTGATGTGTATCTCTGCAAGCACAGTCTTTTCTGGAAAATCTAAATACAATATGCTATATAAATAGAAACATACATAAAAGGTGTATATATATATTTAAAAATAATATTTAGTTTAATTTAAGGGGAAATAATTTCTGTTTTAAATTTTTAAATATCAAATATTAATAAAACAATGTCAGTACCTCAAAATATTTAGAAGAATGTTCATCTTTAGGTGACTCCTGTCAGAAATTACTCTGAAACTTGCACACTGCCTGGATCTTGTTATGTTGTTGGTATCCACCTCTGCAAGCACAGTCTTATCTGGAAAATCTAAATACTCATATGCTATATAAATAGAAACATACATAAAAGGTGAATAATTATATTTAAAAAATTACATTTGGTTTTAATTGAATGGGAAAATAATTTATATTTAAATATTTAAAATCAAATATTAATTAACATGTCAGTACCTCAAATTAATCAGAAGAATGTTCATCTTTAGGTGACTCCTGTCAGAAATTACTCTGGAACTTACACACTGCCTGAATATTGTTATGTTGTTGGTTTCCACCTCTGCAAGCACAGTCTTTCCTGAAAAATCTAAATACTGATATGCTATATAAATAGAAACATACATAAAAGGTGTATATATACATTTAAAAATAATATTTAGTTTAATTTAAGGGGAAATAATTTATGTTGTAAATTTTTAAATATCAAATATTAATAAAACAATGTCAGTACCTCAAAATATTTAGAAGAATGTTCATCTTTAGGTGACTCCTGTCAGAAATTACTCTGAAACTTGCACACTGCCTGGATCTTGTTATGTTGTTGGTATCCACCTCTGCAAGCACAGTCTTATCTGGAAAATCTAAATACTGATATGCTATATAAATAGAAACATACATAAAAGGTGAATAATTATATTTTAAAAAATTACATTTGGTTTTAATTGAATGGGAAAATAATTTATATTTCAAATGATTTAATAATCAAATAATTTTAATTAACATAATGTCAGTACCTCAAATTAATCAGAAGAATGTTCATCTTTAGGTGACTCCTGTCAGAAATTACTCTGGAACTTGCACACTGCCTGGATCTTGTAATGTTGTTGATATCTACATCTGCAAGCACAGTCTTATCTTGAAAATCTAAATACTGATATGCTATATAAATAGAAACCTAAATAAAAGGTGAATAATTATTTTTAAAAATAACATTTTAATATATTTAAGGAAAATAATTTATGTTTTAAACTATTAAACTCCAAATATTAATTAACATGTCAGTACCCCAAAATAATCAGAAGAATGTTCATCAATTGTAACTCCTGTCAGAAATTACTCAGCAACTTGTACACTTCCTCACCGCCTGGATCTTGTAAAGTTGCTGGTATCTGCCTCTGCAAGCACAGTCCTTCATGAAAAATCTAAATACTGATATGCTAAATTAGTATAATATGTATAAAAGAGATGTATTAATAAACTAATGAGATTCCTATATGCATATTAAAGAAAAAAATATATTCATTGTAAAGGGGAATAATTATTTTATATATAAAATTCTAAATTGATCACATCTTAATAAATCTATTTATTGTACCTTCTTTGTATCAGAAGAAAGTTCATCAGTAGAGCATTCCTGCTGGAAATCAACATAGATCTTTTCAAATAATTTTTGTCTTTTTTTTTGCTGATGTGTATCTCTGCAAGCACAGTCTTTTCTGGAAAATCTAAATACAATATGCTATATAAATAGAAACATACATAAAAGGTGTATATATACATTTAAAAATAATATGTAATTTAATTTAAGGGGAAATAATTTCTGTTTTAAATTTTTAAATATCAAATATTAATAAAACAATGTCAGTACCTCAAAATATGTAGAAGAATGTTCATCTTTAGGTGACTCCTGTCAGAAATTACTCTAAAACTTGCACACTGCCTAGATCTTGTTATGTTGTTGGTATCCACCTCTGCAAGCACAGTCTTATCTGGAAAATCTAAATACTCATATGCTATATAAATAGAAACATACATAAAAGGTGAATAATTATATTTAAAAAAATTACATTTGGTTTTAATTGAATGGAAAATAATTTATATTTCAAATGATTTAATAATCAAATAATTTTAATTAACATCATGTCAGTACCTCAAGTTAATCAGAAGAATGTTCATCTTTAGGTGACTCCTGTCAGTAATTACTCTGGAACTAACACACTGCCTGAATATTGTTCTGTTGTTGGTGTCCACCTCTGCAAGCACAGTCTTTCATGAAAAATCTAAATATTGATATGCTATATAAATAGAAACATACATAAAAGGTGTATATATACATTTAAAAATAATATTTAGTTTAATTTAAGGGGAAAATAATTTATGTTGTAAATTTTTAAATATCAAATATTAATAAAACAAATTTCAGTACCTCAAAATATTTAGAAGAATGTTCATCTTTAGGTGACTCCTGTCAGAAATTACTCTGAAACTTGCACACTGCCTGGATCTTGTTATGTTGTTGGTATCCACCTCTGCAGCACAGTCTCATCTGGAAATTCTAAATACTTATATGCTATATAAATAGAAACATACATAAAAGGTGAATAATTATATTTTAAAAAATTACATTTGGTTTTAATCGAATGGAAAATAATTTATATTTCAAATGATTTAATAATCAAATAATTTTAATTAACATAATGTCAGTACCTCAAATTAATCAGAAGAATGTTCATCTTTAGGTGACTCCTGTCAGAAATTACTCTGGAACTTACACACTGCCTGAATATTGTTATGTTGTTGGTATCCACCTCTGCAAGCACAGCCTTTCATGAAAAATCTAAATACTGATATGCTATATAAATAGAAACATACATAAAAGGTGTATATATACATTTAAAAATAATATTTAGTTTAATTTAAGGGGAAATAATTTATGTTTGTAAATTTTTAAATATCAAATATTAATAAAACAATGTCAGTACCTCAAAATAATCAGAAGAATGTTCATCTATATGTGACTCCTGTAAGAAATTACTCTGAAACTTGCACACTGCCTGGATCTTGTAATGTTGTTGGTATCTACCTCTGCAAGCACAGTCTTATCTGGAAAATCTAAATACTGATATGCTATATAAATAGAAACATACATAAAAGGTGAATAATTATATTTAAAAATAACATTTGTATTAATTTAAGGGAAAATAATTTATGTTTTAAACTATTAAACTACAAATATTAATTAACATGTCAGTACCCCAAAATAATCAGAAGAATGTTCATCATTTTAGGTGACTCCTGTAAGAAATTACTCTGAAACTTGCACACTGCCTGGATCTTGTAATGTTGCTGGTATCTACATCTGCAAGCACAGTCTTATCTGGAAAATCTAAATACTCATATGCTATATAAATAGAAACATACATAAAAGGTGAAAAATTATATTTTAAAAAATTACATTTGGTTTTAATTGAATGGAAAATAATTTATATTTCAAATGATTTAATAATCAAATAATTTTAATTAACATAATGTCAGTACCTCAAATTAATCAGAAGAATGTTCATCTTTAGGTGACTCCTGTCAGAAATTACTCTGGAACTTGCACACTGCCTGGATCTTGTAATGTTGTTGATATCTACATCTGCAAGCGCAGTCTTTATCTTGAAAATCTAAATACTGATATGCTATATAAATAGAAACCTAAATAAAAGGTGAATAATTATTTTTAAAAATAACATTTTAATATATTTAAGGGAAAATTAATTTATGTTTTAAACTATTAAACTCCAAATATTAATTAGCATGTCAGTACCCCAAAATAATCAGAAGAATGTTCATCAATAGGTAACTCCTGTCAGAAATTACTCAGCAGCTTGTACACTTCCTCACCGCCTGGATCTTGTAAAGTTGCTGGTATCTGCCTCTGCAAGCACAGTCTTTCATGAAAAATCTAAATACTGATATGCTATATAAATAGAAACATACTTAAAAGGTGTATATATACATTTAAAAATAATATTTAGTTTAATTTAAGGGGAAATAATTTATGTTGTAAATTTTTAAATATCAAATATTAATAAAACAATGTCAGTACCTCAAAATATTTAGAAGAATGTTCATCTTTAGGTGACTCCTGTCAGAAATTACTCTGAAACTTGCACACTGCCTGGATCTTGTTATGTTGTTGGTATCCACCTCTGCAAGCACAGTCTTATCTGGAAAATCTAAATACTGATATGCTATATAAATAGAAACATACATAAAAGGTGAATAATTATATTTTAAAAAATTACATTTGGTTTTAATTGAATGGGAAAATAATTTTATATTTCAAATGATTTAATAATCAAATAATTTTAATTAACATAATGTCAGTACCTCAAATTAATCAGAAGAATGTTCATCTTTAGGTGACTCCTGTCAGAAATTACTCTGGAAACTTGCACACTGCCTGGATCTTGTAATGTTGTTGATATCTACATCTGCAAGCGCAGTCTTATCTTGAAAATCTAAATACTGATATGCTATATAAATAGAAACCTAAATAAAAGGTGAATAATTATTTTTAAAAATAACATTTTAATATATTTAAGGAAATTAATTTATGTTTTAAACTATTAAACTCCAAATATTAATTAGCATGTCAGTACCCCAAAATAATCAGAAGAATGTTCATCAATTGTCAACTCCTGTCAGAAATTACTCAGCAACTTGTACACTTCCTCACGCCTGGATCTTGTAAAGTTGCTGGTATCTGCCTCTGCAAGCACAGTCCTTCATGAAAAATCTAAATACTGATATGCTAAATTAGTATAATATGTATAAAAGAGATGTATTAATAAACTAATGAGATTCCTATATGCATATTAAAGAAAAAAATATATTCATTGTAAAGGGGAATAATTATTTTATATATAAAATTCTAAATTGATCACATCTTAATAAATCTATTTATTGTACCTTCTTTGTATCAGAAGAAAGTTCATCAGTAGAGCATTCCTGCTGGAAATCAACATAGATCTTTTCAAATGAATTTTGTCTTTTTCTTTTTGCTGATGTGTATCTCTGCAAGCACAGTCTTTTCTGGAAAATCTAAATACAATATGCTATATAAATAGAAACATACATAAAAGGTGTATATATACATTTAAAAATAATATGTAATTTAATTTAAGGGGAAATAATTTCTGTTTTAAATTTTTAAATATCAAATATTAATAAAACAATGTCAGTACCTCAAAATATGTAGAAGAATGTTCATCTTTAGGTGACTCCTGTCAGAAATTACTCTGAAAACTTGCACACTGCCTGGATCTTGTTATGTTGTTGGTATCCACCTCTGCAAGCACAGTCTTATCTGGAAAATCTAAATACTCATATGCTATATAAATAGAAACATACATAAAAGGTGAATAATTATATTTTAAAAAAATTACATTTGGTTTTAATTGAATGGAAAATAATTTATATTTCAAATGATTTAATAATCAAATAATTTTAATTAACATCATGTCAGTACCTCAAGTTAATCAGAAGAATGTTCATCTTTAGGTGACTCCTGTCAGTAATTACTCTGGAACTAACACACTGCCTGAATATTGTTATGTTGTTGGTGTCCACCTCTGCAAGCACAGTCTTTCATGAAAAATCTAAATATTGATATGCTATATAAATAGAAACATACATAAAAGGTGTATATATACATTTAAAAATA